>OZ023273.1:10035205-10635205 GCA_964007475.1 Hybos culiciformis
TGATTCTTCTAGTTTCTACTGTATTGTGTAAGAAAAGTTTTATAAAGTTGAAGTTGATTAAAGATTATTTATGATTCAATATAGGGTAAGAGAAGTTGATATGTTAAAAATATTAATTACGACGATATTATAAACGGATTTCCGCAAATGAAAGCAAGAAAAATGCAATTAAATGAATAAACTTATAAAAATAATAAAAAAATATGTTTATTTTAATTTTTTGGTACCTCTTTTAATTTTTAATTTTACTAAAAAAAAATCCAGTTGTGACGCTGGTGATAAGTACTACTGCAATGTTTTTATAATGTTTACTTTACTATTTAGTAGTAAATATAACTCATGTGTGTAAAAACAAATCAAAAGTCTTCTAGTTTTAGATACCACTTTTTTTATAAGATCAATCGAAAAATATTAAAAAAAAAAATTTTATAGTTAAATATCGTGTTATCAATATTTATTAAATAATTAAATTGATAATAAAAGTATAATAAAAGTTTAAAGCAATTTTTCATAGTCAAGTGATTCTTTTTTTATACAATAACAATACATATACATATATTGCATTATTTATTTACTTTCAATAACAAAATAAAGCTGTCCACATTTAATATAATATATTATAATAAATAAAGTATAAGTTTATTTCACTTATTTATCATATTTTTCCTGTAATAATAAATATTGTGATGAGAAAATACATGTATTATTATGAAATATGTGCATTGAAATTGTTGAGTCGTTCAAATAATACCTAATAATTTCGAAAGAATTTAAAATTTTCTGAGTTTTTTTCCTCTAATCCAATTTTTAATATTTCTTGACCAAAATTAAACCCAACAAGCCGCAGCTCTTATTATAATAAAAAATAATAATAATCATAATATTTATTCAATCCTTTTTATAAATTAACTTGGTCGCGTTGATTGATTTATTGTTCCAGAATTTTTGCGGTCATTCGATCGGTATGAAATTTTGCACATCGACTCATAGTCGGTGAAAATGCATAACGGAAAGTGGGGTTTTAAGAAATATCAATTTTTTAAAGAGAAAAAGTGGGCGAGAGAGTAAAAATACTAACTGAAACAAAACCAATGAAAACTGGTAAAGATCCCATATAAAGCATTTATTTTAAAAAAATTGTTGGATTATGTTTTTTTATTTTATATAAATGTGGCACAACAAAAGTTGCATATCATTTTAGCCAAATGTGTAGCAAAAAAAAATATATTTTTTTTTAAAAGAATTCTATTGTAATTTAATTTAAGGGCATTAGTTTTTATGAAGAACATAAGAAAGAAAATTATAACAACAATTACCGGAAAAAAAAGATATATTTATATACTTATTATATATACATATAGACAGAACACATGTAAAATACATAGATATATGTATAGGTACAGATATACATATATATATATTTTTTTTAATTTTCATAAGAAAAGAAATTTAATTTAACTGCAATAAAAAATTTCTCTTTTTTCAATATTAATTTACATAAATTGCATAAAAATTGAAATAATATATCAATTATTATTTTTATTTTATTTTTTAATATCAGTCATTCTTTATTTTTGTTTTCGTTATTTTATTTTTTATTTTTTTGTTTTAGATCACAGCTGATAACGAATTAAAAAATCAGAACCAGTATTTTTGTTAATAAATTAAAAATAAAAATAATAAATAAAAAATTATGCTCAATAATACTATATATTATATTTTTTTTTTAATTTCGTTTTGTTGTTAATTTTTCGGAAAAAAAATTGATTTTTTTTTACCTCTTTTATTTAATTTATTCGAAAATTAGCATTTTTAACACTTTAAAAATAATAATAAAAACAATTTCTTATTTATTAACTTATAAAGAAAAATTTTAATTTTGGGTTTTAATTTTTCTTTAATTTTTGAAATAATTTTTTAATTTCTATGAAAATATTTTGTGTAGTATTATCGTATTTAGTTTCATTTTTATTTATTTTATTTTTATTTTTTTTTTTTATTATTTATTTCCGGTTAGTGGCGCACATTCTTAACAAAATACGTTAACTTACTGGAAACAGAACTATCGAATCAATCGAATTTTTTTTTATTTTTCTTTTCATTTTATACTATGAGGTATTTTGTGGTTTTCTGCGTCCAAAGTAAGTAAAAAAAAAAAAAAAACTTATGATTAAAATATTATATATTTAATGTAAATAAAGAAAAATTTATAATAAAATTATTGAAATTTATACAATTTTTTTTTTTATTTACAAGCGAAAAATGTCATGAAAGTGTTATCGATTTCATTCCCTGATATATTAAAAAAAAATAAAAAATTTCTCTAAATAATATATTGTCGCATATCCCACTAACAATGGATTTTTTTTTAATATTAACATTTGACATTAATTTAGTTATCAAACGTTATGTTTTTGGATTGGACATATATTCTTATATACCTACGGTTAGAAATTATAAAGAAATATTTCATTAAAATTAAAGTTTTCTAATTAAAAAAAAAATCAATTAAAAAAAACATCAAAATAAAAGAACATGAAAAATTAGATTCCCAGAAATATCTTAAACCCTGATGCGAGTGAAGGTACTAGCTAGTACTTCAACAATACATTTCCGAAATGCATAATTCTTTTTTAATTTATAGATACATAATACTATTCTGTGAGCTAACATTACCACTCTGTCCTAAGTATTACAATTTTATATAAAACAAAAACGTTACACTTTTATTAGAATATAGAATTATAGTAGGAATAAAATCGCATACGTGCTTATCTTACTTTACTTAATATATTTTAATCTATTCTTAAAATATTGTACATTTCGTAAACAGCAAATTATTCATCATTAATGGAGAAGAAATAAATTTTATTCAAACCATTGATTTTTTTATGTATAATATTTATTATTGATATGAAATATTTTTTGAAGTGTTAAAAAGCCGATCAAAAGGTATAAACAGAAATAATGTACACATTCGTAAAATTATTAAAACAAATTGAATTAATGATGGAACATATGCATCACTGATTACGATTGATAGTCTATAATACACAATACAAGTTTATACAGTAGCAAGTATAATAAATTCATTAAAATTAAGATTAACTATTTTATACAGCCTCATTTGAAATGGAAAATAAAGGTAGATATAGTTATTAGCTTTATTAGTCTGGATTTAGTTTAGTTTTAGGAAATAGAAATAATGTTATCAAAGTACATTTCTGAAAGTTTTAGAAAAACACTAAATAATTAAATGAATGCAATTAATGAATTTTAGACATTCAATCAGTTTTAAATGATGTATGGCATAAAATAGTTTTTTTGCTCAACTGGTAATATTTACATTGAAACACAACTAACTTTTGATTTAATATAAAGTAGGATCTTTAAGCTCTGTAACAAAGAAATTTTTAAAAACAATGCCAAAAGCTTAGTAAAAAATTATTGAAATATTTGATTATATACTGATATTTGTATTTTATAATTATAACTTATAACAATAAATATAAAGTACGTAGATTAAGAAAATCTACTTGCAAGGCGGAAAATGCATAACTTATATTTTATATAGAATTTTTTTTTCCAATTCATTTGTACATCGTGTTGAAGTAAAATAAATAATTTATTAAAACATCGGGTTAAAGGGTAGTTTATTATTACATTAATGAGAATACCGTGTTATATAGAAATTCATTTTATTTTCCATAACACATGAAAATTATTCTGACATTGGACAAGATAATTCGATTTCAGATTAAATACTAAGCTGAAATGCACAAAATGATTTTGTAATAATTTTTGTTTTAACGGGTTAAAATAGAAAAGTTTATATAAGTAGTGGCATTTAGAATGAGATTATTGTAAGCTATGTCCGAAACAAAACTAATCTTGAAATCGTTTGGATCGGTTGCCAAATTTAGAATATCCCGCATTACTTACTACCTTATATTGTTAATATTAAAACATATAATAATAATCTCGACAATTTTTGTTGATAATATGGAACTAATTAATTTTCATACGCTTCAACAATTGACAAAATTTTTTTTTAGTAGATTTATGTATTTGTATATTTGTAGTTATATGTATTTACAAAATAAAATATTCATAATAAAATTGTGTAAAATTAAATTACACAAGAAAATGTTTTAATAGTTCACGGCTTATATGATTTACATCTGATGTTAATTAAAAACACATATTTTAAATAAGGCAAGGTAATGAAAAATTAGCAGTTTTTTTTTTATATTATTCTATTCGAACTAATTATAACAATTTGTCAAAATTTTATAGATGCTACAGTCATTTAATGAACGAAACAGTGGAAAACTATTTTATTTAGTTAACAAAAGAAAAAAAAAGTATTCAGTTTTAAATAATTAGTTTTTCAAAGATTCATTCAAATATTCAAAATTTTCTTGTTCTTCAAGAATTACAATTTTTATTTAAAAAATATAAAATTAAAAGATTTAATTTCAATACTATGGATGGATTAATTACGACTGAAAATAACTTTAATAAATTTAACTTCTTATTTAGTTCATTTAGTATTTTTTTTTAATTTGTATTAATTTTTCAGGAAGTATGAATGTTTGAATTTTTTTTAAATTCCATCTGTGTAATTTTTTTCAATAATTACCTTTAATAAAAAAATTGTCTAAATTATGTATTTAGTTTACACTGTACAGAATTAAAAAAATTGTTCAAAAAAAATGTGTTAATTAATAAACATTAATTTATTTTTATGTTAATGAAAATATTTTAGTATTTGTTTTGTAATGTTATAAAAATCTAGTATGATTAAATTCTAATTTTTATTAATTTGTCAAATTCGAATATGTTACAAAGTAAAAAATTAAAGATTACCAAATAGTAAATACGTAACCAAAATTTACCACAAAGAACATCTGGAGTTTATATTTTTATGTTCCGAAAAAAAATGTTTTTATTTTGTTAACTCAGAGATTTAATAAAATAAAATAAAATATATTGCAATTGTACAAAATTGTACAAAAAGAAAACGAATCGCCCATGTTTGGGTGATATGTTATAAAACGGTAGCAGTTATTACATTAAATTCTGATAGTTGTACATATGCCAATGTGTACTACCAAATTTACTAATAAATAAAATAATATAATCTATATTTAAGAAATTTTTTGACTAAATAAAAATTAAATTATTATTGTAAGAACTTTATTTTTATTTTGCTAAAAAACAATAATTTCAAATTGTTATAATATTAATATAAAAGACAATCTTATTTGAAATTTGATCACATAAAGTAAATTTTATAAATAACATGAAACACAATTAATTGTCAAAACTCACTCACTAGGCCAAAGCTTATATTTCTGGTATTAATAGTTACAATGTATATAGTGACTAAGTACAAGTGAAGTACATGTACATGTAACGTAGTTACTACATGGAAAATATTAAATAGAAAAACTGGCATTAAAATCGTTATATTATTAATAAAAAAATAAATGTAATAAATTAACTGTTAAGAGTTTTTTTTTTTAATTTCCTTGATCTTGAATTCTCGATAGTAATTAATATTATTTTTTATTAAAAATAAATATATTTGATATGTTTTTAAAAATAAATATTTGGTTTGATCGTTTTACATAATCTAAAATTAAAAATTATAATGCATGTATGTAAATGGTACTTTATGTATGAAAATATTTTTTTCTTTTTAATATTACTTTCAAATTTGTCCATTAGAAAATTAAGAAATTAGTGATGATCTGGGTTTTAATTTTTTTTTTTGTTTGCGAAACTTTATAAAAATTATCACTGTGGTATGAGAATATTAGCTTGATTGTATAAAACTTCAAAACATTCATTTATTTTTTTATAATTTTCACAATTCAGTAAATCTGTTATAATCAGATACTATCGTGATACAGAAGTTATGTGAAACAGAGTTCAATTCATTATTTTCTTATGATTTAGTATTTTTTTCCAAACAGATTACATTTCGTGAGTCGAAACCGAAATAGTAATAATTAAACCCCTATAATCGAACTCACTTCAAATCGAAGTGATGTTTTCTCCAAAAATCGCCACTGATCGACAATGACATTTGTCACAAAGCTGGAAATTACTTTTCTCATCATTTTATTGAGAAATTAACAAAAAAATTTTTTTAAATATTTCTGGTACTCGATCATAAACACGACCAAGTCAACTTCTTTGCTTCACGTAAAAAGATCGAATTAATTTTAGTTTTCATTTAAAAAAAAATAGAGGCGAATTTTTTTGTTATATAAGTCATTTGAGTACATTAATAAAAAAATCTTTTGTTGTTTTTCTCATGAGTGAATTTTTTTTTGAGTCGAATTGAGTGTGAGAATTGTTTAGTAATTGATGTACGAGAAAACAAAAGTGATCCAAAAAATAGTGTATGAATATATTTTTATTATTACTTTACGTACCTACATCTCTGGACATCACTATTTTTTTTGGATACACGGACAATACATAATAAATCAATTCATTCTAAGTTTTAGATTTTTAGCAGAGGAGTGCTGATGCGTGGCGGTGCGCCTTCGCGTTGATCAATGAATTTATTGATTTAAATTTATTTACCTTATTAATAAAGTATTTGAAATTTAAAGTTAAAATATTTTGTGCTACCTATTTATGTATCCATACCATGTAACTATTGTCAACATCATATTGAAATGAAATGATAATAATTTATGATCTTTTATCCTTTGAGGGTTTAAGCAAAAAAGTTTCATGAGAAGTTTTGTTCGATAGCTATCAATTTTTTTTTCATAATATCGAAGTTAATATATACCATGAATTATTTTGAAGAATCCTAGCCGAAGGAAAATGCGAAATCGATGAATAAAAAGAAAATACAACAAAGGGATTAAGGAAAACATATGAACCTTCAACAATATATTGAATATTGAACGCAATCAAGGACAAACTCTATAACAGTTCAGAGATCCTTCCGTAGGCGGCTGCTGAATTAATAAAAGTATGTACATGCATTTATTATTAATACTTTGCTGATGCATTTTTTATTTAGCAGAGAATTAGTGTTTTTATAATAAAAAAGCTTAAACGTAATACAATTCAATTTTAAACTTTTTATTTAAGTTATCGTTTAAAT
The DNA here is from genome assembly GCA_964007475.1 of Hybos culiciformis. NCBI lineage: Eukaryota > Metazoa > Arthropoda > Insecta > Diptera > Hybotidae > Hybos > Hybos culiciformis. The sequence continues at coordinate 10,042,341 of OZ023273.1, forward strand.
TTTAATGTTTTTAATTTCAAAATTTTTTTTTTCTAAAAAAATGAGAATGAGTAGTAATTATAGTAATTAGTTTTTCACAAAGAACATAGTTCGAATTCAGCTTAGAGGCGACGGGGGGAGAACATTCTTCCATTACCACCTCTGGACTTTCCGTCAAAAAATAATTCAATGTAGCGATTTCCCATTTGTTGTTTATGTTTTTTCATAGCTTGTTGGGCGTCTTCTTCGGTATCAAAAAATGCGTCAGCAGTTCCACTGTGCAATCCCTTATTATTGTAATTTATTTTGACATTTGTGGGTTGAACCGGTTCAAAGAACTGTGAAAAATAATACATACATAATTTATAAAAGTTATTTTTTATTTTAAAAGATTCTCAATAGAACTGATTAATTTTAAACCTCAATAAATTGAAAGAAAAAACTTACTTCTCTGACTTCAGATACGAAGCAATGATATGGCAATCCACGCATATGAACGCAATATAAATCATCTCCAAAATTTGATGAAAATCCTCCCCCCTCATTATTTCCTCTTGCAAATGGATTTGCTGAATTAAAACCATTACTGTTATCATTACCAAAATCATTTCGATTTCCTCCTCCTAAAATTTAAAAGGAACTGAATCACTTAAAATTATCAAAAAAATAAAAAGAAATTAAGATAAAAAAAAATTGGGTTAAAAATATAGTTTGTTTACACAAATGTGTGATTTGTTTAATAACATTTATAAATAATAAAAATACAAATTCAATTGATTACCGTTAAAGCGCTCGTTGAATCCATCATTAAAATCATCACGACTACTAAAATCACCACGATCACCGAAATCACCTCTACCTCCAAAATCACCTCTTCCCCCGAAATCAGCCCTTGCTCCAAAATCGACACTACCTCTTCCTCCAAAATCACCACCACCTCTACTTCCAAAGTCACTGCCACTTCCTCTTCCACTAAAATCACCGGCTCCTCTTCCACCAAAATCACCACCACTTCTTGTCCCAAAATCTGCACCGCCTCTGCTACCGCCACCAAAATCACCACCATTCCTTCCGTAACCATTACCCCATTCTGAAATGAGCAGAAAAAAATTAAGAAGTCTAATCTTGAAATTAGTGCTATTGCGTAATCTTTCGCACGTTTAAAATCCACTTGCAGGTTGAAAATCCGAATATTATCTGAAATCCGAAATATTAAAGACTTCTATCTTCCTAATAAGATTTTCTAATTAATGATTTTGTAAATAAGGCAAAAAAAAAGAAAAGAGTAACGATTTTTTACCAAAAAATTTTAATTAATAATAAAGACATCGTCATACAACCCAATGTTCCTCTTTGCTAATATCATTACAAGCAGTTTCTAACCTCGGCTTAGACATGTCTTTGCATTTTTAATAAAGTACATTTTTAATAGTGGAAAAATAAATTCAAATTTTTAAACTAATTTTTTTTTTTAATATGTAATCGTACCTCTTGAGGGAAACCGTGGTGGCGGTGGTGCTGTTCTGGTACTACCGAAATCGGATTCACTACGACGTGATCCACGATCTTTTCTATCATATGGAGCTGGTCTTCCACCACCAGATTGTCTCCTCATTTCTGATATAGAACTTCGGAAAATTTCAATATATCTGTGAAATTATAAAAAAAAAAATTTAATTACATTATATTCTACTACTTTGAAATATTTTGAAGATTCAAATTCCAACGATGATAAACAGGACAGTGGCTGAATAGAGTAATCGCAACCGAAAAGCTGAAAGTTGCGTTGATTTTAATAAAATTTTCTCTAACTTCAAATTCAAATAAATTTATCAATAACATATTTTTACAATTAATTAATAACGTTTTAATAAGGAATTGTTAATATAGGTTCGCAAGGAAAAAATTTATTAAGTTTTCTTTTAACCGTAAAAATTTGTTAATCAATAATGTTATGTTGAAAATAAAAAAAAAAGAATAACTAAGGTTTTAGATTATTCCCTTTTTTTACTTTCAGATCTGATTTTTTATTTCACCAAACCTGACGCTATTTATTTTTCTAAACAAAAAACCGCAAATTTAGTCGGAAAATCGGAGTAATTCAATTTGTATTTATGTATTTTAAACTATGTATTTTATTTAAACTATGTACCTACAATATTTGTTTTTTTTTTCGTTAAGAAATTTTACGTTAAAAAAGAACATATAATTGTAGCGAAACTTGTACTCAATTGCCCAATCGTAATTAACATATCTAAATATATTGTGTATTTAATTTATCATTAACAATGACGGTGTTTAAATTTTTTTACTAATGCATCAGTATTGTCGAACTCTGTTCCCTTGCTAACAAAATAAATCTTCAAGGAAATTTTTTGACACTGTTCTGGACGAAATCGAGATGCAACATACTGATATACATGAAGTAATTATTTCAATTATTTATAGAAAATAAATTAATATAAATTTGAGATGTAGGTGAAATATAAAGAGCTTCAAAAATTCAAAAAGCGCAGTGTTTGTAATTACAAAAAGTTTAGTAGGGATGGTGTATTTTTTTGAAAATTTGAAAAGTTAATAAATTAAGAAAAATAAAATAATTCAATGTTAACTCATTAAAATTTAACTTTTCAATAAAGTAAAAGAATTCTAAAATTTATCATTTATTATTAAAGCTCTCTTGAAATTAAATTATTTTAAAAATTTTTAGGAATTAATTTTTAAATCAGAATATAGTCATTTTCCAAAAATTTAAAGAACACTCCCCAACGTTGAATTATATGCTAAATGTTAAAATAATAAAGATATTAATTAAATTTTTTTTTTTAACATAAAAAAGAATTAAAAAGTTTTAAAAACCCACCTGTGCCCAATTTTATCCCGATTACGCTTTAACGCATTTTGGGTTTCTTCCTGGTTTTCAAATTGTACATAGGCTTCCCCAGATGCACGACCCCTTCGATCCACCACAATTAAAATGCCCTCCCGATCTGGTTTGATAGCACACCCTGCCCACGAATACATTTTACCAAAAAAATTTTTTTTGTAGTTTATTTAAATTTTTATTTTAAAAAACCATATGATTTTATTGTTAATTAATCTTAAAAAACAAAATATTATCGAAATCTACTAAAAAAAAAAATATTCAAGTAAGCACTGTAGAGGGAAAATTATGCTTTTCGAAAATATTTCTATTATTTTTGTCGATTTGTAATCTCTCACTAAACTGTATAGCTTTTTATATTTTTTGAATTATTAAAAAAAAAAAAAAGATTAAAATTAAATAATGAGAAATGAATGTAAAATGTAAAATATTGTTATACATATGCATTTTTATTGAAATCGTACTAATTAAAAAGTTCAGTCTACTTCCAATAAATGTACCATAAACAAAAATTATTACAAATTTAGTAAGACATTTTTGTATCAAATGATATTGTGAAATTTTTTAACAAATAAAGTAATTTTATTCTATTGGCCGCCCCCTTTCTAAAACTCTTTTTAAGATTTATAAAATAACTTGATGTTTAAAAAAATGTAAATTGAGATAAAATTTGTTGGATCAAAAAGCATATTTTCTCACATTTATGACATTATAAAGGATCCAATGATGTTTTCACTTAATTTTTTCGGTATGTACGAAAAGTACTTAACATAAGCAAAAATTTAATGAAATATGACGTTTAAATTAACGTTATTAGTGAGTAAACTAGTGATACCGTCCGAATTTGTTATAGAATGAATTTAATTCAGTGGCAAATAAATTATTATTCATTATTTAGCGTTTAGATGAAGGGATTTTTTAAATATGAATCAAATGAAAATTTTATTTTGTATCTTAAGAAATTTTTTAAAATTACTTTAATTAGTGTAGTAACTTGAAATAGTTTTCCGTATGTTTTTGCAGAACATATTTTTAATAGTTTACGTTTTTGAAGTTTGAACAATATAAAATTTTTTTAAACTTCGGTTTAGGCATCATGTTTTTAATACTCTATATTGCCAAATTTAAGCCGGAATACTGTAAAATTTTTACTTTACATTATTCGTTGATTGTCATTGTACAGTGACATTGCTATACAATGTTTTCGGTCGTGGGTCCGATTCCCACCTTTTTTGTGTGTTTAAACAATTTAATGAAAATTAAAAATATGATCATAGAATTTAACGATGGCTCATTTTTCATACATAATTCTTATATTTAATGTAAAGCTATACAATGTGAGAGCAATGTCTTAAATGTTAGCTTAATGAAAAAAAAAAAGGTTCATAATTTCCCATCCTATGGCTTCTTTTTTATGCAGTGTACTTTTCTGTTTTGATTATTCAAAAAAAAAAATTCAGAAAATATAATTTAATATTTTATTAATAATAATTTTACCTCTGAAAAAGTCTTCAATTTGTTCTTCAGTAATTGAAAACGGAAGTCCACGTAATTTTACTACATTAGAATTACCAATTGGTTTTCTCATAGCATTTTCAGCTTCATCACGGTTAGCGGTAAAAACTACAAAAATAAAGACATTAAACGATTCTATCTATAAATTATTTTGGCGTTAGTGCAGTTTATGGGAACCACTCAGAATGGGCTGAAACTTGGAGGGGGGGTAGAGGCGGTGCCCAAACTCCCAAAACTGAAATCAGTTCTTGGGGCAAAGGCCCCGTTTCGAAAATAGGGCCCCCCAAAGTTTTCATTAATTTTTGTATGGGAAATTTTTGTTTTTTGCCCGATTGGCTCTATTTTTGGGAAAAGGATAAAGGGGGTGTTCCCAAACAAGAGGGGATGGTGGGGGGCGGCGAGCGGGCGGTCTGGAGGTTGGTCAGTGGGATTTGCGGCTGGCGCCGCCCCCCACCACCCCCTCTTGTTTTGGAACACCCCTTATACTCTATACAAAAAAATGGGGCAAATCGAGCAAAAAAAAAAAAATTGCCCATACAAAATGAATGAAAACTTTGGGGGGTCCTATCTCCGAAACGGGGCCTTTGCCCCAAGAACTGATTTCAGTTTTGGGAGTTTGGGCACCGCCTCTATCCCCCCTCCAAGTTTCAGCCATTCTGAGTGGTTCCCATAAACTGCACTTTAGCCATTATTTTTTTTTAAATTCAAATGACAAGGTTTAATTATTTTTTTAAGTCCAACAACTCTGTATTCTAATTAAATTCAAATATTTTCAAAACTTACTTTCAATATAACGATGTCCCATTGTTTTTTTGTCATGACTTAAAGCGACATCAACGTCGTCAGGACTTTCTAATTCGACAAAAGCTTCACCAGTATGTTTTCCATCCCACTTACTAGTTACCGAATAAATGCCAGCTTCACTGTTGACAATATTGCAACCAGATAAAAACTCGCAAATCTCTTTATTAGTGGCTGACCATGGAAGCCCACGTAAGCGAATAAATCTGGATCCTTCAGTTGACATTTTTTTTAGAATATTGGTTTCTGTTAATAATAAAAAGAAAATTTAGATTTTCGTCTACTGCAGCGTAGTATGTAACTTAAAAAAAAAAAACATTCATTATTTTGCAAATTCGAAAACAGTAAAGTAAATTAAATAGCAACAATTTTAGTTTAGTTGGTTGTTGGAAAACTATGCACTATCAGCAGCAGCCAAAAAATTATTGATGGATAACCGAGACAGACGCCATTTTTGTCCTTCAAATTCAAAGATGTGACGGGATGGACGCGATATTGAAAATTAAGATTTTTATTTAGGTAGATTTTATTATCCTTTAAAAATTACTTACAACAATTAAACAATAATTTTTATTATTAATTATCCTTAATTTTTGTTTATTTTATTTATTTTTTTTTTGTAAAATCAAGGTAAATTTTTCTTTAAATTTACAATGGAAGAGAAACGAAATGCTATAATAAAATAAAGACGAAGAAAAAAGCCGATATCATAGCATACTCTACATAATTCAGCTGTTTTATGAAAATTAAGAAATAGGCTGGGAATAGTTTCGACGCAACTGAAATACTTTTACGCCGTAAAATAAATGAAGTTAAATGAAAATAATGAAATTGTAATTCTGTTGACAGCCTTGTTTTTAGATAATGACTTTTTCTTCGTTAATTTCCTTGGATTAGCTTATAGTCACTAACAATATCCTTACGCTTCTAGAGTGGAATTTATTGTTTTTATTTATTAATGTTTTAAATATTATTTTAAATTTTTAATTAGGTACTTTTCCGTTAGCCGGGCTCTTTTTGCGGCGCAAAAAAATTTTACGGCGCACATGTATGGCGCGAAAAATTGTAAAGCGGAGCGAATGTTTTGTCATTCGCAGAAATGTTACTGAAAATTTATGATTTAAAATGAATAATATTTTCGTGCGCGATGCGAATGGGTATCCTGTAAATTTCTGCACAACAGTCCCCGTCCCATTCGCATCGCTGTAAAATTTTTTGCGCCGCAAAAAGCGCCCGGCTAACGGAAAAGTACCTTTAATTATTTTAATTAAACTTTGTTGTTGACAATTTTACACATAAAACAGTCTAAAATTGTATTCCAAAGTGCAACTCAAAAGTAATCTGAAAGTGATGCTGGTTATAAATAATGCTATGTATAGTAGACTTTGATTTTTATATTTTTGGTGGCTTTATCATTTGACGGCTTCCGCACATAATTGCTTTGACTGACAGATAAAACAACAATAAAATAAAAATAAATAAAATAACATGTGAGAAACGAAGTCGATGAAGCGATAGCTTCCATCGACTGCTGATTGACTGACTGGTCGACTTGAAACGGCTCAAGAAAATATATAAATGTTTTTAATTTTCACTACTTTTTTCACAACTATCAAATATACTTAAAAAAATTCACAGCCGAATTATTTCTTAAAGTCTTTACCAACTACTAACTAAATCGTCTAACCGACTGTATCGCCTTCGTCATCTGAATGTGTTTAAGTGTCAAACTTTATATGGTTATGGTGTGGTGATGATAGCTGTGTGATGGGTTGTATTTGGATTATTTGAAATTTTGAAGAACTTAAAAACTATTTAAGAAAAGTCGTTCTATTCACCAATCATTATAATAAACTAAGTTAGTATATTCATTCAGTTTCAAAAAAAAAAATTGATTTAGATTCCTGATTTATTGAAAGATGGCTAAAGGTCACAAAAAGTTCTTGCGATCTGAAAAAGCAAAAGTTAAATTGAAAAAATTACCAAAAGGATTAAATGTAACAAAAACTGAATTCAAAATTAAAAAAATTATTATCAAGGACCAACTAGGAGAGATTTGTGAACAAGATGGAAGAAAAAAGCAGAACATTAAAGTAAGATTCAAGTATACGTATTATCTATCCTTTTATTTGTACAAAATTATCTATGGGACCGACTAAATAGAAAATAATGTAATACGATTTTGTTTATCTTTCATCTACCCTTCGCAGACCACCTACCACTATTGTTTTTAACAACTCTATTTCATGCTTCAAAATCTTAATCTTTTTTTTTTTTGCTAAATAATGTTTGCCAATTTTGACACAGGCATTTCTCACATAAATTCTAAAATTAGATTAGTTTAGGGGTACGGGTACCTACGTTCCATGAAATAAAGTAATTTATATGCCTCTTTTAATATCTGAATCGCTAGAATGGAAAAACACTTATTTTACGAAAGTTTTTAAGATTTTTATTTCCATAGTGTTAACTCTTATTCTCCCAATCTATTAAAATGTTTTATAAACTTGAAATCATTGTTTTCTTTATAAACTATATATACCTCTTATCTTATTATTTTTAGGAAGTTTTGTCACGTCTACGGCACCATAATGATTCGTTTAGGATGGAAGCCCTTCGAAATTTAAAAGTTTTCATATCATCTTCAGTTCTAGATGAAGTATTTAAAGATTTAAGTGAGTTAACTTAACTTAAATATTTTTCAAATACATATTAATTATTTTATTTTAAAATTTTATTTTAGTTCAGGGGATTTCGTCTATGTGTCTTGATGTGGATCGAGACATACGCCGCGAGTCATTTAAAGTATTCACAATGTTACTTTCTCTAACAGATTTTATTGCAGTTAAACCATTTTTTCCAATAATATCATCTTATTTAACATGTGCAATGACACATTTGCAACAAACTATTCAAGAGGATTCACTTTTACTGTTGGATGTTTTAATTTTGCATACCCCCGATTTGGTGGCTTTGAATAGTGATAAAATATTTGGCAATTTCTTAGACATGATATCTAAATTAAGGAATGATTCAAAACCAGGTAACTATTTCCAATAAATTATTTATTTTTTAATGTAAAAATAGTACATATTATAAATGTAATAAATTTACTAGCTTGAAATTTTATATGCTTGAACATTACTTCCAACAACCAGCAATTCAACCTTACTTATTGGTTTAATAATCATCAATGAAGAGAAATTTTTTCTAAAGTGTATTTCTATAGATTACATATTTTTTGACACTAGCAAGTATTTTAATATGTCGCTTTGTTTAAATTTTAAACATTCGTTGATTGCCAATTAGCAGAAAAAACCTTCAATTAGTATTGTTAAATCTCAAATAAAAAATGTAAACAAACGTTTTTTGGTTGTTCCCAAATGAATTAATTTTATGATTAATTTCAGGACGAACTTTAACAGCAAATATTAACAGCAAAACAACGACGATTAAATGGAGAAGTAAAATCTTAGACCGATTGCAACAAATGATACAAATTATAAAATTAGATTTAATTAAAAGAACTCAACGACTAGAGTGTAGTGAGAAAACTAGATCGCTGTCGGTTCAAAGTGAATGTATTAGTTTCCCTATTTTATTTGGCCAGATTGAAAAAAAATGTGATTTGAATGAAATTTTCAACAAATCTATTTATAAGAATGAGGTGAATGATTTTGATGAAGGGGAAAAATTTCAAAGATACATTAAAAGTTTATTACCACTTTTGATAGAATCATGGTTAGAGGTAAAGCCGTCTGTAAAAGATTCAGACGGCTTTAAATTAACAGAATTTATATTAACATCCGAAGGAAGCTGCACATTATTTTTAATATTATCAATTTCAAAAGATTTGTGGGAACTTACAGAGATGTGGGAACAAAAAGTAAATAGAGGAACTTACTTAACATCTTGGTTTAAAAGTGAATTTTCTTCAAATTTCACTGTTCATATTTTAGATCATTTTCCTTATCAACAAGAAAAATTTACTAAAGCTAAACAACGAAAAGACAATAAAGATTTAATCGGTAATTTGAATTGCACAGTCCAAAACTTATTGATTTCGTATATGTTTTCAGTTCTGAATTCAAAAAAAATGACTGCTGATTCAAACAATTCATCGAAAATACTTTCGTATGTAGAGAGTAAGTGAATTTGATTTCATTTTTTAATACATGAAATTATAGTTTTTATACCATTAACATCAGTTATTTGATTATACTCTAAATATTTAATTACATTACAAAAAATTTAATTCGAATATTTCTTACAGCATGTTTAATAAATAATATCAATGCAACAGAATCGAATATTTCCTCAATATTAGAACAAACATTAGAGCTGATTTTGCACACCAATGGAAACTGGTATCTTTCAGTAAATGAATTTGAAACTAAAAAAATATTGAAAATATTAATTAATGAGTTTCAAACTGGTAAAGTCAACAGGAACTCGAAATCCAATATTCTAAAACTTCTTTGTAATATAGTTTTATCACATAAATTACATCTTAAATATGGGTAAAATTTAATTCAATATTATTTATTCTAACTTAATATGTAAAATTCTTTTTAAGGAGCGATATATTCGAAAATTGGCTTTCAACGCTTCCAAATATGCTGCAGCAGCAAATGATATCAGAGCATTCATTGATAACGTTATCGAATCTGGGAAAACAAAAAAATGTTATATTTTTAAATGCTTTGAAAAACTCAGTTGAAAAGGCAATAGGTATATTTTTTAAATTCAATTTAATGTGCTTGTTTATTATTATTATTTTTTTTTTTTAGAAAATATTTCTTCAATTCAAGTAAACGGTTCTTCAAATTTATATGAAGGTAGAAAATCAATTATGAATTTGTTTTATTGGATTGACTACTGGGAACCAGAAACGTTCCAGTTTTTGGTACGAAAAATCAAGTCTGAAATTATTGATAAAGATCTTTCGGAATATTTTATTTTTATCATAACGTCAAGATCAGAACCACAAAATGTATAGCATTTAACAGAAAATTAAATAATATAAAAAATTATTATTCAACAAAATGAATCCATAGTTGAAGTTAATTCTTGTGATTTTATTTGTGCTATTAATTTTTTCTTGTATTTTCTCGTATTGTATATAATATGGGAATAATTAATATTAAAATAAAATATAAGATGATAATTAAATAACATTGAAGCCTTCTGTTATTTTTTTAAATTATTCCAGCTAGGAGTTTTATTTTGGAAGTTTTTTTGTGCATTTGCATATTATATTATTGTTTAATATTTATATATGCAAAAAACCAACAAAGTTAGTGTACTGGAAAAGAAATTTTGTTCATCATACTGATAAACCAACACAAATTTTGATGTTTTGTTGTAATCGTGCTCAATCCATTGATACATTTCTTCACTATACTATGCAAATGCTGTCTAGACCAGGGGTGGGGAACCTTTTTAGATATAAAGGCCGCATTGACTATGCCCATTTGCCAAGAAGGCCGCACATAGTAGTTTTAATGCTGAATATAAGTAGGTATGATTAGATTCTTAGCTATACTTTTTATTTTAATGTGTATATATTTGCATAATAAAGAAATACAAGCACAATAAAAAGTATTTTGTGAAAAAAAGATAAATAAGAAGTATATTGTTTAATAACTTCGCTACACTTCAGGTTACAAACACAGAATTCCGTGTTTTGCAGAAAAAAATAGGTTCGTTCTGTGTTTGGTACTTGGTTTGCCATATAAAATTTTTTTTTTTTTTCATGGTTTGAAAGTCGGTTCGACACAAACCTAGAAATTTTACTACATAGTTTTATTGCATTTCAAAAAAAAAAAGGTATAACCTGTCAATTTGCAGAAAATTTACAGAAAAAATCATACTTTAAAATGCTTCGATATAAAAAAATAATAATAAATTGTAGGTTGTCAAAAAAGAAAATAAATTAAAATATTTTTAAAAAAAAATTTAATATTATTTTTATTTTCCATTTTTTCTTTAAATTAAAAAAATTAATTTTTTTTTTTTAAATTACGAAAAAATAAAATTTTATTTTACAAAGAATTTTTTTTTAATTTTACAAAGAATTTTTTTTTAATTTTACAAAGAATTTTTTTTTAATTTCAAACCAAACCATCTTTTATAAGTGTGTCACCCCATTCGCCAACCTACTTTCAAACCAAGAAATTCATGGTTGCTAACCTGAAGTGTAGCGAAGTTATAACTTTAATGAAGTTTAATGCCAAGAAAGCTGCATTTTACTGCATTTCAACCGGAGCATAAGGCCGCCTTTTATCCCCCAAAAGGCCGCAGGTTCCCCACCCCTGGTCTAGACTGTATGGTTGTTAGATATTTTTGGGGTTCTGCTAAACTAAAATGATTATTCATTGTTAGAAAATTACAATAAAAAAAAATTTTTAATTTTCTTATTTTTGTTTTTTTAAATTATTTTTTTTATTGCATAACCAATTACAATAGGCAATGTAAAATAATTATAAAATCCACATGATGGCAGCATAACGTTGTAACAGGCAAGTTCAAAGGTTCCGATTGAGAGCTGAAAATGAGTGGATTTCGAAATTTTTAAAAATGCAAAAACTTTTTTTTAAACAATATTTCAATACTTTTTATTTTTATATTATTTGATTTTTATTTATATGTTTTTTTTTTTTTTTTTATTATAGTTAATGTTAACATGAAATTGAGTAGATGTTGATAAGATTACGATTTTTTTAAAATTTATTTTTTTGCAATTTTTTTTTTTTTAATATTTATTTTTAAAAATCTTCTATTTCATATAAATAATACTCAATCCTTTTTTTTTTTTTCTAATTTTTCTCTTTAAATAAAATTAATTAGTTTATTATTTTTATCTATTATTTTTTAAATATTTTTTCTCTTTTAAGACGCTTTGTTTTTGTTTTTTTTTTTTTTTTTTTTTTATCAACATTATTGCTATAACACAAAAAAATATTACAAAATTTTATTTTATTTTTTTTTGGTTATTTTTTTTTTTTTTTTTTTAACTTATAACTAAAACAACAACGTTTTTATTTTTTAAATGTTTTTTTTTTTTTTTTTGTTATTTAACCTTTTTTGCATTATTTTTTTTAATTTTATTTTATTTTTTTTTTTATTTTTTTCTAAACAACAAATATTCTTTGTTTATTTTATAATTATTTAATTATTCGAACAACTTATTTTCTTTACATATAAATTTTATTATGATTTATATGATTTGTTTAAATATGCACTATGTATATATATATATATATTTTTTTTTTTATTTAATATTTTAGCATTACGTTTTTTTTTTTTGTTTTAAATTTACGTGCATCTATGAAACCAATAATTTTTTTCGTTTATACAATTTTATATGTAAAAAATAATAATAATAAAAAAAAAAAACTTATATGCTAATCATTTTTACTAAAAAAAAACCTAGATTAGGACATAAAATGTTAGTTCAATGAAAATTGAGATTTTTAAAAAAGTTTGATAAATATATTTATAAGAAAACTTAACGACAATTTATATATAATGTAAATCATTTGTTTAATTTTATCTTTTTTACATTTAAAATTTTCTATAAAATTCAAGATATTTTCAAATTATTTGTTCAGAAAATTTCGCCCAAAACAATTCATTCAATGCTTAATAGGTGTATATGTATATTCAACAACTTATCCATTAAAATTCGTCCGACAATAATTTATCATAATTAAAAATTCGTCCAAAAGCATATTTATGTTTATTTAATATTTATTTAGATCTATAAACTCTCCAATTGGACTATTATAATGAATCAGAATAATAGTAATAATAATAATAATAATAATAATAATAATAATAATGGATGATTAAAATTTTAGTAGGTTTGGCCAAAACTTATTACAAAAAACTTAAAATTTGTATATGGGCAAAACTACTTTAAACAAAGAATGAAACTACTTTCGTGTGTAAGACGTGTTTTAATCTAAAGTGTGGACCGCACTTTAGACGAAATGCCCATTGGGCGATTTGTGTTTTCAACAACTTGTTTGCATCACGAAAATAATTTTTTCGATACTCTATGTAAATTTAAGGAATTTTGGAATTTTTCTACTCGAATTTTACCAATGTAAACATATTTTAAATAATTATTAGACTAATTTGTATCCACGGAAAAAAAACACATTTCATATTTTTTTTCCTATTTTCTTTCATTTTTTTTTTTGATATTATTTCTAAAGACAGAAAAATCAATGATTTAATTGAAAAAAAAATAACTAAAATTTATGTCCCCTTCTAAGCTGTGAACACTTTTTATTAGCTTATTTTGAGTATTATAGCGTAAATCATTTGATTTTTTTAAATTTTTAAATAATCTTAGCTTGAAGTGATTTTCTTATTGTTTCACAATTTAAATAAGAAAATTGTTGTTTTAAAAATGTTTTTTTAATTTCCATTTATGATAACAAATACTTTATTAAAAGTTTCGTTCAGAGATCCAAAAAAATTGGTCTAATTACATCAGAAGTTGTGTATCTCAACTCTGTCATCTCAAATACATATTTTTTCTAACTTTTGACTTTGATATAAGCTTATAGCTGTGGTTATAATGTATATTTCAAATGATTTACGCTTTTAGTTGTAGATTTGTGAAAAGAAAATTGAAAATAAAAAAATATTATTTAAAAAAAATAACTATTCGCTTTTTTCGATTATTTTTTTAATTTTTCAATGAGTTATATTTTATTAATTAATTATTGCGTAATTTTGTTTTTTTTTTTTATATTTAGTACATTTTTTTAAATATTTTTACTGATAATAATTTTTTTTTGGTAAATTTAGGATTCTTATTTTTCTTTACTGATTACAAGTATTTCAGTAATTCTTTTTTTTCCATTTCGATTATATTTTAAATTATAAATTATATTTAATAAAAATAAATAAACAGATTTATATTGTTATAAAATTTGTAATTTGTGGTTTTATGGTGTTTATCTTAATTTCACAAAAAAATATAAAAATCAACCAATTTTTTAAGTTCAAAAAAAATTTAACATTAAATCGTATGATGAACTATTTTAACTGGAAACTATAGACAGAAAATTCAAAATTTTCATTAAAATAATTCCTTTGAGGCTACACGGTTTAATATTAATTTTTTTTTTTTTTTAATAATTTATTTATTATTTCCAAATTTAAAAGAAGAAAATTTTCCAATGATATAAAAACTGCAATCATAAATAAATAATTAGTCTAAAACGATTTTATAATCTATCACTGAAAAGTAGTTATCTTGAATTTTAATAGTCTCTAATTTGATGATTGTTGAAAGTAAACGTCATTACCGAATTAGTTTATTATATTTTATTTTATGTAAAATGCTGAGTTTTTTTCTGAAAACTCTTGTAAGAATTCTGTAATAAATGCAATTTTATTAATTTATGGTCAACAAAGATTTGATGAAACTACACATACACATTATATTTATTACAATAAAATCATAAGTTGAAAACTTTATACGGAAAATAATTTAACATTTATTCTAAGGTACCTAAATAGACCACTCATTTTCGATAAAAAAAAAAAAATTAAAAAGTTTTCAAACTCCAATTATAAAAAACATAATAGTTTACTTTTATTTCATAAATATGAATGATTGCAATTGAAAAACAGAACTTAAAAGTTCTTAGTTTTATAAAAGAAAAAAAAAAACAAACTAAAATTTATAAGTTTTTTTTTTAATTTTCATATTTTTATTAAATATTTAAGGTATTGTTTTTTTTTTTTTGCTTTATATACATATAATAAGAAATTTATTGGAAGATGCATATATGATAGTCACTAATTTACTGAGAATTTTTTTTTCTTGTATAATTTATTATACTTTTGGATGTACATTAATAACAAAATTTCTTTTACTCTCTGTAATTTAAAAACAATTTTATTTTCAAAAATAAAAAATTTAAATTTAAGTAAAAAAAAATAATATATCGAAAATTTTGATTTGCCTAAAAAAATTATCGTATTGTGCAAATTTTAGCTGTTTCTGTCATTTATTTCATTATTATTATTAAAATTATGTTTTTATAAATGTAGCTTAATAGTCACACTTTAAATTTTCTATATATATAAATATATAGATTATATTTTTAGTTATTAGGTCTATTTATAGGTTATGTGACTATAATATTTTAGTTATTTTATTTTATTTATTTATTTCTATAATTATTATTATAGTGTTAACTATAAATTTTACGTAGTTCGTATTTGAAAAAAAAATAAGAAAGGAAATACAAAGACAAATAAAAAAGAAAAAAGTTAATATAAACATCCTGTAAGAAGGTAAAGAAAATCAATAATTCTCAATTCTCATAATGAGTATAAAATAATTGAAATCCAAATTTTTGTCTAAAGTTCTAACTTTTTATTTATCATTATTTTTTTGTATCAGTTTAATGTGTTTCCTTGTATATTTGTAATTAATTCATTTAAGTTTTACGTGTGGTTTCCAATCATTAAACACTTAAAATTCAATTAAATCATATTTCATGTGTTTTAAGCTCAGTGTTCAATACAAGATACAGGATGGTTACATTCAAGATTGAATCGTTTTTTTTTTAATTTTTTGAGACTTAGGAGAATAAACAGTCATGCACTGCACAAGCACATTTCTAAAAAAAATTATATATTTTTGGAATTTGAATATAAAATGTGTTAAAAAAAATTATTTTGTTTTAACTATGTAATAATTATAAATATATATATATATATTATGTTTGTTTGTTAAATTAAATATTAGATATTTGTTGCATTTAAACAAAAATCTTAATTGACTAGATTTATAAAAAAAAAAAATTTAGGCGAATCTACCTTAAATAAAAGAATAAAATTTAACAAAACGATCAAGCCTCTAGGATCTTCGAATTAAAAGGTTAATTATTGAATACAATTTCCGTTAGACAAACTTGACAGTATTGATGTTCACAAATTTAACATGCCAACTACAAAATAAGGTGTTCACGCCCACTGTTTTATTTTTTTATCTTTTATTTGCAATTATTTGTAATCTGAATTTGAATCTATTTTGGCTGTGTCATTATTCTGCGGTATGTCCGATCGTTCGCTTTGCTTACATTATATGTTCAAACTAGTATTTGTGTTGTTTTGAAAATGTTTAGCTTAATTAGTTGAATTATATAAATAAACATAAAAAAAAATTAAAGGCCTATTTTTGGATTTACTGTGAATCTAAATTAATACTTAAATGTAAATTTATTCGCAAATTATATTTCTTTTAAATTCTTTGTAATGCATTTTTTAAATTTCATTCAAATGAAATGCATTTCCGCGTATAAATTTTATTTTATATAATATTTTTAATTAGTATAATATTAAAAACAAAAAAACATTGAGTGGTAATTGAATAAAAATTATAACTTAAATTGGAAAACTGAAAAGAAAAATAAAAACAAAATTATTATTAAATGCAAATTTATATTAAAAATTTAAAGGAAATAATAATTTTTTAGTGAATTAACGAAAAATTCTTATTACACAGATAAATTAATGATACATAGTATAGTTATTATTTCTAATTTTAATCGTATCAAATATAAAACCAACAACCCCTAATTTAGTTTACATTTTTTTTTTTTTTAAATATATAGTTCATAATTAATATTATTATTTAATTATTATTATTTAAATTTTTTGCTGTATAAAATTTAAATTTTATAAATTCTTTTTTTTCCGTTGCTTTTTTATTAGTTTTTTTTATTCTTGTCTATGCATTTTTTTTTTTATTATATAAAATTTCACTAAAAATTTTATACTGTAAAACCTTGTATAGTTAATTGGCAAAATTTGTTAATTTTATCTTGTAAGTCAATGGAAATTTGAAATGTTTAAAAATAATAATAAAAAAAAAAAAATGTTTTATTTTTATTTGCTTGTTTATTAAGTTTTTTTATTATTTTTTTTTTTACTTACATTGTTGTTATTTCTTTTTTTATTTTTGATGTTGACTTATAAGAAAATTGACAAATTCTTCCTAATTTAAAAAAATATATTTAGGATAAGATGGAAACATTTTCTTGTAAAAAATTCACAAAGTTTTACATGTAGCAATAAATTAATATTTCTGCTTTATTATCTGACTTAAATCTTCAATTTAAATACGATTTTCATTTAATTTATATATAATTATTCAATAGATAAAATACTTTTTGCTTTTCTTTAATCTATTTTTTTTTTTTGTTTAAAATGCCTCATTCACTCTTGTGCTCAAAAAGTGATCATCACCTTTTTTATGTAATTTCTGCAAATTTTAAACTATTCAAATAAATAAATTTATTTAGAAAAGAAAGCAACAATTTACTTGTATATAATTAAATTATATAAGATCATTGGGATATTAGTTTTTAAATTTTTAATTAATAAAGTTATTATGTATATATTTTTAGGTATAGTGAAACACAAAAGTAAAAAATTCAACATTATACAAATATTAATATATGCCCTATAAGGATTTTAAAATCGTTTAGGTTCAAACAAAACTTTTGGGAAATGATCAACTTTTGAATAATTTTTTTTTTTTTTGCAGTCTGTCCTTTGTTCAGATAATTTCACCAAAAACTCTAACGTTATAATATAAACTTTTTTATCTTAAGCAAAAATAATAACAATATTGTTGTATTGCTTCTTTGACATCTTAGCTACATATAAATATAACTATTTCTTTAATTGTGTTCAATTATTATTGTGTTCAATTTTCACTCGTTAAGTTAATACCAAAATACTTTATTTATGAAATTATTAATGTTAGTCTGGAAAAATTATATATTGTATCATGTTATAATTTTAAATTAAAAATATTGAATTCCGGAAATAATATAGATTTTATCAATTATTTTTTATAAATAAATAAAAATCGAGCTAATTTTTTAATAAACAGCTTCATCAAAGGAATTCATCAAAGAATAATGGGGGGTGTAGGTGGTGGAGGTGACGATAGATCATCATCATCTTCGTCGTCTTCCATAGTATATTCTTCCATATCATCTCCGTTACCAATGCAAATATGTGGTAAATTTGCTGGGGGAACACTTGTAGGTGGTAATGGTGCTGGAGGAATCGACAAAGAACCAGCTTAAAAAAAAACAAAAACAAATGTATGGACTTAGGTCTATTATACTATCGTCAATTCACTTACCATGCAGAGCACCTGAATTAATGCAATGTAAGCTGCCAGATAAACTACCACCGGGTCCTTGCAGATGTCGACGGCTGGAACTTAATCCTAAATTAAATAATTTCAGTTTTTTAGAATTCAATTACGCTATTTATACAAGGTCTTAAAATCAATAAATCTAAAAAAAATCATATTTTCGAGCTCCTTATGGATAAAATAAAATGTTGAGTTTTTTTTTTTCAAACTTGTTATTTCTAAGATACATAACATAACTTATTTAAAAATAAAATCTATATATTTCTATATTTGCATTTTAAATTGGCTCCTCAATCGTAATTCAGATATACTCATATAAGTCTCTTTTTTATTTCAATAAACTAGCATCCATATGGAGATATTATAATTTAATGTATTTCTAATTTTAAAACAAAAATAAGCACGAAATTTCCCTCCTTGTCAAAGATATCAATAAATCATAAATTAATAAAATCTGAAATAATAAATAAATTAAATTTTAATAAAATTAAAAAATTTAAGATTTCGTATGTGAATCAGTTTAAATTTCTATAGCACATAAATAAGTAACACCAGTAACAGAATTTTTAAACATATTTATATTTAATATTTATTTGTATGTGGGTATTTTAAATAAAAAAATTTAGTAAAATTTTTGTACCTGTAGCACTAGTAGTTGAATCGTAATGAGCATTACGGCGTAAGCGATGTTGTTTTCTTTTGTGATGACAAAGTATGCATAGGAGACAAATTAGGAACGAGACGGCGACTATGCTGCAAGTTATTAGAACGCCTGTAAATAGAACAATTTGTTTGAAACATTTCTTTAGTAAGTCCTATAGTAAGTCTTTAGTAAGTCCTATAGTAAGTCCTAAAAAGAAGTTAATTTATGTATCGATCAATTTACTACATTTGGTATTCTAGCATGTCCAAACCGAAAATAGAGTTCATAGTTTTAGTAAAAAACAATATTAGAAAAGTTCGGAAATCTATTTTTATAAATATTATTCCTACCTAGACAATTTAAATTTTTTTATACGTTTATTGTTTTTCTTTTAAATTAAAATTACATAGTAGTAATAATATTTTAAAGTAAAAAGACATATAAATTATCATCGAACAGTTATTTAGTGAAGTCATAGGAACTAGAATTATATATATATATGGAAAAACACTTCTAGGAAAAATGTATTGAAATTGTTGTTGTGAATGAAAAAAAAAAAACTAAAAAAAATTTTTTTATTTGTCTAATACGGCGTTCAAACAGGCCCAAAATTATATAGTTTAAGCTTAAACTAGTGTAGTTTTGGTTTCTGCCATACAAAATTTCTGTAGTTAGTTACACCAGTTTAAGCTAAAACTACTTATTAAAACTAGAAAATGAAAGCAGTAAGCAAAAGTGAAATCAATTATTTGTAATAAATCATAGCATAATCTACGTAATATGGTCGGGCAAAATAAAATATGTGGTGAAAAACTAAAAAAAAAATTTCTACTCATACAAAAAAATCATAATAAAAAATATAAACAATAACAAAAAAAATTTTTAGTTGACAAAATAACACTAGTTTAATTTTATTTTATGTTTGAACGGTTTGCTTAAACTATAAAATTTTATAGTTTAAATTTTGATGTTTGAACATGATATAAAAAGGGTATATGTAAGCTTCAATTTATTAAAATATACAGCCGACTATATTATTTAATTGCTTACAATTAATGACTCGCTCATCGCGCCGTTATTCGAGCCGTTCTTCGCGCCGCGCCAATCACAGAAAATATGGCTCTCGTTATTTTTAAATGCTATTTGAACATAACGGTAAATAAATCATGGAAATCTAAATTTTCTAAGTCAAAAATTAATTGTTTCGCGAAATCAAACTGGATGTAAGGCATTTATTATTGCAATGCCAAATTTTGTTGAAATTTTAAAATTTTATGTACAAGAAAAAAAGGAGTTAAAGTACATCCTTACACATAATTTTTCGCAGGACTATCTAGAAACAGACTTATTTTTCAAAAATTAGGCAGCGGGGAGGAAGCAACGATAATCCAACTGCAAGTCAATTTGAAAATGCGTTCAAAAAATTGCTTGTTAGAAATGAAAGCGAAGCTTCAATTTCAGCAATTTCTAAAGAATTAAATCCACCAAAAATTTTAACAGTGCCATATAGGCACAAATCATTAAATGTAGTAGTAAATAAAAATATAACTGATGAGTATTTCCTGGAACCAGGAGTGAAAAATATCTATATTGATAACTCATATTTTGATGCTATCAAATACATGACTGGTTGGAGTAAAAATAAATTGATACAAAATTTAAAATGTGATACATGTAAGAACCTTATTGAACTTGAAGAAAAATATGAGTCATTATTTATTGCCAATAAAACCAAATTTCATCTGAGAAATCCAAGGAAAGATTTTGTTAAATTAGCTAAGCAAATAGAACAAATTTTAGCTACCTTAAACCTTGTTCGCACTTCAATATTTTTCCGGATATTTCGAGTTTTCCGGAAACTTTGTGGATATTATCATACAAAAACTTTTTCCGGATATTTTAATTTCCAGTTATTTTTCCACTTAGCTAGTTCCTTTTAGCTACTTTTTGATATATTTGGTACGGTTGGCACCGTTTATTTTGTGTCAAAATATCAAAAAAAGTGAAATTTAATTCTAAAATTATTTATGAACTTCAGATTTTTGAAAATTCATATCAAAAAAAATACATTTATTTATATTTTTTCTAGAACCGTCAAATTTTTTCCACTTCTAAAGTGCGAACGGTAGTTTCAGAAAGTGGAAATTTCCACTTATTTATCCGGATAAATGTTGAAGTGCGAACAAGGTATTACGCTCAAAAAATGAGTTATTTCAAAAAAATATTTTTTTTTAAATTTCAAATTTTATTTTAAATAATTTAGATTTTGACAGAATTTTATTAACTTTTAAAAATCTTCCACGAATTTTAAATGATTCCGAGAATTATAAATTATTAGTTATCAAAGCCTTTATTAAAATTTATACGAATTTAAAATTATTTAATGAAGCTAAAATAAAAAATATTGAACTTCATAAAAATGATTCAAGACATCGTCTCATTTCAAAAACGAATAATGTTAGATTTTTGTTCGTTATGTGTGTTTTATTTTCAAAGTTTTTTAATTTCTTACAAAAAAAAAATTTAAATTATTCTTCGCTAAGATTTTATGAGTCACAGTTTTATCGGCTAACTAGTCTTACTTGTATGAATAAAATTCAATAAAATATTGCGACGTACTTCCACCCTTTCTATCCAAATTTTTTTTTTTTATTATTATTATTTTTTTTTTCATAGCTAATTAGAAAGTGTTTTTCCATAGTTCTAGTCCTAAGAGTGAAGTGGATTTATAAAAGTTATAAAGTATAATGATCTTCCAATTTTTTTTAAATAAAAAGAAAACTTACCGTGTCCCTCTTTGGATACTTCCGTCATACCTATTATTTTAATGTTGATAAAGCAAAGAAAATAAAGAAAAGAAAAATAAAAATAAAATTAACACTATTTTATTGAAAATTTTATATAAAATAATAAATTGCAAATTCCAGTATAATTTTTGATGCATGAATATTGAATATAAGTAGGTAATAATAATATTCCATAGTATAATATGTTTTATATATTTTATTTAATACTTGGAAATGTTTTATCTTGGTGGTTTTATAAAACTTATTTTAAAATAGTAAATAATATGTTATTTTTAATTGTAATACCGAATATTTTATTTCATAAATGATAAAAAAAAAATATATTTTAAAGCATGCTGTTAATTAAAATTTATAGTACCTATTGCATTATTTGGAAAATAATTTATAAATTTGTGATAAATCAATATTTCATGCAATTAAAATTTTGTTTGGTACGCGTCTTATTAAAAATTAGCAAAAACTTTTTTTTAATGATTGGATAAAAAATTTCAAAAAATTACTCTAATAAATTATTTGGTTTAATCTTAATAATATTTCAAGTACAATATGATTTATGATGGATTAAATTTAGAAGATCTTACGTACTTTTAAAATTTATTTTTGAAATTTTACTAAAATTGTTTTATTCGAGAGAAAGACATGGCTGCAAAAGACAAAAATATTAAAATAATGACAGAAAGGGAAAGAATAAGTAAGGAAATTTTGGGATTCCGTTTTATTAAAAATGAAGTTCATTAATATTGTATGTGTAAATAAATCAAAAAATTGCTAACATATATTTTTTTATATTATAGTTTTTCTAAGCAAATATTTTACTGGTAAAATAAAAAGTTTTAAAAAAGTTTAAGTGTAATAATTTAAGTATGTGGATAGGAAATAGGATAGAAAACTACAAAAAATTATACATATTTTGAGATTTAAATTATCTTATTTATAAAAGTAAAAATATCAAAGATAGAGTTTTGCAGTGATTAACAAAGTAATGATAACGAATTTAAAGAATTTGCAAATCTAATTGCCGTTTTCTGGGAAATAGTAACATTCAACAATTAATTGTTATTATAATAAATAAATCAAATTTTTATATTATGAACTTTCCCATAAATGAACAGATTTTTTTAGAATATTAAGTTAAGTCTATGATATAGATGATAACTATTACAAATACAATTTTTTTGTTTTTTAAAAAGTTTTTTTTCTAAAAAAAGGTAGGTATATAAGAAATAATTTTGTATGGAAAGTGGCGACTTTTGAAATACATTATAAAATATTTATATTGGTATAATTTGAATATGTTATTGAAGTTTGATCTAATCCCGTTCTTTAAAATGATTGATTCTTAAAATTGTTTTCTACGTACCTACTCTTTAACTATTTGATTTAGGTTCGAAATAAGATCATACGAGCTATTCTTTTTATAATTCTAAATAAGTGCTTTTATAAAACCTATATGTACACAATTAATTTTATGCAAAAATTATGATATTATGTAATGTATTTGATTAGAATATAAATATTTATTATACATTGTAATTTTTAATTTTATATGTTTTTAGGTTATGTTTAATAAGTTGTGTGTTTATGATTCGATTGAAAGTGCATCACAATAATGTTTTTTTTTATATGCAGGTAAATATATATTAAGTTTAAAATTATCTAAAAAAAACAAAACTCACTTGTGTCAAATAATTTCGAATAAGTTTTTCAAATTTTTGTGATTATTTTTATTAAAAGTATAATAGAGTTGATAGTTTATTTGGTCGCTCGCCGCTTGCATGCAATTAGGATTTATATTTAAAACAAATAAAATTGAAAAAAGAAAAATGTTCAAAGGATAGGAAGGCAATAATGGAAAAAAAATAAATAAAGGAAGGATTTTTGATTATTGGAGATCAAATAAAAATATAAGCTATTGACGACCAAAAGATTAACATTAATAGATGACTTTTATTAATTGACAAAAAAACGCCATTATTTGGACCTTTAGAAATATAGTTAGTCGGCCGCACAGTTATTTAGTTGAAAAATATTTATATTTATATATAATTATGAAAAATACAGAAAAGAGGAAGAAAAAAAAAATAGAAATAAGAAAGACTTTAGAATAAAATTTTAAAAATATTGAATGAAATTAAATATGTAGATCTAGAGGAAATTGGACAGATTTATTTTACAATACCAGTTAATGCAATTTATTAATTATTTTATTAATTTATTATTTTATGCCCGTAGGAAGGTAATCTTAATATTAAAATATGGGTATAACCTTAATTAATTACAAATAGTTGTAGAATATAGGCTCCGACAGTTATTCTTAAAGATGCGTTGTCGCCATAAGATTCAGTGAAATAGATTTAATACTTGATAATAATATTTTCATATAAAATACTAGTAATTAATAACATTAAGACAATACCATTAAAAATTATATTTTTGTTTCGAAGTACCTTCGCAAATACATAAATAGTTATTTTAAATATTGCATTAACTGAGTTTATATATTGTTGTGTTTATGATATTTTATAAAAAAATTATGATAACTTTAACCACAATTATTCATCATAATATTTATTTCTTATTTACGCTAATGATAATAATGTCATCAACAATTTAATTCACCGAAAATTTCTAATCGTCACGAAAATTATTCATTAAACTTCGACGCTTGTTAACGATATTCATTTTTTTTGGTAAATGTAAATTTAAGACGTTTTGCATAATTATTGTCATTAATTAAAAAAAGGTACACTTTATACAGTTTTTAAGTTACTTATATTTTTCCCCATAACTTTACTTATTTAACTTTTCATTAAAGCGTCGCAGAAGCTTAGCAGCATTTACTATTTCAAAAACCTCCGACAAAAGAAAGTTGAGAGTGAAAATTTTCTGATTTTTGTAAATTTAGAATTATGAGACTTCTGGAAAATAATTATTAAAATTTTCTTATTAAAGAACTTTTAAATTACAAAACAAATGTAAGAAAAATCTAAAAATTTTGAACAAAAAAATTTGGAAATTGATTGCTGCCATTTTATCGAACACAACATTATATGAAAATCATCCAATTTTTTTTATCACCCGTAAAAAAATGCATGGTTAAAATTATCAAATAATAATTTTATTGATTTGAAGTTGTGGCAATTTTCGAAGAATTTTTTTTTTCACTATTTTCCATTATTTCTATATTATATACATAATTTAATTTCTGCTTCATCGTTTTCTTATAATATCCTGATTGCTCTAACTAATGTCTACCTATTTAACATTAAAAATATTACTTATTTTCTCATATTTTATTGTTTGTTTTTGTTGTAAATCAATTTAGTTTCTTTCGTTTTTTTTGGAAAATAATAAAAAAAATCAGATTCTTTAATAATTAATTTAATTTTTTTCTTTTATTTTTTGTTTGTTCTTAATGTCATTAAAACTTAATAAAATCTTCGCTATTTGAATTTCATCGAAAATTACCATCACCTCAATCTATGCACAAATTAATTTTACATTTCTTTTATTTTAAAATTTAAGAATATATACATAAAAATAAATACAATTTAATTAATCAGAATATATTTACAGTTTTTTAAATAAGCATAATAATTTTGTTTAAGTACGAAAGCTATAATTTTGTTTAAGTACGAAGCTATATGATTTTAACAAGTTTAAAATTAAGTACAAATAAAAATTGAGTCTCATATTCGTAAAGCTAGGTTAATCAATTTAAAATTAATATTATCTGAACCGTCAAATTCATTTATTAATAAAAATATTTTTTGTCAAATTTTAATGGAATAGTTTCAAATAATACTTCGAACTTCGAAACTTAATACATGATAATGTTTTTTTTCACGATTTATGTATAATAAAAATCGTATTAACTGCAAAACTTTATTAAATATTTCATAAAATAAATAAATTTATTATGCCTTATAAAATCTAAATTCGTTAAAAATACATTATACGAATAGAATTTTGTCGTGCTTCAAGCTTTACATGCTTTAGGAATTTTAATCATATTTTTATTTTGTTTTTTTAATTAAATTTATATAGTAATAGTATTTTTTTAATATATAACTTTATTAAAAAAAACTTTATTTTAGTATTATTATGTATAAAATATTTTTATATTGTATATTTTAATTATTTTATTTAAGTAAGAAAAATTAAATATATAAGTGTTCGTCTGGTTCAAGTTTTTCTCTGTAGTTTAAATTTCTTTCGTATACATAAAATGAAAAGTACATACTCAAAAACTAAAGTTTTAATTAAATTATATTAATAAATAATGTTAAATGAATTAAAATAATTAAAAGATTAAGCAAGTACTTAAAACTGGATAGTTTTCAAATGCCTTGTTAGTAAATAAAATTAAAATTTTTTTTAGGAAACTTTTGGGCTGTAGAATTATTTAGTCAAAAATACATAAATAAAATGTGGTTATCAACATTTTTATTACTATATAATCCATATCACTAAATTCCGTTATGGATCCGAAAATATACTTTAATTTCTTGAATTGATATATGGTTTTAAATTTATGACGCAAGAATTAATATTTAGTTTGGAATATTGATCAAATTTCAAGCTGAATCTGAATATAACATAGTGTTAAACTTTTACTTAACCAAATAATTTATTTAACTGGGTTGTTCAAATGATTTAAAATGTGCAATATTTTATATCAAAAATTTTCTGCTATCTCTTTCAAGAATTCAAATGAAGTTCGAAATAATTAAAAAAAAAAGTTAAATGTCACTGAATGATCTACAGTTTAAATACGAAACAGACAATAGGAGGAGTTACAATACTTTATAAAAATTATTGTTTTAATAATGATGATATAATAATAGCAATAATAATGATATAATAATAATAATAATAATAATAATAATGATATAACAATAATAATAATAATAATAATAAAATAATAATACTTAATCAGAAACTCGAGATGTTCATTTAAAATTAAATTAAAATTAAAAAAACTATAATTAATAAAGAAAATAAAAAAAATTGAACTGAACCGTTCGACTCACTCACGACTCACAGTTCGTTTCATCACTATCGTCACCAGGTCCGCAATTTTTAACACTATCACAACGTAATTTATATGCAATACAGTAACCAGATTTACATTGAAAATGATAGGTTGATTCGCAAAGTAAAGAGATGGAAGACGGTGAGCCCGGACCAGAGTCTTGAATTTCAGTCCATACAATTTTAAATCCCTGAAATAAAAATTTTAAATATTGTTCATTAATGTTTAATTTAAACTAATATATATTTTAAATTTAAATATTTTAAAATAATAGTATTTATGTGTATGTTCAGGTAAATGATAAAGTGAAAAAATATTTTGTCTTAAAAAATAAAGAGTAATTGTGAATTTATTTTAATTCTTCACAGAAATATAAACTAAACAAAATTTCAAATTTTTTGCATAAAATATACCTGAGCACCGATTGTTTTATCTGATGTTGTGAAACTTATTCTGGCCGATTGGCCTTGGGATATATAATGCCAGTGCTCATCAGGATTTTTTTCGCCACATAGTTCTATTGGAGGAGCCTCTGTATCAATATTTGTCCATAAACGTAAAACAGCTGCTGGACAACCTCGAGCTAATTTAAAAAAAAATAAAATAAAAATATTATTTTTTTTCGTACTAATTGATTATTTTAATAAATTACCTGCAGGGTCTCCTTCAAGAGCAAATGATTCAAAATTTATTGAAATTCTGTATCCCGCACGGGCGGTTATGAACCAATTACACGCCATTGACGCAAATCCTTTATTCGGACCCTTATAGTTTTGCGGGAAGTTGGGTGATATTATAATACCTGAATCTTCACCAGAGTAATTACCTCCACAATCGCCGAAATCTGATTTTGCAGCTTCGAAAACATATCGAGCCTTGAAACCACTAGCCACATTTTCCTGATTAGTATGCAAAAATATTCGCAATCCACTAGCACCACGAGGACTTTCAATGGGTCCAGGTGCTGAGAAACTGCAATATCTTCCCATAAATCGATCTGCCGCATTTTCATATACAACATACATTTCTAGCCAGTCTTCAAGGCAAGCCGTGACCCTAGATATTCAGAAAAAATACATATTTTTTTAAATTTTTATTACAATGCATTGTTTTTATTTTTTGAGACTAATTGTTTCCTTACCCGTAAGCTCCACCTGTTGTATTAACATTATCCGCTTTCACTTTAAAATGATCAAATACAACAGTAACTTGTTCGTCTTTACCACTTAAAAATAAATAAGAACAGTTTGTGTCAGAAGGATAATTAGATGGATAACGCGGGCTATTTAATTCTCCTTTCTTTTTTGATGAACTTCGATATGTGAAACTACAAGATCCGTCGGGAGCAGCTGTTCCAGGTATTTTATATTCAGTTTCAAATGTGTATTTCGCCTTAAATCCTCTGCCTTGGAGTTCACCTGAACTAAAAACCATTGCCAACCTAGGTCCATCACTAACAACAGATGTGTTTTCATTACCACATAATTCGTAATCAAATTTATCGTATGCGTCAGCAGTTTCTTGGCCCTTTAAATAAACTTTTAAATAACCATCGGTACAATTTGACCTGGTAATATAGAAAAAATGATTAAAATGTATTGTGTCTAATAAACAATTATTTATAAAATTCTGGCGTAATAATTATCTAGTATAAATATCTTTATTGAGAAATTTAAGATCAGAGCTAATAAATCATCAACTTTAAGATTTTTTCGAATTTTTAAAAACAAACTTTTCGATTCGAATTAAGCAATTATCACGGAATCACAAATTTACTTAAGCGTTTCAAAACTGACATTCAAATATTAATATACATACATATTTTTTATTCACACTTTATCAGGTAGTTCAATACAGATCAGTTTTAATCAATAAAAACTAACTAAATTACTTGACATACAAGAGAAAAGTTTTTGTAATTTAATTCAATTTTATTCAAGTTTGAGTTTTTTTTCGTTAAGTTAAGAAGTATATAGATATACATTTGATTAATTAATTATTTATAATTTCCTTAAAAATATTTTTGTACAAAATCAAATTTTGAAATGTATTGTTTCACATACTTACTCGCTTTTATCTTTATGTTCGACTTTTGGTATTTCAAATATTGAAAATTCTAAACGAACCCGTTCTAAATGTTGTGCATCTTGCATTCCGTATATAAAATATCTAAAAGAATAAAAAAATTATAAAACTTGTAATATAATAATAATAATATGTAATATTTTATCAAAATATCTTCATATATTTGTGTATTTCCGATTTTCACATATACCTAATATATTTTTGTTTTCGTATAAAAGATGAATGTAAAGTAGATACAATATATGTAGAAATAATATAAAAAAAGTTTATGTACCTGTCGTATATGTAGTTTATTTGAAAATAAAAAATATTTTTAAATGAATGTACTAAAAGAAAAAAAACGTTTATTGCCCGTTTGCAGCAAAACAAATGTGTTTACTCTAAAAAAAAACAGTCATTGCAAAAATTTGAGTTTTTAAAACAAAAAAGAAATATTTACATGAAACAAGTCGGACTTGGCATCAAACAATTTTTATTTAGATCAAATCCGTTTTCAAATATGTTTAACGCAAACGTTTGGAAAGTTTAGAGTAAATTTGAAAAAACTCATTGCAAACAAGATTTGTTTTAATTACAACTTAAGTTAATTGGACCCAAAAGAAATATGTATAGATGTTATTTTAAAGTTTTTAAAGCAAATAAAACTATTTTGAATTGAAATTGACAGAAATTTAAACGTTTATCTTAAACAAAAAGCGTTTAGAGCTATGTAAAATTGAAATGCTTCCTTTTGGAACAAACAATACAATTTTGGGACTAATAAAAGATGGTGTACTGCATTTGTCACAAGTTAAAAACTTTTATTGTAATTTATTTATTTTCACTTTATCAAAAGTTTTCTTTTACAGTAAAATAAATAATTTTTGGAGTGAAATTCAATAAAATTAAATTGTTTATCTCAAAACCAAAACGTTCGGGAAAAACAAAAACCAAAATTTTTTTGCTCTGTACAAGATTTGAACCTGCGTCCTTAGCATTACAAATCGCCAATTTATATTTTCTATTTTATATACTTTTTAAATTTGAATACCGTAGCTGAGTGGTAGTGTTGGCGAATTGCAATGCTAAGGACGCAGGTTCGAATCCCAAAGAAGGGGCAAGCATAAGAATATAATTTAATAAAAAAATTCTAATAAATAAAAAAAATTAAATAAAAAAAAAATAATTAAAAAAAAATAATTAAAAAAAAATTAAATAAAAAAAAATTTCTTTTGCAGCAAGAGTGCAGGAAAAATCAAGTATTGGCTTTAAAAGTAATCCACTTTTAATGCAATCTTATTTATTTATTTGTCTTAAACAAATTTCTTTTGAAGGAAACTGCAACAATTGGTTTGCTTTTGCTGCAAAAGTACTAGGTATTGGCTTTAAAAGGAAGCTACTTTTAATGCAATGGAGACCTTTGTTTGTCATAAAAGAAGACCACAAACGAACTTTGTTTGCTTAATTTTTCGTTCAGGAACAACGTTTTTTTTCTTTCCGTGTAGTCTCTATAATATAACTAATCATTGACAATTCAATTTGAAAGTAACAAGAAATCAATAATAAAAAGAATTTTTATTTAAAAAATATAAAAAGTTAATAGTTTAGCAATATGATACATTTTTAATTCTTTGGTTCATTTTTGTTAAGGCCTTTCTTACCGTTGAAATATGAAAAACTCAAACATTCATGTATTATATAAATAAATAAATTTGCATATATAGTGTATAATATATTATTCGTAGATACATTCAATTATTATAAATTATTACAAAATTATTGAAAAAAATTTAAATTAAAAACATTTTACTAACTTTGGTTAAATATAAAAACATATAATGCTTTTTTAGCATTGATCTAGCACTGTTATTCACTAAATTTCGAAACAGATTCGTATTCGTAGCCAAATATTTTAACATGTAACAAGACATTACCCGAATTTTTTCTTAAGTCACGGCAGGAAATTAAATGAATATCTGGCGATCTTTCTTATTATATGATTTATTTTCTATAATACATGAAATCAACTGATATATCCAATACAACATTTTACAACTGGCTATTGTAACATGTTTCTACGAATCATTATTTGTTTTAGATTCATTTTATAATGGACATCTTTATCTTTATAATAACCATCAGTACAAAAACTTTTAATCAATATTCGATTTGTATTCAAGAAAAGTCTATTTTTATATACATAAACATACATATGTATATGCAAACGTATATTTTTTTTCATAAAATAAAATAAGAAAAGAAAATTATATCAAACATAATCATTGAGCAGAAGTTTGAACAAAAATTGATAAAGACCTAAATTCATTCACTAGAGACTATATTCAAAAAACTTACACTTAGAATAATATTCATTTATCGTACATATGTGATACAATTTTGTTATTAAGTATGGTGTATAGTATACAGTCAATTCATGTAATAATAAAATATTTTGTTTATGATATATAAAAAAAAATATAAAGTGAAGAATATTATATACTTAAGACTAGAAATAAAAATAAATAAAAACAATAGATAGATAAATGAATTTAATATTTTATTAATTAAACATTGTATTAACTTACCTACAAACAGTTTTCGGTATATACGGATAAGGATAATTGGGTGAAAATACGTGTCCAGTTGACTCTTTTTTTGATAAAATTTTTTGATCACATTCTGAGCCACGTATGTGAATGCCATCATTTTGTCCTTTATTTTAATTTTTTTTTTTTTATTGATAAGTATATTTTGTATATTTAATTTGAATACGTTTAGTAAAATTTCAATCAATAATATATTTTTTATGTTAAGCGAATATCAAATTGTTTAATAAAATAATATTAATGAGAAAAATTAAAAAAAAAAAACTAAGATTGTTCAGCTAAATTTTAATAAAAAATTCATAACCCTTATTTAAAGTTTGTAGTTAGTGTGAACTTTTAATACTATAAGATCAGTTCAAGCAAAAGACAAAACAAAAATGTTTTAACGAATAACTAAGGATTATCTATCTACCCTGCAAAGTCCAGAAAGTTGATAGATATGTGTGATATTAAATAAGGGCAAAAGTTTATTTTTTTTTTCATCTTTTTTTGAGTAACAAATTCACTAGTTTTTGAATAATAAAAAGAACACGTAAAACGTACAATAACGAGTATTAATTCTTATAAATATGAATATATATTAAAAAAAAATTGACGTTATTTTAAATTAAATATTATCGTATTTTTTCCCAAAATATTGTAACATCTGGATCTTAGAAAGAAAATATTTATTGTAATAAAAATAATAAAAATAATAAAAAATTCAAAAGAAAAAATTTTAGATTAGATGAAAGAAAATTGCAAAGATGAAATTTTTATTTCATGGGCCTTTTGTATAAACTCTTATTAAACAATTTAATTCAGATATGTAGTTTTAAAATACTTATATCGAAATCTTTCACGTTAAACATGAAACAATGATTATAGATTTGGTTTTTTACTTAAATCTTAATTTCAAAATAAGTTTCAAATTCTGATTGTAGTAACGTCCTATTACAAAAATTCATATTTTATCGTATACGTATGTACAAAAATAATTTGATATTTTCAATTATTTAAATTAAGCAATCATATATTTTATATTGAATCAATCATTATATTCTGATTTAATTGATATTTTTTCTTTCTAAAATTTCACCAAATCAATATTCTGACTGATTCACACATTTCGTCTGTTAATGAATTTAATAACATTCACATTTACATAACATTGAAATGTAATTTTAAACAAAAAATTAATTTTTTTTCTTAATTCTGAAATGAAAATAAAAAAAAAACTCTTAATTATATATTTAAAAAATGTTGTATACTTACGTATAAAATCTAATTTAACAAAACTTTCGCTAAATTCATAAATTCCTTTAAAGCCACGATTTTGTGTGTTTGCCGTTCTTGGCAATGTATAAAA
The DNA here is from genome assembly GCA_964007475.1 of Hybos culiciformis. Classification (NCBI taxonomy): domain Eukaryota; kingdom Metazoa; phylum Arthropoda; class Insecta; order Diptera; family Hybotidae; genus Hybos; species Hybos culiciformis. Next base: position 10,075,230 of record OZ023273.1, read on the forward strand.
ATGGACAAAAAGGCTAGATTCACTTGAATATAATACTAAATTTCTTTGCTGTCCACAATATGTTCCTATTAATGCTGTGGAATTATCAGGACCATCATAGACTTTAACATAATCAAAAGGGCAGCTGTATTAGGAAAAAATTAGACATAGTAATATAGTTTTTTTGGTTTCAACATGGTATGTGTCTTAATATCACTAAAAATACTAAAACAAAAATATTTCTAAATTGAGAAAGTGTACCCAATAAATTATTTTTAATTTGAATTTTATATTTATTATTAATTATTAATTTTCATCATGATGTATGTATTTGTAAAAAAATTGTACTTAAAATTATAAATTGTGTGATAAATAAGATAAACATTACAGTTTAAAAATAATGGCGTCTTCCCAAAAGAAGCTGAATTCTCTCATATCAGAGTCTCATATCTCTCAAAATTAAATAAAAAATCAACTAATAACTATATATGAATTTACTTACTGAGGCCCACCAAAGAATAGATCGAAATCACGAAATTCTAGTCTAACTCTTTGATTTGATTCCCCAAGAAATTGATATGTACATGACAAATCCTTGGGATAGGCACCTGGATAAGTTGGTGATATTAAAGCACCCGTTTTATTTGAACTCATACTAGGTGTAATTGTATAGGAACATGGTGATCCAGCTATTGGTATACCAATTTCATATTCCGCTTTAAAATAAAACAAAGTTTTTATAAAATTTTCTTAATTATTTTGAGATCATTTAAATTAGATAATATTCATATACCTAATTGATTTAAAAATTTGAGTTTACACTTACATGCATTAATAAACATATAACGACCTTCAAACAGATCCGCTGTCGATGAGTTTTTGTTTGTAAAAAAAGATAATGCTATAGCTCGATGCATTGAAATTCGACGTCTTGGCGATATTGGGCCACAATATCTTCCACCGAATGGTGAATTTATTAAATCCGCAGGATCTGATGATTGTACCTCAGCATATATATCCATATATTCGGTAGCGCAACTATATAGGATATTAAATAAAATTAATTTTTTTAGACAAATAGAAACTCAGTTCAATTTATATAAAATTCGATTTTTTTATTTAAATTTGTTATTAATTTAAAATTCAATTGAAAATATTATTTTTAAAATGAGGATAAGCTTAGTGTTTATCAGTAACAACCTGAAAATATTTTCTAGGTAAATGTTTAGTCCTTGCAGATAAATTTAAATAAATACTATAAAACATCACCGGCTGCCACAGAGTTCATTTAAGCTAAAACATAACTGAAAATTACGAAGAATATAACAAATGAGGAACCTTCATATTTTTATTTACTGTGGCAAACAAAATAATATTTTGTTTTTTTTATTAAAGTTTTAAATAATTTATGTTTTCGAAAAACTTTATTTCAATTTTTTTACTATGATAAAAAAAACACATTAAAGAAAACTATAATGGTTTTCATAAAAATAATTAAGTAAAAACTTCTACACCACAAGACCCTGTTTGGAGTAAAATAAATTAAAATGAACATTTCAAAGATAATAATAATCATAATAATTTAGAAAAATGTGGAAAAGTTTTATAAAACCTATTATAAAAGTTCTTATAATATCGTTCTGTTTTGTTTGTTTATTTATTTATTTTTCAAAACTTTACCTAACAAAAATAAGAAAATTTAAATAAAGATTTATGATGATAAAATATAAAAAAAAAATACTTAAATACATTTAGTAAAATAATAAATAAATAAAATCAGAATTAGACAGTTCATCAATATTATAATTTCCAAATATACTATAATAAAATAAATCATTTTAAAACTTTTCAATTTTAATTTATCTTAAACTTTGATTCAAGAAGCACTAATATTTTTTGGGTCCCTTTTACCCAATATAATCAATAGTAGGTATGAGGATAAATGTACAAAATCTCTTAAAAGCAAAAATAAACATATAATTTAATATAAAAAAAATACTTACGCTGGTAATTCACCAACAGCTGACCCACTACAAAATTGATGAAAATAGAAAAAGAAGGTGATGAAAAAATGTTTAAAAATAAATATAATTATTTGACCTAAATGTTAATTACTTCTTTACTACTATTATTATTATTATTATTATTATTATTCATCCTCATATAGTTGCTGTGCTTATATATTAATTATTATGTTTTCATTACACAAGGTATAGGACTTTATAATACAAATAAAAATAAAGTATTATAGAAAAAAATTCAATAGAACTCATAATATTTCTTTAATATCCTTGAATGTATATACATATTAAAAATGTTTTATATATACACATGTAATGTACATTTTGCTTTTTTAAATAGTTTTATTTACGATAATAGTAATTAAAACTAATTCAAGAATTTTTAATCAGATTATTTTTGTATACGTCAAAAAGTAATTTGGACAAGGATTTTTTTTTTGTTCTTATTTGTAAGCCGTATACCTAAAGTATATTTTAAACATGGATTCCATTGAAAACTATAACATTGTAATTATAAATTGATATCTATCAGAATTTTTAAACTTTATACTTGCGATTCAGCGGCGGCTCGTACATAGGTGCTGCGACACTGCAGCACCCTCAAGAAATTTCATAAAATTTAACTCATAAATAGAATTTTTTGTAGGCTCTGAATTTTTCTCACTTTAAAATTATTTTTAAATGAAATATAGAAATTGCTGTAACATTTTATAAACAAGAGTAGCCTACTTTTAGGTTTACAGAAAATCAAATATAGAAAATACAGAAAGTACTTTTCAAAAATAGCTGCAGAAATCTTTTTAACAGATTTTTTGGAAGTGCGAATTTCACAGTGCAGGGAATTTTTTTCATGAACAATTTAATACATTTTTATTGCTGTTAAGTTTTTTCATGGCTTGAATGTAAGGAAAAATGCACTGCCACAGAAGCAGTGCGGCTGTATACTTTCTTAAAAATTTAAAAACAAATAAGTACCTATGTGGGAAATTTTTTTTGTTTGTTTTGGAATTTTTTGAATCCAATTCTTTACATGCTTCAGAAGCAGCACATTTTTTATATGGGATATAGGTATTTTGTTTGCTTTTGAATTTTCAAAATTGATATATGAGTATTATATATCATAAAACATTTAAAATTAAAAAAAAAGAGGTTGTTATTTTTTGCAGCACCCTCTTTCAAAACTTCCACGGGCTGCCACTGCTTGCGAATTTAAAATTGTAATAGGAATATCTATTTTTGTTTTGTTAATTGAAGATTAATATTACGAGTTGCAGATTTTACAGAAAGTTGAAAATATTAAAATAAAAAATAAATATAGTTCTTTATGAAAGCAAATATAAAAACTTCTCATTAGTAATTTTTTTTTATTAGAAATACATACTAATATGTACATATACATTGTGTGTAATTTATAAGCATCAGAATTTAAATTTTTTTTTTTGTATATAATTAATATTTTCAGTATCGACTTACTCTGGTGGTGCACCTCTCAAGGTAAATGTTGTAAAAACTACTTCAACTCTTTGTCCTGGACCTGCTAAGAAGATATATAAACATTGTCTAGAATGATTCGTTGGATTTTCAAATACTGGAGCCGTGAATGTTCCGTTTTGTGGACCACCGACACGTGATACGAATGTTTGATCGCATTCTATAAATATAAAAAATTGCATAAGAATTTTATAGAACATAATCAAAAAAAAAAATAAATAAGCAAAATTATAAAAAATGTAATAAACTTTTTTTTTTTTTTTATTTTAATGTAATTTACTAAATAAATAATTAACAAAAAAAAATTTTTCTTTTTTCTTCATGTAAACAATTTTCTAATTAAGTGTTATTACGTTATAAAGTTTTGTGAATTTTTTTTTTTTTTTTCTCTAAAAATAAATTTCTTTTTTCTTATATTTATTTAATTTACACATATCCAACAAAAGCAATAAAATTATTACAAATAATAAAACAAAAAATAAATTGTAAATAATATTTTATAAGACGGATGAATTATAAAATTTGAATATTAAAATTCTACATAAACAACGCACGCAATTGAAAAAAATTTAAGCCCAAAGCAATATAGGACTGGCAGTTTTTAACTCGACGATTAAAAGAAAATAAAAATCAATGACAATTCGAAAGGCTTTCGATATATTTAAGTTTAAGCTTATATTTAATAAAAGATACGATCTGTATTGGAGAGTGTCTTACTTGAAAAGGTCAATATTTTTACATATACTTGTTTTATGAATCCAAAAAATCCTTTATCTAAAATAAATATTGTTTAACAATGAGAAGTATTCGAAGGATGAAAAGCTAAAAATAACATTTATTTGATTCATACAATAATTTTTATAGGATCATTTTTCTTTTTTCTAATACAAAGATTGCCAGCTTTTGATAATTTATTGCTGAAGAATTTACCTAAAGGAAATGAACAATTTTAATTAAAGTTATCAAGTTCTGATTGAACAAAGAAATCGCCGTATGGTTCATCTAACACCTACGTTTAGAACTAGAATAAGAAATCAACAAAACAACCTTGCATATATTACCTATCTATATTAAAAATCCATATTAAAAATAGAATTTTTGTTAAATTAAGAAAATTTAATATTACGACAGACAGCGTATATATCGCAAAATTAGAAATTTTGAATATTATCACTAAATCGCATTAATAAGACTTTTATTTTGTCTGAATTTTAAATTTTGTCAACCAGATTAATAAAATCCCCTGTTATCTCATTTTTAGTTCTACACTTTTTTTTTTTAATATTTATTATGCAAAAATAATTTGATAAATTCAATGAAAACTTTTTGCTATATAAATAAAAAAAGTTTTGAATTTTTTATTTTGTTCAGAAGTGTCGCTATTTTCGTTTCGAAAAACTTCAGATAAGAGAAAAAAGAAATTATTTTAATTTTTAAAAGATTTCAAATTTGATAGAAACTTAAACTAAAAACGAACATGATGGATTTTCTTTTGTAAATATTTTAATTTAATAATTAAAAGTGTAGAAATTTGTTTTTGTTGTTCTTTTGTTTTTAAATAAATAAACTTATAACTTATATGAATCGAGTCTGGCTTTAATCTAAAATATTCTAGATCAGGGAAATACAAAATTCAAAACAAATATATTGTAGGTATATTTATTTTATCATCAGTATATTTTTCAAATATTTCAGTCTAAGTTCATCGGTTTCATATTCATATAAAAAGTTGGGGTTGAAAGTTCTTAAATTATTGAGATATACAAATAATTTAATCGCTTAATATACACATTGTAATAATGATTCAGTTTTTGGAAATTGAACATTTCAACATTCAATATTTTATAGCAATCAAACTTCGGTAAATTAGCTTATTTATTTCATTCACAATTGAACTCAGAATGTTTGATTTGAAGTTGAAACTCTATTTTCATACAAAAAAGGTTTTTTTTTAATATGTATATATTATATTCTTCGCATTATGTGAAAACGATAGATGAATAATCTTTCTTTTTTTTTGAGATTTTTAATGACTTACATATTAACACTATACAAATTATAGTTTAATATTAAACTTAATGTCCTGCAACTGGAAAGATACCTTCAGATAATTCAATATTTTTATTTAAATTTTTGAGACAAAATACAATAAAAAAGTTTATTACATAAAATTAAAAAACAATTATTCTGTCTATTTAATTTATGATTTCTAGACATAACACGTAACAAAGCTAACTAACAGAGCGTGAAAATAATACTTAATATTTTATCTCGTTTGTATATACCTACTTAATGCCGAAAATTGAAAATTTATTTATTTTAATCTTATTATTATTTTTTTTATTTTCCTCTTTATTTTATATATTTAATTTATTCGCATAATTTTATAATGCTGGTACAGGAAAATATAGAATTATATAGCAATGTACTTTGTATACAAATGTAAAGAAGTATGTCCAACACCAAAAGGAATGCTATATACATATATATATCATATATGCTTAAAACGTGAAAATAAAATAAGTTTTTATTTCGTTTCATTGAAAGTAATTTACTGTTTCCACTCTGACGAACTTAGTTTTTTATTTTTCTAATATCAAACTTTCTTTATTAATAAATTCAGTTCTAGGTCGTCTTTTAAAACTTAATAAAAATTACATCTAATCATTAAGTTTTGAAGCTGTTAATTGCCAAGGTTGGGAAGCAACGACAATTTATTTCGAGCATTGATTTTGAGCCAAATTAATTTATAATTTGTAATAAGTAAGGAAATCAAAGTCCTAAAAATAAAATAGGCTCAAAAGCAGTTACATTTTGCCCTTAATATACAAATATTTTTAAAAACGATTGCACATTATGATAAAAATCAAATATTCTTCACCACTTCTTCTAACTACAATTCTAATTTTCAACACTAAATTTTAATTCAAATTACTACTAATTACACACCAAAAATATGAAATATGAAAATATAAATGATAAATTTGAATTTTGAATCTAATATAAATCTATTATTTTTAAAACATAAATCGACATAAATTGATCTAATAATTTTTTAAACAAATTAAAAAATAACAAAATGTAAATATTAATGTCATATTAAACATACTTGGAGATTTAGTCGGTCTCGGCAGAGGTTCCAGATATGCAACAACCCAAGGACGGGAATCAGGATTTGGGCCGCCTCTTAGTTCAGAAGCGTCAAAATTAGATGCCACTGCCGAGAGAGACAAAATAAATTTTAATAAATATAAGATTAAAAATATATAATACATAATATTTTAATATTTATATTATATATTGTTGTGTAATTTTTATTTAGTTTTCAAAAGTTATATAAGAAAAGTTATAAAAGTTATATAAATTTAAAAAAAAAAAAATTAGTATAATATTTCGTATATCAACAATTTCTTATTAACAATAATTAATTTAACTATTTTTGATGCTCATAAACTTCATTTTTTGTGATATATTTGATATTTAAAATTAATTATCTGTATTGGAGGTTTTATAACATTTAAATTATAGGTAATGGTAACATTAGAAAGTTTATAGTTGAAAAAAAAGTTATTCAATTATTGATAAACCTATATAAAAGAAATTAAAAAATAAATTATATAAATAAAATTTGAGAGGAAAAAATAGTATATATACATTTAATTACAATTGTGCTTGAAAATTGTACGAATTTATAAATATAATATTATAAAAATACAATATTATAATCTTGAAATCAGGGGGGGTTATTTTGAATTAAGATCGAACGTAAAAATCTTACGAAAATCCTATTCTCAAATTATATTTTTATAAAACTCAATGAATATACATTTCTAATTCCATTCGAATGGAGAAGATATGGTTTTCGTTAGATTTTTATGTTCGATCGTAATTCATATAATAACTCCCAGTTTAGTCAAAGTATATGAGTATAAGGGCTTGTTTTAAAAATTGTTTATTTCCACATTATTTATTGCAAAAGTCTATTTATAGTTATTTAATTATTAAACCGAGATTTTCGATGTTGATAAATTAATATTAAGTTTACCTTCTAGTAGTAAAACAGAGGAAGGGCAGTGAAGTTGATTACTATTACTTTAACATTTTATATAAATTAAATAAATACCAACAAATAGTACAAAAAAATGTATAAAGTTGGAATTTCATCGTTTGTTTTTTCAATCTGAAGGATGGACTTTTTTTCTGTATAAACATTACCGACAGCCCAATTCTGTTTACATCATAAAATTATAAATAAATTTGTTATTGGATATTCATTTCATTATTAACACAAAGTTCGGAATTCTGATATTTTCCTCTGATTTGAAAAATTTATAATATTTTATTCAGGTTTAAATTGTTTTATTTAATTAATTCTTGAAGCGATTATTAATTTAGATCTTATATTTCAAAAAAAGAAATTTAATAATAATTTAGTATTTTGAAGAAGCTTTCACTTTTAATTATTTCAGTAACAAAATATTCACCTAACAATATATGTAATATAAAAATTTATTATTTACTTCAATAAGATTTTTAGGGATCGGCACCCCAATAATATTATTGCTTTAAAAAAAGTTTTCTTAAAATTTCCCAGAAATTAATTACACATCTATTTTTCACATCGAATACGTCTATCTAGACCTAGAGAGTATATTTGTAGGTATACATTCAGAGTAGTACGCTACGGAAGTGGATACAGCTGTTGTGATGTAATAGAGGTTGAAAAGTATGTACAAAAAAGTATTACCGAAGAAAGACATTAGCGCCTTTAATTATTAGTTTTTAAATATATTTTAATTTTAATTACCGCATGTAACTGTAACCACCCCAATTCAGTTGTTTTTAATTTGTGCTTTGATATTAGACGTATTTCACAGCATCAATAGTTGAAATAATTTTTTTTAACCTTTCTTGTAACCAATTATTTTCAAATCAATAATCAATTACGGTTCGAAGTTTTGACATTATTTTGTCTAGCGTCACTGCGGTTTTTTCTAGGCAAAATTAGCTCTTATCCGTTTTACAGTTGAAATTAAATTTTGTTTTAAATTAATTTCCTATTAAATTAATACTGAAGCCAATATCAAGGTAATAAATATTGAAAAAAGTTTAAGTAACCTAGTGACCTGCTTTTTCAATATCATATAAACAGTATAAACGAAAGATGTGTAATACCTGTATATCAATGTTAAATTCATTGATTGTATTTTTTTTATAGAATTTTGAAGGATAAAAATCATCACAATTTTTTTTCAGTTTCAAAATATACAAGGCTAAGAATGCAACATAGTTTTAAAGGCGTTATAATATATAATTTAATAAATTTATAATTTATCATGTTTGTATGTAACATCAAAAGTGTTAGTGGTACTTATCTGTAGTCTAAGAGCTATCGAATTGGTTCGTATTGGAATAATATGGTAATTTTATATATTTATTAATTATATGTATATGATTGAAAAATCCATATAAAAATTATAATGAATTTTTTTTAAAAAAACAAGCTCTTTGCCGCACTATCAACATTGAATATGTTCTTGTTACAGAAAATAACCTCCAACGAAAATAATTTTCTATAATAAAAAAAATACAATCACAGAAACAAATTTATTTAATGCGGTATAAATAACGAAGTATTATAGTATATGCCAGAATGAGTTCCCAATATTTTCGGGCGTCCAATTTTAACTGACATAAAAAGTTTAACTTAATTACATAAGAATTTTTGGAATTCTGTGCCTGCGTCTTACTATTAATTCCTTTGGTGTGAAATAAATCGGGATTGTCATGGCTTTTAAATTAATCTAAATTTTATTATGAATTAGGTTCGAAAAAAAAATTTGGTTTTCATGTAATTTTACACCAGAATAAAATTATAATTTTATAATTAACTTCCAATAACTTACTTAGTGCATCAGTGATTTTTCATATCATTAATTATTTTTATTGCATATGTATATGAACAAAATAATTTTAATTATTATACCTACATAATTTGATGAATATTTTCCGTACCAAAAAATAATCAAAATATAATTATCACTCGTTTTCTCTAAAAGCGTTTTGTTTTTCGGTTTAATTAAATTATTTGGAAGAAATTCAGTGCCGTCAATTTGTAAGTCTTCACGAGTACACATTCTATATATTATATAATGTTAATATTATTTAAATATTCATATGAATGTATATGTACGTGGTGCTAAACTAAAATTAAATTAAAAATAAAAATAAATTAAATTAATAGATTAATTTTAATAATTTAAAAATTTGTTGTTATTATTGAAAGATGCGAAATCAATATTGTGTTTTTGTAGGTCGTACCACAGTCTCTAGAACGTAAAAATTCTAATTCATTTGATGTTCAAAAAATAAATAGATATTTAAATACTTTTCGGATGTCCTGATTTACTGCCATAAGTATTTGAATTTTAATAGGACTGTTAATTTATTTTTTATAAATTTTGGTTTGAAAGAAAATTGTTAATTAATGGTAACCTGATGTTTCTTCCATCGCTGAAAGGATATTTAGTACGACCCTACCTATAATCGTACGAAATGTTTCAAATTATGATATAATATCTATAACAAGTATTGAGATCTGTTTCTCTTCAAAGTTTATTTCAATATTAATTATTGGAGATTTGAATATGAATCTTGAAATTGATAGTAATATTTTTTCTACGAACAATGGAATTGTGTAACAACATATATAGATTTTTGATTCACCATTTAAACAATAATACAATTTTTGAACTTTAAAATGTACATAACATAAAACATACATAATAATAAAAGAGAAATGTAAAATAGGAAAACTTTTTGCTGTAAATGTTTTAGACAACTTTTATCACATCCTAGTTTTTTTTCAACAAACATGTCAAATGATAAAATGAATTATTCGCTTATATTCATTATATATATATAACAAAAGTTGTTCTTTAACTTCACACTTATGTTAGGATGTTTAAAAAATAAAACTTGTTTAAAATCAGCAAAGGATATTCAAGCAAATTTACAGGAGATTGCAAATCGTGTAGTTTTGTATGCAATGATAAAACTACAGAATAAAAATAACAAATAAATATATACATACCAGGAAATTGCAAAAAAAAATAAATAAAAAATTCGTATCTTTACTTTTGATTTTAAATGGAATATCCATTGAAAATAATGTAATTTTGCTTATAGGAGAAAAAATTTATTTCGCTTGAAACTGGGTTATTCTATAATATTTGTATCTATATTTGAAGCTTTTTATTTTTATTTGCATGGACTTAGACAGCATACAAAATTTCCAAAATATGCTAAACTATCTCATTTGGTTCACACTATTTTTTAACTATGTTTAAACTATATAGTCAAAGAACAAAATGTTGGAAGGAAAAACACTTTTTTTATTTTATTTTTTTATTTTTTAAGATAGGAACCTACTTTAATTGTTTATAAAAAATATTCATTAAATTAAAAGAAGAATTAAAATTGTTAAGTATACCCAGCGCAAAAAAATCATTTTCTTTTCAATGTATAATTAAATTAAAGTAAAAAATGAAAGACAAAATTAAAATATATATACAGAGAAAAATAAAAAAAAAATCAACGTCTTTTAAAAGTATTTAACAAAGCATAAAATACTCAACAGATATAATTTTTTTTTTTCGCAAGAGAAGAAACATTAATTTGCATAATTCAACAGAAAATTTATGTATAGAATGAACAATATAAAAATATCAGTCATCATATTGTTGACAAACAAAAAAAAGGAAAATAAAATAGAATACATACAAAAATTTGAATATTTAGTCAGATATCGCAACGCAAGTTATTTTAGGTAAATATAATTTAAGAACATAAAATGTTGTATTTTATATGTAGGTATATTACATGGAATTTTCATTCCTTGCTTATGAGAACTAAGAAAAAAGTAATATACATACATTATTATTGTCTAAATTGCCAATTTTAATGTTTGATATGAAAAAAACATATATACACAACAAATTAAATTTTGTTACTTGTATGTAGTATTGTATTAAGGAAAATATTTCATTCTTTTATTTGCATTATAATTAAAGAAATTCCGTCGTACCATCTTACAAAATATTCTAATACTCACAATTAGTACAGAAATATATTCTTAAAAAAAAATAAAAATGAAAAAGTTCTTCAATAAATTTGTAATACAAACTTAGGTATATGCAATCCCTAGAATTTTACATAAATTCTGCAAACCAAATGCAATCCTGTATTCTAACTAACCAAATTATTACCACAAAAATTTTTGTTCAAATTTTTTTCGGTTTTTTTAAAGACTTTATGTGAATATTACATATATATACCTAATATGAATATGTCACGATGAAAACGCTTTTTCATACTCTAAAACTTTTTTACCCTGGACAAACAAGTATTATTATTTGTGAAACTTAAGCAAAAAAAAATTTTGTACTGTACAATACACAAAAAAATAATATCTGAAGTGTGTGCTTTTTATCATCATTCATTTTTCCACAGAGAATAGGAATTCTATATCTTATCGGAAATCTTTTGTTTTGTGCTTAGAAGACCTTTTACAGCACCCTAGTATTGGAAATTATTCTGATTTTTATATTAATTGTCTTTTTTTTTTTTTCAATCGTTATTATAGACAAAACAAAAGATATTGAAAGCCTATAAAAAATATAGAAACAAATTATATTAATAAAGAGGCACCCAGGTTATTGTGTCTTTATTAATATTGTGATGAAAATGGCACTTACACAATAGTAAGGGATGAATTAAAATTATTCTCATTGAATTCTTCACAATAATGTTTACAGGGACATTGAATACTAGAGAAAAATTTTTAACTTTTCAGTTTTCCATTTTAAAACCATAAAATTAAAAGAAAATGTGGAAACTAGTTGAAAACAGAATTTCCTAGTATTTATACTTAAAAAAAATTTACGACAGATAGCCAACATAAATCTAATAATTCGGAAATTTATTGAAGTTTAAATAAAGGAAAACAAAATTTTTGGATAAAAAAAAAATAAGTTCAGCTGCTTTCCTAGTAAAAGTTATAGTTTTCACACGAATAAGGTTAATGTTCTGTAATTTTTGTTCTTCGAGATTAAAAGATCCTTTATATCAGAATTATGGTGTAGTATCTTTTTGCATAAATATGTTGATTTTGACATGAAAATGCATTTAGTAGTGTAGAATGAATATAAAAAAAGTGCTATATATGTAGATTTTGTCAAGTGTTGATTGATAACTTGAGTTCTCTATAGAAATCAAGAAACTGTAACCTTCAATTTTCTTTTTGTTCTTTTAAAAATTAAAATTATTGATAGTTTTCATAATATTCTTAAAGATTTAATAAATTTCCTTGAACACATAATGTCAGGTTCTATTTCTATCCTTGATTCTTACAGTATCTATTGCGAATTCTTAGCAACGAAAACCAATATTAAAAACCTTTTTTTGTTTTTGATAACTAATAATTTCAGTTCGACGAATAAGAATTTAGCTTCGGTTTATTGAAGGCTTCTACATATTGTCGAGTATTAATTGTGTCAACATTTTTTAAGACTTAAGTAAGTAGTTTCTTGTTAATATCTAAAAGCTGAAACAAAGTATATTATATAAACATTAACTTTAAATTTCATTTATTTTTCGGCGTTTGTGTACGCTTACCCGGCCTCATTAATATACCTATTATACTTATTTTTTATAAGATAGATAGTACTTAATAATATGATAAAATTTAAAATTTTTATCTTTAAAAAAGCATTTTTATGAGAAATCAATTTTTTGTCTGAGCACAAACTGATAAAGAAACGGTCTTGAAAAATACAAAAAACAAATAATAATCATACGATAAAATCACTTCAGAAATAACTGCATTACATTATTGATTGAAAATTAATTTCAACACCGCAAAGGCCCAAAATTTGTAAGCTTTTTGAGAAAAAAAATATGTTTTAATATAAAATAAATTTTTTTTCTATAAAAACAAGTAAATGAAAAATGATGGTCATCATTTATTATGTTACTTCTGATTTAGAATTCTAATGTTACCATTTCCATTTTATATTTTAAAATTTAATAGTTCTTCTTTTTTTTGTTTTACATACCACGGCATGTTTGAGTTTTTTTTTTAATTCAGAAAAACCCATGTTTGATTACTCACCTAAAAAGAAAATAAATAAAATTTTATTTTTGAATATAATAGAATATTTTCAGTTTAAAAATCTATAAATTTAATTTTAAGTCTACCAATGAATATGTTCTATCTTTCAAATAAAAGTGATTACCGAAATAAATTCACCTGTAATTGTGAAGATGGTTTTAGTAGCAAATAATTTACTTTCCTAAAATTCATTATTATCAGCATATAAAGTACTAACAATGTTCTTCAAATATGAATTTATTTACAATCACAAATTTAAACGCATTTTTTTTGGATATCATTTATTCAACTTGGCGTCGCTTTTTTTTTCTTAAAAAAATCATTATAAATATTGAAAGTAATTTTTTAGGGGTATTGTACAAAATTTTTTTCAGATACGAAACCTTTTAAAAAATTAATTAAATAAATTTATCTACTTTTAAAATAATAAACATTACCTTTTTTTTTTTTTGTTTTAATTTGTTTCCATAATTTTTTAAAAATTATTATCAGAAAAATTTTTAGATTTTTATTAGCAAAATATATATTTCTTTATCGATCATTGATTAAATGTGTATATATGTTTTTTTTTTTTTAAATAATTATGTATAAGAATATTATGTAATTCGAATTGATAATTATTGGTTTGATAAATATACTAAACGTAATGCTTATATTCTGGTATAAATAACATTATATTAGATAAAAAAAAACGTCGTTTAACATTTAATGTTTATGTTGATTTTCTTATATCCTGATTATCCTGTATACATTATATACTTATATAATATTTATATTTTTGAGTATATGGTATATTGTACATAAATTTTTTATAAATATAAACGTTTATTTTTTATTTTTCCTGACTACAAAGGTAAAAATGTTCTCTAAAATTTTCTAAACAGCCAACTTTGAATAGTTTTTCTTTTTTGTTTTTCTCTCAATTTTAATAAACAACACACACTTTATTTTTTTATTATTTTCATTTTAACTTTTATTATATGTATATTTTTATATATATTATATAAATACAAATTATAAATATTATGAAAACTGTATAGTTTATTGTAAGTTTATGGGTTTTGTTATTATAATGATGTGTTCTTATTTGTTAATATAAATCTTATAAAAAAATATTAATTTTTTTGTATTGGTTTTCTTACAAAAAAAAAAAAAAATCTTCTCTGCTATTATTGTTGTAAAATAAATATTTTAATTTGTATTTGAATTCCGAATGATTTATATTTTGAACTCATTAGATATATTATTTTTTTACAATGTTTTTTTTAATTGTTTTGAAAAAAAATTCTTAATTTTATTTTTAATGAATTTGAGTGCCAAAATAACGTATGCCGTAAAAATGTTTAATGGTTTCATGCTCAAGAATAACGTATTGTTTCATTAATTTATAAAATAAACTCAACTATTTAGATTCACAATTCAATACATTATTAATATACATCTATTGGTTTTATTTTTAGTTAAATTTAAGAAAATTAAACTGAATAACTATTGACACACTGCATTTTATTGTTGATATTAGGGAATCGATCATTACATAAATTCATAATTGTAAATGTAATTTGGCTGAAGTTAGTTATACTGTTGTTGTAAACGTGAACTAATATATAATACTATAATAAATATTAATTGTTAACATAGCGTGATCATTTGTAAATAATATTATTAAATTGAGCTTTGATATTGCTTATAAGTTATATGTTTAAATTAACTTTAAATTAAGTAAATTCTTCTTGTCTTTCCTTTAAGGTCAAAAACATATTGCCTTCAAGTATAATAATACTTTATTTTTATCAATAATCCAATATAAATTTAACAAAACTACCAATGTGTTTTCAATTTAAAAAATCATATGTAATCCAAGTTTGTTTATGTTTCTCTTCTAACATTATGCGTTTTTATTATAAACAGTACAAAACATAAATATATTTACAATATATAATGTTCAATAATTTTTTTTTATTTTCCATTAATTGTTAACTTTATCCATTATATTACTCTGATTATATTGTTATATTCTTAGAATATCTATAATTTTTATTCACAATGATTAGATAGGTACTCAGATTAGATACTCATATTAGATATATGTACCTGAACATACATACAGTCATACAGATAATACAGATACTAACATCTATCTACATATTTGATTGCCAATATTTGTAGAAAACAGGATATATATTACGTACATGTTTTATTGTGTTTTGATTTGAATCAGATTCTTTGAAGTATCAAGAACGTTGATGTTACCATCAAGTAATCTAATCAGTTTATAATTTCCAGTCATTTCTTAGTTTGGTAACAATAACTTTATGCCTATTTCCGAAATTTATCCTTTGTTATTTCAAAAGAACTATTTCAGGTTTAGTTTAGAAAAACATTTATTAATTTACACACAAAACTAATACTTTCTATGATGTCTGCATACAAATTTATACAAGTAGATGTGTTCATAGTTTTTATTACAAATCATTCGGAGGTAAAAATTTAAACTTCTTATATCAAAATTATTATGGCTTATATCTTTTCTGTGTGCTTTGTTTTTTGTTAACGTACAGATAAAACTCTATATTAAATGTTATTTTATTATTTTTTGTGTTTGAACTTTCTACAAAAAGAAAACAACATCAAATTATTAAGAATATACACTTATATAACATATAATAGTTATTGAATCAGATTTTTTTTTTCTAAATTCCTTCGTTTTTATTTTATATATTTATATTTTTAATATATATAATTTATAAAATATAATAATTTTTTATGATTATTATTATTATTATAATGTAATTATTATTTATGTGTCAGTCTTTAAAGATACGAAGGTCTAAGTTGTTCAATCTTTTGTAAAATTATATTCTGATTCCATTAAAATTTGTTTTAACATGGTTATTATTTTAAATTGATTTTTTTTTATATATTTTATTTTTTGTAATTTTTTTTTTGATTGTTTTTATTGTAAATTATTTTATTGTAATATTATTAGTATAAACTAATCACTTGAGATTTATTTTAAAAAGTTTAAGTTTTTTTCAACGTAGAAAATAATATAAAGTTATAAGATATATTAAACATAATTACATAATGGTTCAACTAATATATTAATATGATAAATTCTATATATTTAAAAAAATTCATCTGCTCGTGGAAGAACTTTATTCAGATAAAAAATACATAACTCTAGGTTATAAAAAAAATATTTTTATTAAAATTTATGCTTTTAAAAAAAATCCTTTTTGATAAAATTGAATGTTTTTATAAAGGTGTTTTTCTTGACTATAATCAATGGTATTATAAACTTCAAAATTTGGAATGTGAAATTTTTATTATCAAAATTGATTGTTCATTTTTGATATTGTAGAATAAATTATTTATTCAGATAATTTTATTGCTATTCATTATAATTGTCATTGTTATACTATTATATGATTATATCAAATCAATTTATTCAATAAATATTATTTTCTGTTATTAACTTCGTCGTTTATTTTTTTATCAAAACTGTTGATTTTTTTTAAATGACATGGTGGTGCAAAATATGGCATAAATTCATGATATTATAAAAATTAATCTTCTAAATATTTAACTTTTGTAAAAGTTTCAATTCTCTTTAAAGTGTACAAAAATATGTTAAATAATAATAAAAGAATATAAAAACACTATTTTTTTTTTTATGAATTATTTACTGTTGTTAAAATAGAAATTGTATTTTTTTTTGTATATATTTTAACCTAAATTATTATTATACATTATATCTGCACATAATTTATTGAAAATGTTCAGTACATCCTTTACAATTCCAAAAGTATAATTTACTAAAATATTTTAAAATATTTTTAGTTATGGAATGAATTTCAAGTTTTTGAGTTTCTGAAAGTTTTTTTTTTTTGAATACTTATGGGATTCATTCAAAATAAATAATATTTTAAGTAATCATTTTGTTTAAAAATTGCATGTTTTTGAATTTAATAAATTTATAATTTTGTTATAGTTATTATTATGGTAACAAAAAAAAAAATACAATTTAAGGAAAATTTATTAATTCAATTAACACATTTTGTTGTTCTTTAAAATGCATTCTCTGCCATTAATGTTTTCAACATTTCATTTTATTCTTTTTTATGCATTTTTTTTTTGTGAATAATTTAATATTTTTTTGCTGAACATTTTTGTTGTCCAGCGAGTTTTTGTTTCAAAAATTTTTTTCCTGCTCCTTTCAGATTTATTATTTTTAATTTCATCATATCTCAGTTCATAAGTAGTTTTCTTATACAATCATAAATGTGCACCGAATTTAATGTAAAAATATATTTATTAATTGCATTTTTAAAAAAGTTTTCCAATATTAAAAATTATTTCTTTAATCCCGTCTATAGATCTATATTTTTATTTCTACACCAAATTAATTTTATAAATTTTCAAAAATTCACATTTCATTTTAATTTTTAAAAAAAAAATATTTTTTTTTTTTAATTTTTATCATTAACGATGATTTTATAATATATGATTATCTATTTCCATTATAACTACCAAAATGATGAATGATGTATATTTCATTAAACATTAACAAATTGGGGGCCTTTGTTATCCGTCTGGATAGTTTCCCGGCCCCAATTGAAGTTTATCTCACTTGGGTTCATCAATTTGTTGGCCAACTACTATTATGATGACAATAAATACAGCCAATAATAATAAAATACAACAAATAGCTACTGCCACCATTGCGCTGTTACTCATTCAAAATAAATTATTTCTTTTTATTAGTTTAAGAAATGAATGTTTTAAGAAATTATTTTTTGTTAATTTTGAATTTTAATTTATTTTAAGTTTGCACTGATAATAAAATTAAATTGATTGTTTATATTTGTTTGTTTATATAATTAGCAGAGAAGAATTAATAAAAATACTTTGTATATTGTATGTATATATTTAAAATAAGAACATTTCGTTTAAATGTGTGTAATATAGTTCGAAGAAAATTATATAGAATAATTGGCTTTGTTCTGCGATTTGAATTCGCAATTTCTATTTAGCTAAATATTGATTATTTAACAGATGCGAAGAAAGTTGTAGTAGAAGTATAGAAGATAGATAGATTTGTTGAAATGTTAACATTATTATTTTTTAGAAATTATTGATTGTTGTTGTTTGCATTGATAATTTTCCATTATTTTATTTTTATAGTTGAAACAGATTTTCATCTACAAAGTTAAGTAATAATTTACTTTATTGTTATGGTTATTTTTAATTTTTTTTTTAGTTCTTTTAAATTTTTTTTCTCCAATTATAAATTGTTTGATCTTTATATAAAATGATATTGTTTTTTTTTCCTAAAATCCAAAAAGTAGAAAACATTTATTTCTCAACAACCAAAAAAATATTTCTTGATGTAATCATTGAATTGATATAAATGAAATATTCACTGTTGAAGTTAAATAAAGTTAAAGATAGAAAAAATAAAAGAAATAATATGAAATTAGAAGATTTTTTTTCAAATTTTCATTAAACTTTTTAATATTATAAATTGTTTTTCTTTGTTCTTAAAGTTCTTAAATAGACTGATAAGAATGATAACATCATATGAAAACATTTATATTTGATTGCGAAAATCTTTAGAAATTTATATTAACATGACAAGAATATATTTTGAATGAAATAAATTAAATGATTATATATTATTTGGAAATTTTACAAAATCATGACAACATAAATCTTTTTCTTAAATTTTCCTATTAAAAGTTATTTATAAAACGTAAAAATATAAATATTTCACATAACGTTAAATGTGCGAACAATCAATTCAATGAGTGACCAACAAATATATTTTTTTTTATGATAGTCTTTTAAGAAATGAAAAGTATTATATTGTATACTATAAAATTGATTTCTTTTTATTATAGATTTTTATTGATTTTTATTTGTATGTCAAGTTATATAAAAATTTAATTATTGCATGTACACATTTCTATAGTGATAATTTATTTAGTAAAGAGATAATTATTTTTCAATTGGGCGATTAATTAATAGCCTAATTCTAATTAATACGATATCTATTTTATATCTTAGGATTTAAACTAAGAAAGAATATTTCATATTTATTCGGACAAAAATATTGTTATGTTACCAATTTAAAATGGCAACAAAATTTGTTTATAATAATTTAAAAAAAAAAATATCACCTCAGAGTTTATTATTATATGCACAAGGATTAATGTAATTACCTTAAGAAGACCTTTCAAACTCTGAATTAAAATATTATTTTTTTGCAAACAAAATAAAATGTTGATACTGCGATAATTAAAGATACAATGGATATAAATGGGAGAATAGTGTAAATATTTAAATAATTATATTAATTGATCTGACCTTTGAGTTAAATATAGGTTTATTTAAGCAACTGAATAAATAAAATTAATAATGAGATTTTAATAAGCAAAGTTAAGTCAGAGAATTCAAGTAAAATATTTTGCAGCAATGAAAACAGATAAAACAATTTCTATAATACATACTATTATTTAATTAATCTTCATTCTTTAATAATTATATAATCTATATCTATACATAGTAATGTGGTATATGATAATTTATTTTATATATAATTATAATTATTATACTCTATAGGTCTGTAGCAGCGATTGTAAATATAATTTTCAATAATGGGAAGATTTTTTTTAATTAAAAAAAAAATTAATTTTATTCAAATTTAATATTGTTTCAGAACTCTTCAACGTTACAAATTATATTTCTCTACAATTTTTGTGAACAGGAATGATTGAAATGGAATAAATCTCTTATGTCTGATAACACTGTCACTACAATTTTATTCATTCATTTGAATCAGATTTATTTAATGAAATATATCTTGAAGAAAAATACCTAATCGTATACAACGTAGAACTGATATACACATCACTTAACCTTACTTAAGGCGAAAATTTAATTATTTCCATATTCATATTTTTAGAACACAAAAGCAAAAATGTTACATTTTTTTTTTAGGTACAACTTTTCTTCTTTTTTTTTTTATTCCACTTATTTTTAAATAAGCGACCCTAAAATTAAATAAAATTAAATTTATGAATGGAAGTTGGAGGGTATAATTCATAAATCCACCTACATATCTTCAGAAAAGATAAAAAAAGCAAGAAATTTTCTTCTCGCATATCCGTGAATTATCATTTAATTTTTTTTTTTGTTTATGAAATGAAAAACCTTTTAATGTTTTTGAGAAACAAAATGAAAGATATAAAGGAAAAAAAAAATTTTTTTTTTAATTATGTAAAATTGCATTTGATGTACTATAATTGTTTTTTCCCAGGCACTTTAGGTTTTTCTTGTGAGTTGTGAATAATTTTATGATAATTTTAATTTTAAATTGAGTAAAAAAAAATTAAAATATTATAGGTTTTTTACGCGATTTTTATTCTGTTGTTTTTTTTTTTTGCGTTCTTAGGTATTGAATTTCTATTCAAACCATCAATATTTATTATTTTAAGTGAAAATTTTTATCAGCGAAAAGTACATTATAAATTGTTTTTTCTTCATCTTTTAAAAGTTTTTATTTTTGTAATGTAATTTGTTTTTTTTATCAAAGAAACACATAAAGATGTGCGTTTGCATATATATTTATTTATTATATAAAATTAGGGACTGATTTTCCAATTTCCTTATTTATAAGAAAATTCATGAAAGGAGTTTTTTTGTTCTTCTTTTTACTTAGTTATTTGTTTTTTTATTAACACCGCCAGATAACCTCATTATTTTATATTGTGTCTTTTGAGATACTTTTAAAAAAATTTAAAAATCTCATTTAATGCAAATTCTCCGATATTATTTATATAACTTTATATTTATTATATTTTTATGTATTTATATTTCATGAAAATTCAATCTTATGGTAAAGTCTGTATAATGTATAACTAAAGCCATATTATTTTAAATTTTGTTATCTTTCTTATTATATATGGCTTTTCTAACTATATCTACTACATATATATTTAACTTATTATATATAAAAACATTTCAAAATAAAATTAAAAATCAAAACTGTTTCTTTAATCTCATCGGAAAATTAAAAAAATATTTGAAGTTTATGTGAAATGATTAGGAAAAATATTTTTCATTTCAAATACCCTGTGGCCTTTATTAAAGTAAACGAACCAAATGTTTTCTTATTTTTTTAATAACATATAAACTCGGTTTATCCTTTTTAAATTACATATTTTTTGCTCAATATAAAGAAATCATAAGTATATATCACAACCAATATAATGTGAAATTTAAAATAAGCTCATTGGAGAAAAATAATGCACTCAGCAAAATAAATTTTTTTTTTTATTATATATACAAAATAAAACTATGGTATAGGTGAACTAAATTTGTTTAAATGTCATAGATGTTCTGACTTGTAAATTTACTCCATATCAATATCATAAACAAATTTTTATAGAAATCCATTTTCAGCATATTGACATTTTCACATACATATCCACATTCCACATACTCAATTTTTCAATATATTCTATTTAAAAAATCTAAAAATTTACATTTTAAATTTTATATGAAAATTATTTGTACAGTTGAGTATTTCTAGCTCTCAAACTTTGAATCAAGTGGAAATTGGCCAAGAAGTTTTAAAGTAAAAACAATTTAAGTGTGGAATAGACAAAAAAATTAAAATATATATTCCGTTTTTCATTTACGCTGGACAAAAGTTTCTGAATTTTTTCTCAGCTTTCTGTACATACAAAAAAAATAAAATAAAATATAGAAAATACCTTGTTCAAAATTACATTTAACATAATCTTTTAAAATGTATAAACTTAATTCTACGCCCCTAAATTGTATTAATTTCCATCCTTAAAAAAAAACAACTTTCACACAAAATTCAAGTCTTTATAGATTTTAGGTTTTTATTTTCCGGTACGAAAGAAATAATAGGTATTCAAAAAAAAATTTTTTCTTTCGTATTTTGAATTGTTGAATCCATTGAAAGTTATATATCTTTTCTATATTTATTTATTTATTTATTTACTTTAAAAAACTAAAGAAAAAAAATGTTTGTGCTTTCAAATAAATATTTATTATAATTTTTTTTTCCCTCGTTTAAATTAAAAAGGACTTTTTATACAAGTATAAAAACCTTATTTATTGAAAATTAATTTAAAAAAAAAGAATAAAAAAAAGATCTGAAAATTATATACATACACATAAGTATAATATTCATATTATATAATATAATGTATATATACAATAATCTTAAATAAAAACATCACTGAAGGCACTTTTTTCAAATAAAAAACTTTTAATTTTCTCAAAAAATGAAGAGAGAATGTCATCAGGACGAGGCCTCTTACTAATCGATTAAAATTACTTCCTTTTTTATTTTATAGTCTATGTTGTTTTGCAAAAGAGAATAGAAAATATTGTTTTATGAAAAAGTTTTATATAGGCCAAATAATCATCATTTTCCTTTGATTAAAATTTGCTTAAAAAAACTGACTAAATGTCCGCAAAGTAGCCCTTTCTCTCTGCAAACTGCGCTTTAACAAATAAGTTATTTTTTTGTATGAAAAAAGATAGTTGAAACCTCTTAAAATTATGAAAAAATAATAGGCTCTATACGGGCTTGATTAAGTAAATAAAGGTTGGATTTTTTTTCAAGTACCAATGGTTTTCAGATATAAGATAAACATTTTTATGTGTGAATTATGCAATCAAATTAAATTATAAATTAAAATATACAACTTAACCAAAAATATTATAACTATTAGAACTAAAGATAACTATATTTTTATTCAAGGTAAGTGTAACCATAGATTAAGAATACACATAGATTGTTAGCTTCATACAACATTATTTTTGGTATTTTTATGTGAATGTGTTAGTAAAACAAAATAAAATACGTGATAATTATCAATATATGAAAAGAATTTTATTTAGTTTTACTAACACCTTCACATAAAAATACCAAAAAAGGCTGAAAAAATGTTGTGTGAAGCTATAAATCTTTCTGTATTCTTAATCTATGGTGTAACTTAATCTAAATACAATATAATATAAAAATTTCATTCAAATCAACGTCAAAAACCAATATCAACAGAATTAATTTTTTGTACTTATAATTTTAATATCATTTACGTATTTCATTCAACAACATTTTATAAATTGAGGTGATTACTTATAGTATGTATAATACAAAAATTAATTCACAATAAGTGTCTATATTTAACAGGAAATAAAAAAAAAAGAAATTTAAATAGATTCAAAATTAAATTTTCCCTCATTATATTTCTTTATGTAAGTACTATTTAATATCGACAACAAACGCCCACATAATTTATTCTATAAATTGCCTTAAATCATTTAGAATTGAAAACTATTCACACCTCATCGGAATATGTAATGTTGTAGAAAATGCTTCTCAATTTTTAAATTTTCCTTTTTGATGTATGTATAATGTGTAGATATAACTTTTAGCTTTATACATGATTTGCTTAAATCTGACCTTATCCAGATTGAATATGTTTATGTATACTATATATATATAATATATTGTATATAATTTTCTCATTCTACACAATACGTACACAACACATATACATTATCTTATACCTGAAATATATATACTTACATGTATATATGGGTATC
Organism: Hybos culiciformis; assembly: GCA_964007475.1. Lineage (NCBI taxonomy): Eukaryota > Metazoa > Arthropoda > Insecta > Diptera > Hybotidae > Hybos > Hybos culiciformis. Next base: position 10,099,545 of record OZ023273.1, read on the forward strand.
TACATAATTTCTAAATTTATGTATACATAATGAAACATTAATATAATAAAAAAGGCACTTTTAGAGTCCTTATACGAAGCAATATACGTAGCTACCAGATATATTTTTATTAAAAAAAAAAAGGTAGACTAAATAAAATAAATAATACATATCTATGCACTTATATACTTAACTTCTGGTTATTAAAGAGAAGATAAATATAAGCATTGTGTAAATAAATTGTTAAAGGTAGAAAAATATAATATTATCAGCATAAAGGTAATAGCATATACATACAATATATATATTTATAATATACGTATACATTGGTATAAGTAGTATTTCTAATTTAAAGATATCAATATTTTTACTTTTTAGTAAAGAAATAAAAATAGAGCCATTAAGTAAATTATTTGAGAATATGTGCCATTCAATGAGATCTTGAGTTTATAACCATGTGACAAAAAAATAATTTTCTTTTTGAAATTGCGGAAAAAGGTATTGTAAAAATTTTCCAGAATATTTTTATATTTTATTTTGGGTCGAAATAAGACGCAGCTGTATTAAAATAAGAAATTAGGGAAGTTAAAAGCAAATGTTATGTATATGTAGTCTTTTTACATACCTAATATATGTTTATTTAAAAAAAAAATGTTAATAATTTTGTTAAGATTTTAGAACATAAAAAAATTGAATATGAAGGAGTACAATTTTTTTCACAATGATTTATTTTTGTATTTATATCAAATTAAGGCAGCACTAACAGCAATTATTTTTTTTATGGCGTATTTATAAAATATATTCTTGACAGCAATCAATAATTGTATAGCTACTCGATAAATTGATACTGAATATTAACATTGAATTTCGTTAAATTACGCGAAAAAATTAACGGACAGAATTCAGAGATAGTGTAGCTGAAATTCTAAAAGATGAATAGTAAAAGGGATACTATGTATAGAAATTTTATTAATTTTTTGAAAACTTATTTCCTTGAGTACTCAAAATCTTTTCCAAACCTGCATTTCCTTTCAAAAGAATATTATAGAAATAATAAATTAAATAAGTTTGAAAAGTAATATATATAAATACTATTATATGTACAAAAGTTTTCACGAAATATATAAGATTTCTCTAAGACCAATTACTTTTTTTAATACCTTAAGGACTTAATTTATAATCAGATAATTTTTTTTAATTTAAAAAACATAAATTTCTTAAAAAACAATAAGTATAGAAAATATTTTGTTATTTTTGTGTAACTTGTTCATTGAAGTACTATTTTATATATATATATCTATGTAGCGTAAATAATGAAATTTGTGATTTCAAAATAAAATACAAAATTTCACAGATTTTATATTTAAAAACTTTTTTATTCTTTTAATATAAATTTATTATCTAAATATTATTTACGTGAATATTTGTTATCGTCAATGTATATAAAATAATTACGAATACAATAATTAAAATAGTATGCATTGAGCTTATTCCTTAATCGAATCATTAAACTCTCCGTTAAAATGATTTCATTGATTCATTATTCTTATGTAAGAATGTAAGACGTAATCATATTATTATATACATATAAGACGAAAGCTACTTTTGGCTTTCTGTTTATAATATACAAATATAATACACCATTAGTTTTATTAATGCTTAATAGTGCTAACAGTCTTAACTCTAAATATTAAGTTTATAATGTTAACAAGACAAATATTAAGTACTTAGTATCAAACTGTTTTAGGCTTAAAAAATTACATAAAACATTTCTTCAATTATATTTCACAATATTATTTATAAGGAATTTATAATAATAATAAAATGTTAATGTCCTTATAGTAAGTGTTGCAGACTATATAGTACACACTGTATATACATAAAGCACGTACAAGGACAAAGTATAGGTATGTAGAAAAATATGTAAACAATATTATAAATGAAAATAACTATTTATTATAAAACTAAAATATATTTAATTGAACATTCGAACGTGCGACTGATGAACCTGAATTTTTTTTTTTGTTTTTTATATTTTGATAAAAATAATATTGGTCAGTTCACGCGATTTTATTGAAAATTTTATAAAAAGGATTTTATTATTTTAATAGAAAAGTAGAAGGTTATGTTTTGTTAAGTTTTTTTTTTTTTTTTTTTTTATATTTAATCGGCATTAAGATTAATAAGTCAGAAAGCTTTAATAAATGTATATACCTTAGAATATTAGAAAATACACTTATAGTACTACTTAAATTAAAAAAAAAAAAAACTTTCTTTTACATTATGTTTCATTAAATATTTATGAATACATTAATTTTAGTGTTATGCCAAATTTTTACACTACAGTGGCTTTTACGGTAAGTATATACGTAGGAAAATATTATTTATTAAGTTTCAAAAACCACATCAGCATAGGATAATGGATTTTTCGTCTTTTTTTTTGCGTCGAAGTAAATATTTATATAATTTTACTTTAGCTTTTGGCTTTATATTAATCATCTTTTTTTTTGATGTTTTGGTTCCGCTTGTGACAAACCAAAAAAAAAAAATAAATTTACGAAAAACAATTAATTTTTAATATAAATATCCTTTCAAAGGACGTTTTCGCAAATTTTTACACAAATGAAATTAAGCGTAAAAAAGATTTATGAGGAAATTTATTTTTTTTTATTAACATGTGATGTGAAGGTTAAAGTTTCACAAAAAATTCTAATCATATTTATGAAATGATTATAAAAAAAATAAAAAAAAATTAATAACACACACAAAATTATGAAGAATTTTATGATTAATTCAACCCTGGGGCCAATTTAAACTTGAAATCGTGTATGCAAGCGGTTTTCAAGTAAAACCAAAAAAAAAAAAATTCACCATGACATTATTCATGGTACATTTTTGTTTCTGAAAATTTTTAATTAGTTCAATCCGAAATGATAAAAATTTCCTTATTTTTTTTTTTATAAATAAAAAAATAAAAGAGAAAAAATTATTTTCATCAGTGTTAATTAGCGAAATTTGTTCATTTAAAATTATTTTAAAAGTTTGTATATAATTATAATAGAAATATGAAACCGCAGAAAAATATTATAAAGAATATTTTCATTTATTATGGTTTTTGTATCCTTACTATAATAAAAAGAGACATTTATGATAAGTTCAATTGTTAACTATATAAATTCGTTTAACTTTAGTAACGAAATAATATAAGTTTTTGCTTTCAAATTTAAACGATAAACAGAACATATTTGAACATCGAACAACCTTGAACCAGCCTATAACATTGAAATAAGATAAGTGAATAGGTTGATCACTAAAATAAATATTCGGTCACACGAGAACTTATGAAAATTTAGGTAGATAAAGTAAAATATATCTGTTTTTAACAAAAAGATGTCAAATTCAGTATTTATTAGACTAAATATATGGACGGAGCAATATGATTATGAGAAAACAACTATAGACCACAACTCACAAGACCGTAATTAATAAGAATAATTTCTTCGTTTGAACATGAAGAAAAATTCATAAATTTAGAAGATATTTCATTATAAAATCTAGACATTTTATAAAATAAGGGAACCCTGTGAAAATGAAAATATTTTAGATATTTGAAATGTGAAATTACTTATTTAGATTCAACAGTGACCTGAAAGAAAAATGATCTAGAATTAAACATATATTAAATAATTTTTATTATAACGATTTTCCACATTTTTTTTTAATTTTACCAGAAATATTTAATTTTAAGAAATATACACTGGAAATGGCACATAAATTTAAAATAAAATATCATAAGAAAATCTAATATGTGTATTTAATATTATATAAATATATAGAATGTAAAATATACATAAACTTAAAAAAACAATTTCGAAAAAAAAAAAAAAAAACAAAAATAATTTCAGAAAATCAAAAGAATTTTTGTTTTAATCGAAAGGAAATTAAAATAAGATACAGAAACTTCCTGCCTGACCGCCCGCTGAGTATTTTATCGTTATATTAAATGAAATATTTATATTAATTTTGTATTTAAAAAATTTTTTTATACGTAATTAGATTTTGATTAAGAATTTAATTTTTGGAAATCAACAAAACGAGAAAAATATTATTTTATTTTGCTTCATTTCATGAAAATAATTTTAATATTAATAAATTAATTTCCTTTCGCCCAGAATACTTTATTATTAAAGAAGACAAAATTTCCTTAATTACAATTTGTCAGAAAATTTAATAAGTTTTATTTCTAAAAAAAGGATGAAGGTCTTGTTAATATTGGTTTCTTTGAACTGAATTAAAATACTACGAAATTTGTTCACCCTACTTATATTATATTCCTCAAATTTGGATAATTTTATAATAAATCTGTTTGCAAAATCAATAAAAAAAAGTTTTAAATTTATTTATGTTGTATACGGGTCTAAGTTAGACATATATTTAGAAATGAAATTCAGGTTACTTAAGATTGTTTTCAATTAATAATATATTTCCTTAAATTAATTATTTCCTCAAATTAATTATTTCCTCATTATTCGATTCAGACAGTCATCACAGGAATCACAAATGAATGGATTAGTAAATTATTCAAATCCTTCATATAGTTGGTTTTTATACTGATGAATAATATTATGAAACCGACCGTACTTATTATTTTCAATATATAATATTAATCATGATTCATAATTTCACGGTTGGATACATATTTGAATATGAATGATTTAAATTAGTTTACCAAGGTATAAGTCAATATGTTTTTGTTTTATTCCGATACTTTTCTTATTATTATTATTATTCCCATTAGAATCAAAGTCATTTATTGTTTATCGTTGTTAAATAATATTCAAAACATTATTTTCAAATTCATTTTAAAATTGATGGGAATTAATAATTTTGCCTAGAGATCCCTGAAGAATTCGAAATATTTTGTTCCGTTCGAGTTGATTTAGATTTTGATTATGTTTATTATACGAGCCCTGCATCATAAGACCTCGTACGGGTTTTTTTTTTTGAGTTTGTTCTACTTTTTTTCAGTTTTCTCCAGTTTTGTATTTTTTTCGTTTAAACCAACCTTTTTTAGGAGTCTTTATAAAAAAAAAATTTTTTTAAGTTAAATTTTGAGAATAAAATTATTTTCCAAAAGTCTACTTTTTCAACTTTTTTTGTGGGCATCGCAGAAATTTTCGAAAGATGCATTTTGAAGGGCATTTGGGAGTAGTTAATTTTAGCTTTTTAGGTTTTGGCGATAAAATAAAGGAGAGAGCCAAAAAACGCCATTGAAATTCCAAAAAACAGGCCAAAATTGCTATTTTTCGCGTTTTTGACCTGTTTTTTGGATTTTCAAAGGCGTTTTTTGACTCTCTCCTTTATTTTATCGACAAAACCCAAAAAGCTAAAATTAACTACTCCCAAATGCCCTTCAAAATGCATCTTTCGAAAATTTCTGCGATGCCCTTAAAAAAAGTTGAAAAAGTAGACTTTTGGAAAATAATTTTTTTCTCAAAATTTAACTTAAAAAAATTTTTTTTTTATAAAGACCAAAAACTCCTAAAAAAGGTTGGTTTAAACGAAAAAAATACAAAACTGGAGAAAACTGAAAAAAAGTAGAACAAACTCAAAAAAAAAAACCCGTACGAGGTCTTATGATGCAGGGCTCGTATACTTGTAAGTATACAACACATCGATCCATGGAAATTTAATAATTATTATGAAAATTTTCTTTTAGACGTTTTCATTAATTAATTTTGTTTGTTTCTTTGTATTTTTTTTTTTGAAATGATGTTTTCAAAATATTAGTTATTATTAAGTTTTTTGCACGTTTTAAGTTAATTCTATTATTTTTCTAATTATATATATAAATTTATTAATGTTGTAAATCAAAGCCATCAATAAAAAATAACCCGTTTTGCCGTTTTCCATCAAAAATATTCGTCTGTCCGTTTATCTACCGCACACTAAAATGATTATAACTACCAGCACGATCTCGAACGTATCAATGCCAAAATGTGCCAAATTGGTCCGAAACAAAGCAGGAATCAAATAACTATTTTACTTATTATAGGTTTTCTTTAACATACAAAAAAAAATGCAAATAAAACAATAAAGGAGTCATTCATAATTCAATTAGATATAGAATGTAATTCATATGTATTGTACTTAAAAAAATATCAATCTGCTAGGAAAAATTCATAATGAAAAAATCTAATTAAAGAAAAAAAAAAGAAAAAAATTCAATTAAAGAAAAATCGATTCGATAAAAATAATTTTTTCTTTTCAAAAAGGTTTAAAAAGCAAAAAAAAAAGGACTCTAATCATTTAAGGTACCTAAAATATAAGTCCTTGGAGCGAATGTCAATTTTATTAAAATAAAATTATGCTTTTTTAACTCTCATTATTTGTAATCGGATATAATAATAATAAATTGATTTAAAAGTTATAGGAACTATAAAAAAAATTCTCGAGAAGATCTAGGTGATGTCTGCGATATATTTAAAATACTCTTTTCAGAATTAATTCGTATAAAATTTAAAAATCTGTATAATCTTATTTTTCAACAATTCGTAGAAACAATTCATGTTTGGCTTGAGTATGCCACAAAATAACATAAATAAAGTAATGAATATAGAAGATGAACAATTTCGTATATGTTACATGGTTTTAATAGCTAAAAATGAAACTTAAAAATTTATAAGAAAAATTGTATTTCGATATTTCATAATTAAATAATTTTGTTTGATTTAATTAAAAAATTATTTAAAAAATTGTAGATAGTATAAACAGATTAAGTATTTACAACAATATATGAACTCTTTGGTTGAATTATTATTTTAAAACCCAATATTTTGTTATGGACAAAATATCATACAGATAAGAACTTTTTGGGACTGAATTGTTTTCAATATATTTAAATTTTTGGCTATACTTATACTTAAAAACCATCTATATAGTATGATGAAAATATTTAAAGAGATTTATTGAACTGCTCTCTCATGATTTTTATCCCTAGGGTTTTTTTTTGTTTAATTCACGGGAAAAAATGTTGAGCAATTTTAAAGAAAATTTTGCTTGAATACTACTAGAAAAACGTGAAAATTAGAACAAAATATATCAATAATAATAATATCGTGAATATTTTAAAATTATTTAAATATTTTAAAGTTATTAAGTTTTCAGAAATAAAATTGCACAGTACCTTCATATAAATAATTTAATTCAAGATAACGATATATTTTTAAATTATTAACTTTAGTGTCTGTTCAATTGTAAAAATTCAAGAAATTGAAAACTAACTTCCATTTAATTAATGAAAATTATTTATATAGTATAAAAATAAGCATATGAAAAAACTGACGAGTTTTGTAAATCAATTTAATTCAGTTTTTAATAAGTTTTTTTACACCTATAATAAAAAGATTTTATTTTTTCAGTGTGATTATATAGAAAACTTATCTTTATAAAAATGAGAATTTCTTTTTTAAAAATATTTTCCCGAATTTTTTGTTGCGTTTAGCCATCCGGTATGTATTTACTTATTTTTATTTTTTTTTAAATAGTTCACTACATAATGCCGTCATATTGATGAATACTAACACCATATAGAAATAGAAAATATAAAAAGTCATAAATCCCAGGGAGCGTAATATATGCGTCGGGTATTTTCATATATAGAAAAAAAATTTAAATATACCTATACATGTGCAATAACAAAGTAAATAAAATAAAAATTATTTCAATTTTAAAATTTTCTATATTAATTAAAAAAAAAAAAAAAAACAATTTCCAAAATTTTTATTGAATGAAAATTGCAATTGGGGCAAAAATAATTATCACCACCTAAATTTTTCATGCAATAATTTTTTTTTTTTTATATATATTAAAAAAAAATATATTTATGAGCTTTTAATAGAGAAAATTTTATGATTATTGTTATTATTTATATTTTTTTTTTATTTGAAAAAATTTAATTTTTTTTTTTTTTTTACACTTGAATAAATTTGAATGGCTCTTTATATATTGCTTTGAACAGGAAGTTTTTTCTTTTTATTGTTTGTTTTATTATTCTGTTTTCTTTTTCCAACTTTAATTCTATATATAAATGTATATATACAAATATATGATTTAATTTTCAAAAAATTAATTAATTTTTCAAAATATTCAAAAATTAATTATTGGTTTTATATCAGAAAAATTTTTGCAATTTAATTAAAAAATAAGCATACAGTTTATCACCGCAAAAGTCACTAATATAGAATATAGAATAAAATCGCGATTTTTCAACAATTTTAGATAAATTTTCTTGCAAAATATATATCAAATAAATAAATTTTCAACTTTTGACAGCAACTATTTAGAAGTCGGGGGAAGAAAAAAAAAAGTGTTTTTTTTTTAAAACTTCAAGCGAAAACTATAAATTTAATTCAAGCGCGTTATAATTTTTAAAATTAGTTTTTCTGTTTTATTTTATTATAGTGTTGTTGACGTTTTTGCAGTAAACTATATATATTGATAGTGCGCACAAAAAAATAATATTTGAAAAATTAATATGGAAAATAAATTTTTTTATTAATCACAATTAAATTATTATTTTATTTGTATTTAATTTTTTTTTTTAAATTGTATATTTGGCAAAAAAAAAACAAGATAATGGCTCGGCCGACGCAAATCGACTAATAGAAAAAAATTTTATTTCAATCAAAATTTTCCTTTTGGTTTTTCTCTATAAATGAAAATCCTTATTGTTTTTTTTTTTTTTTGTATATAGTTTAAAAAATAAAAGTTTGAGAATGTATTTAAAAGCTTTTTTAAATTTTCCATAAAAGAAAATTTTTTTTTAGAGAGAGCATTAGTTTCTATATATTTTCGAAAGTTTAGGTATTCGTAAAATACAAAAAAAGTATATTATTTATTATAAAAATTTGAATAGTTGAAATTTTATGTTATTTGTGTAGAGAAATTATTTAAATGATTTTTAAATTTTTTAAAATCCATTTAGATTTTGATCTATAAAGTTAATATACAGACACATATCATTTACTAAACAGAACTGAGGATTTTCAATTGAATTTAAATTTAATATTTTATTATATCATCAATGTTCAATATACTAAAGAATTGCCAAACTTTTTGCTAATCGGGTCCCAAACTGTCTGATTTTAATTAAATTTTATCAAACACTCAGCTATTTCATTCTAACATTAACGTATATCAAATATATTTTCCCCAATTTGTAAGTCATTTCGTTAGCAACGAATTAACATATATATTTGGGAAATAATTTATGCTGATCAAAAACATTCTCTGTTTGATCCAAATTATTTTTTCGAATATTTATATTCAAATTGGAGGCTTTTTGAAAATTTTTTAGTATGTGTATAAAATAAGATAATATCTGTAAATTATATACAAATAATGTGATTGTAGAACTAAGAAAACACACCTTTATAGTAAAATAAATTATTCTCAATTAAAAGCTCTTTGTACCATTTTTGGTCGTCTTGGTGAATGCTTTTAATAATTTTTGGGCTCATCTTGCAAAGCTAAAAATAGATATGCAATATAGGTATATTTATGTTTATGATTTATACCTATTTTAATAAAATCATATTGTTGTAATAATTTTTGAAGTTCAGAAAACTTATTGTAAACACATATTCTCTTTTCGCGTGATGATTAAAAGAGTGAAGACACTCTCAATGTATACCAGAATATGACCTCGACACATATACTTTACAAACTTTGGCCTATAATAAGTTTTAGACATGATAACATTAATAAAAACTTTACATCAATTTTTAATGAAAGGTCTCTAATGCGAAAAAAAAAGAAATTATAAACATTTTTCCTATGAGAAATTTTAGAGAAAAGTTATTGCAAAACACTTTCTTATTAGTAGCAAAAATACATAGGATGTAAAAATTAAAATAAAATCTATAACGTTAATTGATTTTAATTATTATTATGAAGAAACTTTAAGTGGAGTCTACTGATAATAATTAAAAATAATGTTAGAATCTCAAAAAAATCTTTTCCTATGGTTTACGAAATAAAGAAATTATTTCATTAATATTAAGTTTCAAAATAAATTCTTGAAAACAACAAAAAACGAATGTGGTATTTAATGCATTTTATTTCCCATATCATTATTTTTATAACACTTTATCCTCTTAAACATTATTAAACTTTGATTTCCTTAACAAAAGCTTAAAAGCTTTTGAGAAAATCACTTAAAAGAAAAGCACATAAGGTGTAGAAATATTCTAACTTGAAAAGTGATGATTTTATGGATATTTTTAAGAATTAAATTTAATTTAATTTAATTTAAGTATTAAAGTTAAATATACTGTACAGATAAAGTTAGTAATATTCTTCAATTTATTTGTGCGAACACATTAGTAGCAGAAATTTTAATTTTAAACAAGTATAATTTGATTATTATAATTTAATTAATCTCACGTTACTGGATGTATTCGAATATTAAAATAAATCCTTTCTATTTTATTTTTCACTGAAATATATTGAAATTTTTAAATGCTAAATCTTTTCTAACTTATTTGAGAAGTATGACAACTTTTATGCTGTTATGATTATCAAATTAATTGGTAGACTTAATGTTAACAAAATTTTGTAAATCATAATTTCTTTTTAACTTACCTGCATATAATAATGGCAGCATGTTAAACAATAAAATAATTGGAAAAAGAGCTCGTAAAAACTTTTGCATATCGTTAAAGGCATTAATTGCATTTTTTCGAATTTTTTTACTATTGGAAGAATACTGAAATTTTGATGAATTTGAAGTGATTTGCCCATTATTTTTATATACTGTTTTATCTTCAAAACATGATATTTTGGCAGTGCTGACAGAAGACAATGTTGGTGCTCTTGCATTTGCAGTTTTGGTTTGGCAGGCAATTGGCATAGATTGACCATAGCTAAATTTATTTTGCTGATGATAATAATGTTGACAGCATATAAAAAAAATAGTTTTATCAACACGATAAATGAATTCGTTCTGTTTTTTATTAAAATTGCTGTTGGATTGCTTATAGCTCCCTGTATCATTAAAATTTTCAACTTCAATATTAGTATTTTTTTGTTTACAATTATTTGTTTTATTAGAACATTGTTTAATCGGAATTTTATTAATTTTTTTATTATAATTAATAAATTTTGAATTTTTAGTAAAATCAATTTTATTATTATTGATGATTTTTTTAACCATGCTGGTTTTTGTTTTTGGAACTTCATTGTCGTATGTAGTGCATTCAAAACAATTACCATCATGATAAAATAAAAATTTATCATCTCTTGCATATTTTGGAATAGATAATTTCGTTGAAGATTTGATTGCTTTTGAGCTCCATTTAATGGAATCAAATCTTCGAACTTGATTTGTATAAAATGAAATTTTTCTCCTATTAATTGGATATGATAATTTTGATAACAATGATTTTCGTTGTTTTTTGAGATAATTTCTTTTTCTATTTCGAATGGATTGTGAATAAATCTTGAATTTATTTTGTAATTGTATTTCAAGAATATCGATTTTAGATTTTGTTGATGTTTCGAACGAATAGTATAGCTGTGATGAGGCCATATTGCGCCCTAAATTAAAAAAAAAAAACATTATTCTTAATAATGGTGCTTTATTATAGTAAAATCGTTATAAATTTGACTACAGAGTTAGAAACTAAAATAACTAAAAAGATGATATCTTAATATTATGGTATTTGTGTTGTTGGGGTCCTTTGAAGTAAGATCTCTGTGAAATTTTTTTAGATATTAATTATTTTAGCAAAAAAAAAAACGTAAATAAACAAATATGGATGAAAATTTATGGTCATGGTTGACAAGTTATTTGTGGTGGAATATAAAGTTCTTACTATGAATGTTCCATGAATCGAAAAATAAAAGCTTTTCTTTTTCGATATCGAAAATGTTAAAAATCTATTTCCCATTTTATTTTAAAAGAAAAGTTAAATTTGAATTTTATTTTTATGATTGTGGAATTGTGCACTCGGTTGTGGAATATAATTTATATTTTAACCCTATCTTTTATAAAGTTTACTTTACATGATGATTTTTGACACTTTTATTAGCCACAACGAGAAAAAACAAAGTGCCTAAATTGACTACATTCAATTACCTTCCAAATGATATTGCTGGTAAGACGTGTCCTTAAAAATGATAGACTTTTGAATGCCATAGGATAAGGGCAATACCACTACACCATGATGTCTTTAAATATAACAGAAATTTCGATTAAACGACTGTCTGAATATACATATCTGTATATTAATAGAGAAATAATGTAGCCACTTCTGTAACTGATTCAATAAGATTATTATTTATTTTTAGTAAAATATACCCTACGAAGGAAAAATTTTCAATTTTAAAGTCTTTGGAGGTAAAAACAAACAATTTTTTTTCTTCTAATTTTACAACATTGTAGATTAAATGAGACAAAAAATTGTAGTACTGAAAAGCTTTTAAAATATTTACCATATCTGCTGCAGATCTAAATGAATCAACAACGCCAATCACATGTTAAATGTGCCTGTAAATAAGTATACAAAAACGAATCATTAAAAATTTATAAATTCAATTTAATTTTTTTTATTTATTTATTCATAATTCTTAATTCTTATTATGCTATTTATTACATTTGTATAAAATTATTATTATTTAAGAGTTGAGGGGTATAAATTGTCGTACACAGCTAATGATTTAATTATTTAATATATTTACACTTATGGAAAACATTTTATTTAAGATTAATAATTAATTTCATAATTTCTTTATTTTTTTTAATTTTAATTAAGATTAATTTCATAATTTCAAATAGGGGTTTTTTTTTTTCTAAATAAATAAATTATCTGGCACTACGGTACCTACTTTACATAAATAATTTAATAGTTGTTTTAATAGTGAAGTATAGCATACCGGACTGTATTACGAGAATATTCTATAATTTTGTAAACAATTTGCATAATTTTCGAAAATCAAAGTATATGAAGAATATTTTCTCATTTTAACAATTTTCCCAATTCTCATTTAATATACAATCCATTTCCCAATAGATTTTAAACAAAAATTTGGCTTTTCGTGGATAAAAATTTAAATGACTATTAAAATAACTTATTATTTCAATAATATGGCTGTCACACTTCGGCTTTTTAATGGCTTTTTGAAAAAGCTATCATCGTTGTGGCTATTTAGTGGCTTTTTCCATACAAAATAAAAGAAAAAAAGCTAGTGGCTTTTCAAAAAGCCACTAGAAAATCAGGGATCAAATAACAAATGAGCTCTGTGAGAAAAAAATAAACTAAGAATTGCATACTTTCAGGAAGTTGGCGGCTATTTTTTTAAAAAAAACGAATAAAAAAACAAAAAAAATTTCGGAAAAAAAAGGAAAAAGATATTACAAAAAGAGAAAAAAAAAAGCAAAAAGTAAAAAATATTTCGGAAAAAAAAGGCAAAAGATATTACAAAAAGAGAAAAAAAAACAAAAAAAACAAAAAAATGCAAGTGTGAACGCATTTGAAAAAGCCACCATAAGTAGTGGCTTTTTAGTTGTAGTGTGACTCGCTTATAAGAGCCTTTTTATGTAAATAAATATTTTATGTTATTAAATTTTTTTCATTCACCAAACTTAAAAATTATCAAAATAAAAATTAAAAATACTTGCACATACTTACTGCATAATTTCATAAAAATTTGGGGGAACAATATTTTATACAACATTTTATTTTACATTTTACCAAAATTATCGAAATAACTTGTTTTCCAAGGTCTTGAAATTCAGTCTTCAAACAATTTATTTTTTACTTCTGTGTTTGAATTATTACTATATTATCTGAATTATGGACCATTTTGTGGTATGAAAATTATAAGATTAGTGGTCCGCAGAACCAAAAGAAAAGCTCGCAACTTTGACATGCCTCCCTCCTCTAATACTAAGCTAAATCTCTTTTATATAACATGATTATAAATGCACATTTGGAGTACTTAAATATTCGCCCTACCGTTAATCAGACTGTGTTAAGTCTATCTACTAATTATTAAATATATTCTTAAAAAACAAAACGATCTCCAGTTCTTGAAAAAAGGTCAACTTTTTATTTTTTATCTTCTTTTCTAGTATATAAAGTAAGTACTGTATAATAATTAAACAAACAATTTAATTAAAAAAAAAAAAAATTAATAAAAAATGTAGTGTTTATTTGTGTTCTTTTTCTTGTTTTAATTTTTGAAAAAAATTTAGGAAGGATTTATTTTTCTTTTTCTTTTTCAAACAAAAATAAATGAATCCTTATATGCAATTTATTAACCAAATAAAATGTTTTCCTTTTCTTGTAAAGAGCAAAAAAAAAAAGAAAAGAAAAATAAATATTTAAAAATTAAACTTCAGTTTATTTTATTCTTTTAGTGAAAGCTAAAAAAAAAGAACTTTTATTTTTATTATATTTATATTACAAACAAATCCTTTTTAATTTATATGTAAGTATGTAGAAGGAAATTTGTTATACGAAAGAATTAAGTTTAATTTTGATGTTAATTTTAAGAAATTTCCTTGTACTATCGTTTCCGCCTGCGGTCAATTTTCACTGAAAAACCAAGTACCAAAAACTATCAAAATCCTTAAGTATCGTTCGTAACCAATATTGCATTTTAAAAAAGCTGTTATTATTCTATTTGAGTTACACCAAAGGATTAGTTAGGCTCTGGTCACATCATTGATTGGAAATTATTTCTGTTTTTGAATTTCACAAGATTATCCCAATAAAACTATTCTTCTCATACACAAAAATATTAATCTCATCAACTATATTCATAAAAGTGTACACACAAAACTGAATATCTAATTGTGTACGTAATTTTCGTTATATAATTTTCCTTTTATATTAAATTTTGAAAACCTATTGTGTATAAATAATTGTAAATAAAAATAAACTTCATATAAATTTTTAATTTCTTCATTGCTTTTTTTTAACTACAAAAAAAAAAAAAATAACAGAAGGACAATAAAATATATTTTCCACATAATATGTAATTCAGCTTTTGTTATCCACAGAAGAAGAAAAAAAAAATAAGCCTTTAACTGCAACATGGTTTTAGCCCTTAAGTAATGTACTGCTTGAAATCTCTAAAAAAAACTTTTCAAGAAACAAAAAAAAAATCTTATTTAACCTTTTGTTTACAATATTATTGTATAGTACTCGTACTTACATTTACATACATATATTATGTATATAGAGAGAGAACAAAAACCCTCTAAACTTTATTTGTTGATGAAATTCCTTTTTTAAGTAATAAAATATATACATATCTAGAGTGTATGTTGTGTGCATGTACACATTTTTATACATCCTTCATGATGATGTATAACATCAAAAGATGAATTTGCGATAAGTTAAAATTACCACCAATTAAGAAAAACATCAAAGGATATGCATATATTTCTAAAATTAACGAGAAAGAAAATTAGGAAAGAAAAAGAACTAGATACAATTTTTTTTTTTTTTTTTTTAATTTAGTCGTGAAGCTTTGCATATGTTATTTCTAAATTAATAATGATATAGGTGAATATACATTATATATTATATATTTTAATGCGTTGGGGATCGTTATGTTGTATTTAGTGCTATAGAATTTAGATCACTAAATGGAGTATTATATGCGTCAATACACATGCAATCATTTAGATGCATCTGCGTAAATAATGAAAAAATTTAGATGCATCAGCGCATATAATGAAAAAATTTAGATGCATCAGCGTAAATAATGAAATCATTTAGATGTTTCGTATTGAATATTACGTAATATCTCTCACAATATTTCAATACAGCCAAATACAAAAAAAAAACATGAGAAAAAATGAGAAGAAAAAATATTCTCTCTTTGCAACTACCTCTCCCCTACGCATTAAAACAGTATATTGGATATGTAAACAAAATTTGTTATACAACTCGTTCTGTATTTACACAAAAATACATTGACACTTGTCAATTTATATCACTCGACCTACGGTCTCGTGATATAAGTATTGACTCGTGTCAATGTATTTTTGTGTATACAGAACTCTTAATTAATAACAAATTTAGTTTACATATACAATAATCTACTATTAAACTTTTGAATAAAAAACTTTTATAACTAAATAGGAAAGAAGTTACCTAACTACTTAAATTTAAATAATTTTTAAGTTTGGTGAATGAAACACAAAATATTTATTTAAAAAGGCTCTTATTAAAATAATAAGTTATTTTAATATCCGTTGGAATTTTAAATCAGAAAAAGTAAGTCAGATTGGGAAATGGAATTTATATGTTAATGACAAATTTAAAAATTTTCCCAATTGAAAGTATAAGGAAATAAAAAATATTCTTCATAAACGTTTATTGTCGAACATTAATGCAATTTGTTTTAAAAATGTATGTGTATATTTTAATTGTTTTAAATTGCATCTACATGTTTATTACCATTTATATTTAATATTTCATTTATTTTAAGTCTTTAAATTTAACTTAAGAATTTTTAAGAAAGTATTAAATGAAAAAAGAAAAAGAATTTAATTTTTAGAAAAAAAAAAAAAAGAAAATGACAATGCAAATAGACTCAAATCCTTAAAATAAAAAGTGTACACAACTAAAAAGTTTATTTTTGAATTTTAAATTCATTTCCCTTGGGCATAATAAAGAGCATAAAATTTCTTTAATATTTTATCCAATATAGGAATAAAATAAATATAATATAGTTAGATATACATTCATATATATTCATTCAACTCAATAAATAAAGAAGAAAATAGAAAAAAAAAAATATTTTATTTTCATTGAAAGTCTGGATAATATATTTTCTATTCTCTGATCATATGGTCTGTTAATCTAACAACTACTAATTTGTCAATATTTACTAACAAGAATAAAAAAAATATCGTTTTTTAACGCCTAATCTGTCAAAAACAGTTTGAGCTACATGAACATAGATATTAGAAAAAATATATAATTTAACTCTTTATTTGAATAACAATCTATATATAATACACACTATGTCTCTGCTCTACTGTGTGTATACTATCTAGGTATATGATATGCAAAGCAAACGATAAAAAAAAATGCATAGCCACGAAAACAATTTTCCATTTATATTTTTGTGCAACAGCAAGATTAGTTCCATTACTCAATTTTAAATAATTACTTATAACTTCGCTACACTTCAGGTTAGCAACCATGAATTTCTTGGTTTGAAAGTAGGTTGGCGAATGGGGTGACACACTTATAAAAGATGGTTTGGTTTGAAATTTAAAAAAAAATTCTTTGTAAAATTAAAAAAAAATTCTTTGTAAAATAAAATTTTATTTTTTCGTAATTTAAAAAAAAAAATGAATTTTTTTAATTTAAAGAAAAAATGGAAAATAAAAATAATATTAAATTTTTTTTTAAAAATATTTTAATTTATTTTCTTTTTTGACAACCTACAATTTATTATTATTTTTTTTATATCGAAGCATTTTAAAGTATGATTTTTTCTGTAAATTTTCTGCAAATTGACAGGTTATACCTTTTTTTTTTTGAAATGCAATAAAACTATGTAGTAAAATTTCTAGGTTTGTGTCGAACCGACTTTCAAACCATGAAAAAAAAAAAAAAATTTTATATGGCAAACCAAGTACCAAACACAGAACGAACCTATTTTTTTCTGCAAAACACGGAATTCTGTGTTTGTAACCTGAAGTGTAGCGAAGTTATTAGTAATAATTATTTCATTATATACATTAATGAGATGAAAAATGAAAAAATGAAATTAAAAATACATAAATGTTATAGTTTAGTACCTGCAAATGAAAAAAATGTATATATACACATTTAAAAATAAATTGTACGCACTTATGTATATTTAATTTGTAAATAATTATTTAGTAAATGTAAAAATCTATATAAAACATACTATCTTCATAAGCCTTTAATAGCTCTGTTTAACTGGACGCGACGGACGCGACGGACGTGACGCTAAAGACGTAAGAAATATTAAATGCATGGAAGTGTATGGAGACGGTTTAACTGGACGTTGACGTTGACGACGCGACGTTGACGACGTAAAAAGTTAAATCTATTTTAACTTTTTACGTTAAGGACGTTGATAATCAAAGCATTCTGTTTTAATGCCCGAATAAATAATAAATTTATTTGAAAAAAGTAGTGAAAGTTGTTTTGTTTACCAAAGCTTACTTTTTAGTTTTACAACGTTGAAGACGTCCAGTATAACTGCAAAAAATTTATTCACAACGTCTCTCACGTTTGTAACGTCACCGTCGCGTCCGTCACGTCCAGTTAAACACAGCGGTAAAATGTGTTCGATTTTTTTACAGATTTGAAAAGCTTAAAGGCATTTGTATCGCAATGATCTTTAAGATCCTTAACTAAGCTAGGGCATCAAAAATTCTCAGTATTAAACTTTTAATTTTAATTAGATTGTTGGTGCTCGGTTCGTAAATTTTTTTTAAAATAATTAAGTATTTTATTTCTAATAATTTTTAACTTACCAACTGCCTTAGCTTTAAACTCATTATTTTAATATTATGAATTAAAAAATACTTTAAAATTAAAATATTATCAATTTTTTTTTTTCTTATGATTTCCTTTAAGGTTTCACTGTTATAAATTGAAAAATTAATAATATTTATTTTATTTATTAAATATTAAAATTTTTAATTAATTTATTTATTTACTAATTTTTTTTTGTTAATGTTTAAAAAATGTTAACTATCACTATGTAGTTTATAGTTATTTTAAATATACATATATATTAATTTAATTTTAAATTAAATTATATTAGTTGAACTTACATAATACATATATGTATACATATACCATGGAATTATTATTTAGACTTTTATCAGGTTATAAATTTTTTTAAAATTTTTTAGCTTTCAGTATAAATTGCTAATATTAAGTTCTAAAAAAATTTGTATTTATTTATTTATTATTATTTTTCTAGTTTATTTTTGTTGTTGTTGTTGTTGTTGTAATCATATATAATGTTTATAATTTTAATATTGAATTGTTTTTGTTTTCATTCTTTGTTTAAGCGTTCTAAATTACTAAAATATTATAAATGAAATTATTATATTAATTATGTACATAAATTTTATGGTATATCTAGCAAGTAGTATTGTAATAATTGCGATTTAACTTCTTATTAACCAAAATATGTATAAAAGATTAAAAAAGTAAAAAAACATAAAAATTATTTTATTTTAATGACATTTGTTTATTTGTGTGGTACGTAAACGTCTTTTAATTAATCAATAAATTTAATTAATATCATATGAACGTTTCTTCAAAAAATTAAAATAATAAAATAAAGTTAAATAAAATAGTTAAACCTTGTGATTTGTCACATGAAACAAATCACAAGGTGTATGTATATATGCCGAAAAAATTTGAATTTGTTACGTCATTACTATTTTCATGTAATAACATTTTTCGCACAATATCTTCGAGCATAACGCCAGTAGGTACAATTAATTCTTCTAAATAAAGATTAAAGCTAGGGATCTACTTAAAATTATACGTATTTCAAATTCTTTTCGTGTTTAAGTTTTTTTTCTCAAAATTCTATTATTCTTAAGATGACGTCAATTATTGAATTATTTATTCAAAAACTAAACCATATTTAAAGTGTACCTTACCAAAGTAGATTATTTAAATTCGGACCGCGGTCCAAACGGTTTAACAAATACAAATAGTTTGGATGTCTACTACACAATCTATTTCATAAAATTAAATTAACATTCGCTTTCCATTTTTGACGAAAATTTGTTCGAATTTTTTTTAGAAATAAAATTATCTACCTGATAAGTATAGAATGTCAGACTATTATAGTTATATTTTGTATTTTCATATCTTATAAAAATTTGTAAAGAAAAATTTATAATTTAAAACTTTTTCCATTTAATCATAAATTTGCTATCTCAATAGAATTTCCAACATGAAGTGATTATTAATTTTAATGAAATTTCTATTCATTATAATTTAAGTTCATATATAATTGAATAATTTCGACGCTTAAAATCGATAATTTTTCCCTCTAACTTTTAAAAGTGTTAATATACATACTAACTATAATTTAGAAAAATAAAAGATCAAAAGATTTATTTTCTATATAAAAGATAAGTGTTTATTCAGATTCAAATACTTCAGCTCATGAATTGAATTGAAGTATATTTTTTTCATATTATTCATATTAATATTATTTACTAAGTATATAACCTACACTTTTATGTTGTATATCTTTTTAATTTTATTTTTTAATGAATATTAATGATACTGTTCTTCGATTTAATACGAATAAATTATGTAACACGAATAAAAATGTAATATTACATTAATGAATATGTTTTTATTTAATATTTGAAAAAAGGTACGTTGCAATGTCTATCAGCAACTTCTAGAAAAATTTAAATATTATTATTAAGATATGTATGGAAATGTATATTAATAATAAACCAGAATAAGATTAAGTGAAATATATTATATAAGCATAAAATAATGTCACCATAATTAAATAATATAATAATGAACCATTGAACAAAACTGGTATTCCCCTATAAAAAGTTTATAATATATAGCAATGAAGGTAGGTTACCCTATATATTAGTAGACTAAGCGAATCAGTATATATATTTATTTATTCTAAGCAATTCTTATTTATAAGTAGTTATAATAAAATTAAATATAAAGACTTCTGTTTGTCGATATAATTTTACTTAGAAGGACTTATTATATGGTCGTTTTGTTTTTATTACGTGATAACATCTTATACATATATGCATATATATAAATGAACTGATGTACAAGCATATAATATTACAATATTATTTAACGATTAGAATTTTTGTATATGAGAGTATAATATAACGTGAGATAGGGAAAACAAAAATATACTGTTTATATTACCTTTGATGAGAAATTTAATGAAAAAAGAATAAATATTCATAAATTAAAAGAATTTGTAGTTAAAAACAAAGTTTATCAAAGACTTTTTTACGATTATAACTACATAAGATATAAATATTTCTTAAATAATAAGAAAAAATGTTGTTGATATTTTTATATATTTTGTTCTCTACTATTTCTCTTCATTAAAAAAATTTTTGTTTCAAGATTCTAAAAATTTGTTTTGATTATAAAATACAATGTTGCAGCAAATAAATCTTTCTTTTACAAAAAATATAAACTTCAAATATGGTTCGGCCACTCTATTATTATGAGACTAGACTACTCCTTAAATCCACAAAAGACGTATTTAGACGTATTTTTGGGCATCATGATTCGCTGGCAATTAACATTGACAACGTTTATTTTGTTAAAAATTATTAATATTATAATAAATGAAGAATTTTTCTAAAAAATTTTCCTTTTAATTAGAATATTTTCAATGATTTTCCGAATATTTTTTTTTTTTTAATTTATTAGTTACATAAATTTTTTTTTTTTTTTAAGTGATTTTAAATTAAATTAAGGGATTTATTTTATTTTAATTTTTTTCCTTTTTATTAAATTTTAATACTTTTTTGTATTTTTTTTTTCTACATAGAGCTAAAGATATTTTACTCTCAAAAAAACAAACACAAGACACAGAGAAAAACAGAAAACAAAAAAAAAACTTCAATTTTTCTGTACACAGATAACCAACACGCCCTTTTTGTCAAATTTGATGAAGAAAAAAAATATATCATTTTATTTTGAAGAATTTTTGGTTAATATAAAAAAAAAACAAACAAAATATACGATTATTTTCCTAGACAAAATTTAATTAATTTGGAAAAACATTTAAAAAAAAAAATTTATCTACTTTTAAATTAAAAATTTTTGTAAATTTTCCAAAAAAAAAGAAAAAAAATTACACTTTTCACAATCACTGCATAAATAAAACTGAATCAAAATATTTTTTTTTTAAATTATTGTTAAAAATATTTTAAAATTTTTTTATTATATTTATTTATTTTTTTTTTAATTTATAATTTAATAAATTTTTTTTTTTTTTTTTGAGAAAAAAAGAAAATTTAATTCAATTTTTCTTTTTACGAAGTAATACAATTTTTTTTTTTTGTTATATTCTTAAACTGCAAAAAAAAAAACGCATAACAAAAAAAAACTGTCAAATAAAAAAAACAACAATTTTTTTTTTTTTCATATCTATCGAATTTTTTTATTTTTTTTATTTTTATATTTTGAATATAGGTTACAAGGACAATTATTCGGCAAAACCAAAAAGAATAAATTTTATTAGTGACAGAGAGAATGTAATATATATGATATTTCGATAAGGCTTATATAATTTTGTGTGTAAAGGAAAAGAAAAAAAAAGGAAAAATATATTAGAAAATATTTCTCCCCGAGGATGACCTTTTTTCAGAGGTCCCCTAGATCGTGGATGTAAAAAGACAATATTAAGTATAGGAAAAATAATCTTATTAATCAATTATAAAAGCTTTTCTTTCTTTTTCTTATGCTTTTAGTTATAATTAAAAAAACCATGTTCGACTAAAATTTTAAATTAAAAAAACTTTAATATAAACAAACTAATAAAATTATGAATATCAATAAGTTTTTTATATTCAGGATTAAAGCCTTAAATAAGGACATCGTGAAATACTGTAAAATTTAAGACTAGATTTATTTCTAATTTTAATTACCATATTTACTGGTTCAATTTCTTCTATTGTAATTCAAATATGAAAATTCAGATGCAGTGTAAATCGGAGTCTAAAAATTTTCATTTGATCAAAAAGGGCTCATGTGTTTTAACTGAGTTTCCAAAAAAAAAGAGGATTTTTAAGATTGCGATGATGTAAAGAAAATTTAATATACTATTTAATTTTTTTATTCAATTAAATCTAGACTTCTGTGAAATAAAAGTTCTTATTCATTAACACGCGTTTAATTGACTTAAAAAAAATTAAATTATCATAAATTGGGGCAATCCGATTTTACGAAACCGTAGTTTTTTTTTTTAAAGTAAATTTGTAAAAAAAAATATTTTAAAGCAAACAAGATACTAGATGAGTACTTGCTTATATCAATCAACAAAACCAAATGGTTTCAATGGTATATGAATTTTAACAAAAAATATTCCGGAAAATTTTCTAAATTGAAATGTAAAAAACGGATTTCATTTACAACATTTCCGAGTATATTAAATTTTTTTAAATTAACTGTTTGTATTATGTTTATTACGGAACTAAGTATCTTATTAAAAATTAATATAAATATAAGATCAAATTAAATTGAAATGTGATTAGATTCATTTAGAATGCGCTTGCGCAGATACTTGAACAAAAATTGCGCAGATACATTTTATTTTAATATGAAATTAACATAATTTAATAAAATTTATTTAAGGGACAAGGATAAAAAAATCAAAAGACGAAAAATATTTAGATGTCATTTATGTATTTTTATGACATTTTTTAATAGCAATAATTTAACGAATATTTACCCTATTTGTAACAAAAACGATAAGATTTTTTTTTTTGTGTACGCTTAACATAAAAAAACTTAAGTAACTAAATAAATTTTTAACCCAATTTAATTTAATTTATATTATGATTATATTAAGTAGGATTATTTATTTTATAAATTAAAATATTAAAGTAAATAAATATATTATTATATGGTTCAAATTTGTAGAAATTTATAAAATGTTTATTTATTCTTTTTTTTTTTTGCGAGATATACGTAACTATGTTGTGTATAATAAAACTATTGTAGTACACATTACAATCAAAATCTTGTTTATTATTAAGTATTTAAGCTACTTGAAGTGCTGTTGAATTTTAGTAATATTGAGAGAGAGAAATAATAATAAAAAAAAAATCACAATAAAATTTAATAGAAAAAAATTAATAATGAAATAACATAATAATAAAAGCTTAAACATAATGATAGTGTGTAGAAATTTCTTTTTTGTAATCCAATATGGACATATTAAAAAATTATTTAAATAATATATTCAAATTAGATATTATGACAACCACCTATTTGACTAAATATAATACGTAATATAATATAGAAAATTTATAGTTTGAATTATCATTGATTTAAAAAGCACCCTTCGATATCTTTAGATTTCTTCTAATTTGAAATGATCTTTTGTTTATCAACTATAAATATGTAATTTTTTACATTTTGTAATAATAAAATATTCTTAATATTTATACGATTGAAACAGAACATAGGGCTATTTATTCAAATCTCGAATAAAAGTCTAAATTTATATTAATGAATATAATTATTAAAATATATTGAAGATCCTAGATGCTGTACTCTTACTGAAATAAATATTAGTACGTCTAAATCTATCTACATATTATGTATATTTTTTCGAATCAAAATATTTAATGTAATTTTGGCGCATGAATGAAAGTAATACTCATTTGAGTTATGTATTTTTGGCTTATATAACTACATTTATATTAAATAAATTAAATACGATGAAAATGTTTGCATTATTATATTATTATAACAAAGTATAGAATATAGAATGTAATCAGTTCATGAATTTGTTTACCATATCGAAATGACTTTTATTAATTCACATGTATATATTTTTGAATTAAATAAATCCTTTTAAAACTATAATCAATTAAAGAATTTATTGGAATTAACAAAGAATAGAAAAAATAATGAATATCTTTTTTTTTTTAAGAAAAATTATAATACTTATTAATAACGTTGTTGCTAATAAAATTTCATTAAAATATACTTGAAAAACTGAAAATATGCTAATAATAGTAGTATATAGTTATATAGGTATAAACAAATATTTTTTTTCTTCAATATGGAGATCATTTTCAATATTGATTCAGACTAATGAGAATTTTCAATAGGATATAATAGACAAACACTAAAGTATATTATGGACCTTGTCCTTCAATGAAAATTAGCTTTATTTTTTTTTATTAATATTATAAGTGAATTCAATCATTGATGTTTTTTTTTTTATTGATATTAATATAGCAAATTTTTTAAAAATTTTATTCTTATAATAATATGCATAATTTATTATACATAAAATTTTATGTATAACTACATAAATAAATGCTGATTAAAAAAAGTCAATAATATATATTTTGTTTATTTTGATTTTAAGAAATTTGAGACAATATGCACATGTATTTGAGATTTAAAGTAAAAATTTAGATTATACTTATTGTTAAATTACATAACTTTTTGATTCATTAGACAATTTTCTAATCTAATATAACACCAATTATTAAAAATTGGTTAGAATATTAAAATATATCCAATAATAAATAAGTTAATAAAAAAAAAATCCAATATAAATTTTAAACAAAATAAAAATCATTTAAAAAACTTCTTAAATAAACCAATCTAATTAATACTATGTTTACTATCTTGAAAAAGAAAACAAAGTTTAAAATAAAATTTAATAAAAATAATAAAAAAATAATAAAATAAGTTTTATATTTATTATGTATAATAATATCTTGTATTTGTTGTAGGTATTAATATAGAATCCTTAGAGATACGTATTTATGTCCTTAAAATCATATCAGTATACTTTAAAAAATACATTAATCCTTGATTCTCTGAGTCATTTTTTTCAGCTTTTAAAATTTTACAAATTTATTAATTTTTATCTATCAGGTTTTTTTTAACGAATTCTTTTGGGTTCTTTCATTTCAGGATTTTGTTAGACTGAATAATAATTTACTACGATTTAAATTTCAAATTAAAAAATATTCAAAGTATAAAAAAAACACTTTTTATTCTAACTGATTTTAAAATAGAAATTTTAATTAAAAATTTGTTATCACAATGAAAATAATTTTATTTTATTTTTTCACCGAAAATGAATGTAACAAAAATTAAATTTAAAATTTGGGTTTCGTTCTGTTCTTTTTTAATTTCAGTTATTTTTGATTATTTTATTTAATATTCAGCTTTGAATCGGTACAGTCAATAATAAAATTTTTTCATAAATCTGCACGGCACGGTTAGGTTTAGAAAATAAATTTTAATCATAAAATAGTAATAAATACCGACAAGAACTCGAATTTCAAGCTAACATGTATGTGGAATTAAATTTAATATTTAACAAATTGAACTTCATAGAAATAAATCCCAAAGAAACTGTTTTGACTGCTCTTTCTGTGCAAATTTATCGCAGTGCAATTAATGAATTTTTAATTCAAATATTTTTAAACTTTATATATCAAGGTATGCATGCAGTAATATCTATTGAGCATACATACTATATTTTGTTCAATACCTATTAAGGGTCGAATATTGCAAGTGGGTACTATTTGATATTGTGATTTTAAATATAGGAATACTGATTTGAAACAAAAAAAAAAAGAAATACATTTAATATTATAGTTATATATTTTCCATATATAATTAATTGATAATTTTATAATTATTTTATCATATTTTTTTTTGTTTTTTTTTTTATTATTATTTTCTTAACTTTTTTACTAATTTTTCACCAATAAAGTTTTATAATATTACGGTATATACCTACCCCTGCCTAGGGTATATAAGTAATTTGTACAAAAACTTTTAATAAATAATAATAATAATAACTTTTTATGTAAAATTGCATAAGACCCGCAACCACAAATAACAAAAAAAAATTAAAAAATTAAAAATTATATAGATAGGATAAAATAGAAAATTAAAATAAGAAAATAATGTTTTAAAGAATTTATAGAGGTATATTTATATATAGAAAATTATACAAAACATAATAAAAAAAAAAGTTAAGGGCGTAACCGATTTTCCAAAGATCTCTTGAGATTAATTGAATTTCAGATGTTTTTTTTTTTTTCATCCTTATACAATGTGAAATATAACTATAATTTTAATCGAAATAAAAAAAAAAAGAAAAAATCAAAAAAGATTCTTTTTTTTGACACTATGAAAAACATATTAATTAAATTTTTTTTTTTGTTTTTTTTTTTTATATTTGCAAAAAAAAATTCAAAATAAAGAACAAAAAAAAATTTGTAATTTTGTATGACTCTTTTTTTTTTTTTTTGGATTTTTCAAGGAAAATGTTTTAGGGTGTTTTTTTTTTTTTTTCCTTTTTTTGTTTTGTAAATTTTCTTCCCTTAATTTTCTATGTTTGAAAAAATCAGATCCTTTGGGTAAATTTTTTATTTGGAAATTTTTATTGATTTTATTTTTATTTTGAGTTTAGTTTTTTTTTTTTTTATTTTTAAATTACATTTTTTTGTTAAAAAAATTTATTTTTTTTTATATAATTAAAAAACAAGAAAATATAAAATAAATTTTTTTTTTCATTTTTTTTTTTTCATTTCAAAGAAGACATTGTGTGTATCCTTGTGTATCCTTAAAACAAAAACAAATCATTATATGTATATACCTATATACGAGAAATTTTTCATACAATTTTCTTTTTTTTTTTTAATTTTTGCCTCTTTGTTCATTTTTTTTTTTTATATATTTTTAATTTATAGAAAATTTTTTTTTTTTTAATTTTTTATTAAAAATTTTTAATTTATAAATATTAAATTTTTAATATTCGTTAATTTATTTTTATTTAAATTAATATTTTATTTTTAATATTTTTTTATTAGTAAGTAAGAATTTTTTTTTTTACACACATTTATTTCTATTTTTTCTTTTTTAATTATTTAATCTTTTGAATATTAAAAAAAAAAAAAAAAAAGTAATTTTTTTTTGGGAGCGGCTCTTAATATACAGTTTTTCAAATTTTTCTTATAAATAAAAAAGGAAAAAAGAAAGGATCCCACAGAATATTATTTTTTTTTTATGTTTCCTTTTTGTTTCATTCGTTTTTCATTATTTTCTCTGTTTATTGTGTGTTTGTTTTTTTTTTTTTTTTATTTTCCAAAAGTATATATTCATTCTCTTTTATCTGCTGCTGCTGCTGTTGGTACAGGAAAATTGTTTTCTTTTTAGGTTTTCTTTTTTTTTTTTAATTTGCAGACTTTATTCTGCACAAAATAAAAAGATAAATTTTTCTAAGTTTAATTTTTTTACGATATAATTTAGAAAATGACAACAAGATAAAATAGGGTGGATTATTGTTTTGGTGGAAGCACAGCTTCCATAAAAATAAACTAAAAGTATCGATGAAAGTGATTTTTTTTTAAAATTCATACTACATAAATATTAAGAAATGTTGAACAAAAAATGTTATGTTTAATTTTTAATTTTAGACGATAAAAATTCCATTTCTTAGGAATCTTTAACAAAAAAAGTTTTAATTATTATTTGTAAATAGATGTTTAATTTCAATTAAAAATACACAAGAACTATTTTTTTGGTGTTTAAATTAAATTTCTTTTTTACATTTTAGTACATTTAATTTTAACTATCACACAGTCTTACATTTTTAGCAAGATTTAAAACAATAGCAATTTATAGTACATATACTTTTTTAAAATTTTATATAACATTTAATCATTTAAAGTTTTTTCCTTAAAGATTTCGTATTTAAGGATTTGGCAAGTACAGATTTTGTGAAAAAGATTTTGTAATTAAGGCACATTCATACCGAATCCCATTAAACACAGTTGTTATAGGAGTTTTAGTGTGAGGCAGATGAACAGACATTTAATGCAAACATATAGGAGTAATTCGTTTATTTTTGATGGAAAACGACTTAAAAATTAGGAAATTTTAACTGCTGTTTCAAATTAAAATAATAAAAATTAAAATTTTGTTATTTGGAGGTTAAATGCTATAGGTTAAACCATTTTTAAGCATAATTGTACTTTTTAGAATCTTTTTAATATTATATTATTTTTGTTTTCAGATTTATTTTAGTAATAAAAAACAAGCTAGATATTTATTATATTTTTTCAGAATGACCAATAATTTGAAAAATATTAAATCATAAAAAATACTACATTTTATAAAAAAACAACGTTTTTCTTGCGCACTAAAAAGTATAAAATAATTTTACTATGAGTTTCATTTTGGTAACAGACTTTATAACTTTTCTCCGGCTCATTTAGAGGATTGTGGACACACATTCTTGAAACTGATTACAACAGTCTATAACTAGAAACGTGGGGCACATTTTTGAGGTAATACTGTAAATGTGTTGTAAAAATGCGCCCACGTTTCTAGTTATAGACTGAAACAAAGCAGAAATTTTCTTATAAAATTTTATTGTTAAAATTATTTCTGAAACAAATACAACAATATAAAAGAAATGTTATAGAAATGTTATCCGTAATAAAGAAATTGATTTCTATACCCCAGGGGAGGTCCCCAGGGGCGGTCTCTGGGTAGGGGACCAATAAATTTTTTGTTACGAAACTTATGTGTTTAATTATGTCCTCTTTGTAGGTACAAAATTTGAATAAAATCGGACGAAGTTTTGAAGTCCTCTCCAAGGAAGGTAGAGAAAGCCAATAAATTTTTTGTTACAAAATTTGTGTGTTTAATCATTTCTTCTTTTTATGTACCGAATTTGAATAAAATCGAACGTACTTTTGAAGTCCTCCCCATAGAAGGTCGCTGGGTAGGAGGCCAATAAATTTTTTGTTACGAAATTCGTGTGTTTAATCATTTCTTCTTTTTATTTACTAAATTTGAATGAAATCGGACAAACTTTTGGTTGTGAAAATTTAATTGCAAAATTTTGCGGGCAGACAAACAGACGAGAAACTTTTTAAATCATGATTAAAGTGGTAAAATATTGTATTGTCATCGGATTCAGAGCTATATTCAAAGTTTCGGAGCTGTAGCTTGTCGGAAAGTGGTCTAAAATTTGATTACAAAATTTCGTGGACAGACAAACAGACACGAATGGGAGTTGATAAAAACGTTGTAATAAAATACAAAAGTTGATGAATTAATAACCGAATTGGAATGAAACAAATTGTTTTGGTTAAACCTTGTTTATTTATTGAATTTGAAAAATAAAATCTTTATAAAAAAAAAACACAAATTTAAAGACATGCGCCAAATTTTCAGAATTTACAGTTTCTATATGTACCAATGTTGGAATGAAAAATTACATTGTGGATATGTGGATCGTCTGCAATATTGTTCTAATTTTTAATATTTTTCAACTTATATCTAATAGTTTTACTTCTTTAAATTTCTCTATATAGTTGAATACAAAGCTGATTTGACTCAGCCGCCAACTTTCTTTTATTAAAATCGTTTCTTCAGTTTTTAAATTCAAAAGATATTTTAAAATAACAAACCTATATCAATTTTATCAAAAGTTGTTTTTATTTTTAGCAAGTTATGGATTCAATAGCAACAAAAAAGAAACTTATTTTAGTACATACGTACGATTTTTTTTGTAAGCTTGAATAATGAAAATCCTTCTAGAAAATTAAGTAGGTACATTAATTATTTACTTCTTCGAAACAAAAAAAATAGTTTTTCTAGATTTTCTTATACATTTGAGCATAGATTCGATATCTTATACTTTTCTTTTGATACGGCTGCAAAATTATTCTGTGTCCAAAGTTTAACATTTTTACCTCATTTTTGTAGGCATACACAAATTTCATTTTTCTTTGGCAGACACAATTCATAGAATTTCCTCTCGATGTGCTATATTTGTGATAATATTAATCTTTTAAAAATCGTGAACCTTTGCAGCTAACACAGCAAATTTAGAACAAAGCTTATACCTATACTACCTATTTAATTCATTTTTTATTAATTTTTTTTCCATTTATCTGAAATCTAAAATCAATAATTAAAACAACAATAAAATTTTTCTTTTTTTTTTTCTTTTATTTAAACAACGCATCTTGTTGGCTTAATATATTTTTTTTTTTTTTTTTTTTTTTTTTTTTTTTTTTAAAGAAATGTTGAACAAAAACAGATCAGGGAAACTTTTCTTTTCTATTTATTTGAATTTCTATAATTAATTAATTATTTGTAAAAAAAAAAAAAAAAAAAAAACTTGAATTACTATTTTTTAATAATGAAATCTCTAAAACGTAATGATTGTAACTAACAAATTAAAAAAAAAAAAAAAAAAAAAATCAATGAGAAAATAATAGTTATATGTATGTAAAAAAAAAAAAAAAATTAAACGAATTATCTTGAAAACAATAAAAAAAAAAACTATCTATCTATTTTTTTATTATTATTATTATTATTTTTCTTTTTTTTAATGTTTATTATTGTATGAAGTATAAAAAAAAAATTGAACAATTTTTAGTTACATTTTTTTTTTTCTTTTATTTATTTATTTATTTTTAGTTAAAAAAAAAAAAAAAAACGTTGCGTAGTTCGGTTGTTGATCTTATTATATATAATAATGTAGTAAAAGTTGCTGAATTTTAATTATTTTTTTCTTTTGGTTTAACGATCTTCGAACAGACAATTATAAAAACAAAAATTTGGAAAAATAATATATTGAAGGAAATTGTTTTTGAGAGTACAAGAGTTGGGAACAGGGCCCATTTCTTTTATTTTTTTTTGAAATTTTATGAAAAATTTAAATAATAATTTATCAAACCATCAAATCAAAAGAAAAAAAAATTTAAAAGCTTGGTGCTAAGAATTTCATTATTCTTATTTAAGAGAGAGAGAGGTCAATGGAGATTATTTTTTTGTATTCATTAAACTTTTCTTCTTTTTTTTTTTTTTTTTTTTTCATTTCATTGAGTAAAGAAAAAAAATCAGATGCTATTGTTTTATTATAAGTTTGTATAATAATTTTAAAAAAAAATGTTTAAAAAAAAAAATCTGTTTTTTTTTTATTTTTTGTTTTTTTTTCTTGATGCGACAGTATACTTTCCTTTATATATATATTTTTTTTAAATAATTTTTTCTTTTCTTTTTTATTTTTTTTTTTATTGTAAAGAAATATCCTAATTTTTTATTTTATTTATTTTTTTTTGTGTGGAAATTATGTGAAGAATATTTTTTTTTTTTAATTAATTCTATAGAAAAACTATATATTTTCTTTTCTTTATAATAATATATTGAGAACGAATACAGAAAAATCTGACTATAGATAGATTTCATGGTACCTACACTGAAAGTAAATAATTTGTTTTAATTTTAGTTTTTATTTTAGATTTTATTTGATATCAAATGGATAAATGTCAATAATCTGCTCTTAATGCCTTGTTCAGACAAGAAATCTTATCATGATAATCTTACTTTTTGTGATTACCATTCTTTTTTTCATGATTTGCTCATACAAAAAAAGTGTCATCGGAAATCATGATTATCGAAAATCATGAAAAATTTCAGGGATGAGTTTAAAGTTTTTTACCATCCATGTTACCCATTTCCACTCATTCCTTGTTATTTTTGACTTTTATTTTTGACATATTTTCTTTATTTACAAAACAAAAAAAAATTTGAGTAGCAAATAATATTTATGTTTCTATTTTGTTTGCTTTCATGTTGTTTACTTTTTTTGTTTTCGTTCATAATCGTGTTCACACAGGTTTTTAAAGTATGATTATCTACACCAAATCACGATTACGAAATCATGATTTAGTTGTTGCCTGAACAAGGCACAACTATTGGAGAAAAAAAAATTTCAGAAGAATTTCGAAAATTATATTTCGAAAATTAAGACACAAATAATAAAAAATGTTGAAATTTATTGAAATTTTTGAAGATGCATCAAATTCTCTTTAGTAATAATGAATTTTCTTCAGTTTTTGACGTTAAACAAATTTTGTTTTTTTGATCAGTTATATAAAAAAAAAATTATAAATAAAAAAATATATATTTTTTCTATGTGTAAAATTAATGTTCATAAATTTAATTTATATTAAAATATATAAATAACCACTTGCATTTTGTTTTTTTTTTTTTTAATTTATAATTTTATAACAAAATTTGATTTTTCAATTTTTTATTTTTATTTTTATTCGATATCAATTATTTTTTATTATGTATGAAAAAAAAAATCGTAATTTTAATTTTTTTTATAAAAATAATATTTTGTATAATGAATTTTAAAAATATTAAAAAAAAAAAAAAAAATAATAAAACACAAGTCTTTTGGAAGGTGGAGGAGGTGGTTTTTTACATTTCACCGATAAAATGTTTATAAGTTTTATTTAAAATTTTTGAAATTCCTAGATTAAATTTATAATTTTAATATGTTTGTATTTTTAGTAGAAAAAAATTTAAATAATATAATGGCTCTGTTTCTAAAAATTATCAAAAAATTTACAAAAATTCAAATTTACTATTATTTTTATTTTGAAAAGTTAGCCATAATTAATATTTGTTGTAAACTTTTTTTTAATGAATTAAGAAAAGGTGAATAAGCAGAAGCAAGTCTGGTTTCGAGTCACGGTTTGTATTTTGTAGTACTTTCAATTTTATTTTAGAGAATAAAATGGCAAAGATTGAGAAGAGAAAAGATAAAGAAAGAAGGAGATTATGAAGTCGATAAACCAAAGCAACGCCAATATGACCAAAAATACCAAGAAAATAAGCTCTTAAAAAGTTTTCTTAAATCCAAAGGGCAGTTTCAGAGGAGAATACACGAAATTTTTCTTTGTAATGTCATATTTCTTACTTAGTTTTACTTATTCTTGAATTTAACGTTTTATGTTAAATATAAATCTGTAAATAATTTTTTATTTTAATAAAATTAAAATGCTGAAAAAACTGTCTTTATTTCTTTGAAATTAATTCATAAAACTCTCCTCCTTTCGAGTCACGGCAACTAAAATGAATTGTCAGTTACTAATATCACAAAATTTAATGTGATGAAGTTTATTTGAAGCGTTATTAGTCCAACAAATGAAATAAAAAAAAAGTTGACAAATAACCTTACTTTTAGAGACTTTTGCGATGAAACATTTATATCGATAAAACAACATTCGGAATTCATCGATTCATCGAGTGAAGAATACAATAAAGAGCTTCATTGTCTTAAAAAAAAAAAAAATTTCTCACTTCATTGAGTAAGTAGACGATCCAAGCAACAAACATCTGTTAAAATTATTCAAATAGGACTTGTATTTACTGAGAAATTGGAAAAGACGTCCAAGATGGTATCGATCACAACGAAACAGAACCATGTGTATATTTATGATTTCTTTAGTTCGAAAAAAAAAATGTAATTTTTGATTCCCAATTAACTTTTCTTTTTTTTTTCTTACTTCTTTGAGAATATCTAAAAGGACAACCAAAATTTTTAAAATAGTAAAATAAAATAGAAAAATAACTATAGTTTTTCTGTAGTTTGATTCAATATAAATTTAAAAATCATAAGAATTATTTTATTATTATTAGAGACTTTATATAACTAAAATAACCGAAAAAGTACCACTGAGTAAAGAGTATAATTACTGAAAACCGGCTTTTAAGCATTATACGACTGATGTTTGTGAAAGGAAAATTTAATTATAGAAAATAACAAAAATTTGAAGTCATAATTATGTTGTCCGTTCGATATTATATTTTGCATTGAAATTTCAACAAATGTTTATCACAAGAAAAACATTAATTTGATTATAATTTGAATTTTTAATGAAAAAGTTTAATTTTATTTGAAAAATAAATTTAGTCTAAGAATTTTTTTTTTTTTTCTTCGAATTCTCTAAGAGTAACTTTTATATGAATTAAAAATATATGAATTAAAAAAACAACTAATTAATTAATAACTTTTTATGAAAATAAAAATAAATTAAAAAAAAGGAATAAAATGTTTGTGGTTTTTGAGTGAGTAAAAATTTGCTATCTTAACAAAAAAAAAAAAATTCCTTGTAATCCATTAATGTTCGACTTTTATTTATGACAATTAAACGAAAATTATGAATAAAATTATTACTAGGTATATTAAAAAAAAAAAAAAAAATTTATGGAAAAAAGAAAAATTTCTACTTGAAGCGACGTTTCGATATCTCTCTAGGTAAGTGGCTGATAATAGATGGTTAGTGGAGTTTTATATAGGAGGCTAGTTATTTTACTACTAAAAAAAATATATATATTTATATATTTAAAAAATTTTTTTTTTTAGAATTGAGTATGTTTTTTTTTTTTCTATAATAATTGATTCATTGTCAAAAAGTATTTATTTCTTAAACAAAATAAATCTTATTTTTATTTACCTTTTTCGAAAAAAAAAAAAATAATAATTTTAAATATCTAAAATATTCTAATTAAAATATGACGTTTTACATAAAAATTTAATGTGATTTCCTACTTATACTTTTTGTTACTACTATGTATTTAAATTGAATGATGAATTGAAGGAGTTTATACTTTTGACAATAAATCGAAAAAAAAAAAAAAAAAAAAAAAAAAGGTTTTATCCATTTTTATTTTGTAAACAAAAAGGAAAATCACTACTTGTATTTTAATAAATTTTTTTTTAATATAAAAAATTTTTTTTTTTAACAAAAGATAAAAATAAAAAACTGATTTTGTTTAAACATAACTTTAGTAATATAAAATTGTTTTTAATTTTTTTTTTACAAAAAAAAAAAAAAAAAAATAATTTCTTAAATCAAAAATGAAAAAATTTTAGTTAACACATTGTGTTATGAATTTATTTTAATATTAGTTTTCTTTAATATTTAAAATCTACATTATTTTTTTTTTTTTTGTTTTTACTTTACTTGTAGGTTTTTTTTTTTTAGTTTTGTTATTAATTTTTTTTTTTCTATAATTTAGCAAACAAAAAAAAAATCATTTTTTGTTTTATAAAATATTGTCCTTTCTATTAATATAAATTTTTATTTATTTTTAATGTGACTAAAAAAAAAAAACATTATTTTTTTTTTTTAGATTTTAAATTCTTTACATTTTTTTATTACTTGAAAATAAAAATTTTTTTTGTTTTTCCTTTCTCAATAATCACATATTCGAGCCCAGTTTTAACTTTTTTGTTAATTTTGCATTATAGGTAGTAATATAATGTATTTTTTTTTTTTTTTTGTTTTTACAATGAAAAATATTTCGACTTGAAATGGATAAATTTGATACTGTTTAAAAAAGTGCAAATTTTATGTAATATGTATCATCAATCCTCATTCTAATTTAAATTGAAACTAGTCAAGGAAATATATAATGCGATATTGAGGAAATTGTGTATAATATTAAAATGTTGTTCTAATAAGATTGTATTTTCGAAAACAGAATGAAATTATAATAAATTTTAAAAAGAGAATTATTTGTTGCCAAAAAAAAAAAAAAGAAGAAATTATGATTAAAAAGAATATAAAATGTAGGAGAAAATCTTGTAGGTACATACCTCGGATCATTAGCGATTTTTAATTTATTCTTAAAGATTCATAGAGAAAAAAATTCTTCCAAAAATATTTCATTTATTTTTAATTGTTCAAATTTAAAAATTTAAACTTGTTTTAGCTATAGT
Organism: Hybos culiciformis; assembly: GCA_964007475.1. Taxonomy (NCBI): domain Eukaryota; kingdom Metazoa; phylum Arthropoda; class Insecta; order Diptera; family Hybotidae; genus Hybos; species Hybos culiciformis. The sequence continues at coordinate 10,135,878 of OZ023273.1, forward strand.
TTTATATTTATTTAAATTTCCATCTTTCAAATGATATCCGTGTTAATTTATTTCTTTTCACTTTTTGAATTATTTTTTTAATATTCAACACGATTTAATTGGCTGCTAATGACTTAATCCAACAAAAAAAAAGTAACTACTACTATAATACGTTAAAAAATCCGAAATACACCTGGTACAAAATGAAACTGACCAAAAAATGAATAATTAAACATCGAATAGGAGAAATAGGATTCTATATTTCTTTTTAATTTATTGGATAGAAAATAATTTAATTTTAAATTTTCAAGTTATATGTATATTATTTTTATTAAAATTGTCTGTACCTTCGGCCATTTGAACTTTTTCTAGCTTATTTTATGTAGTAGCATTTTCTAAAAAAAACGACCCGAGGTACAAGGTTAGAATGAAAATAGTAATTTAATATAAATTTTGATATTAAAAAGAAATTTAAACATAAAAAAAATCAGACTATTTCACAATTTTTAATATATAAATGTAAGCATACGAAGAATCAAAAATTAATTAAATTTAAGACATAAGCTTCAGTTAATCAAGCTTATGAGTAAATATATTTCAATTACCTATATTATACAATTTGTTTAAAAATATTTTCAAAAACAAGTCTATAAGCATTAACAAAAAAGTATTAAGGATCGTGTCATAATCTTTCTCATACAAATTTACTTTAGACCAAAACAATAATACAAAAAAAATAAAATAAAATATATATATAACTTATCCTTCACTGGTAAAATTAAAAACAAAAATCAAAATTTTAAATTTTGTGATTTAGAAACTATATAATATATTTATTTTGTTAAAAGTATTTCTTTTTAATTTTAACTTACAAGTAAAAAATTTCTTTTATATGCGTAAATCGATATCAGTACTTTTTTAAGTTGCCAATAATAAAATTCTTAAAATTTTTTTTTTATTTAGTTTACGTAGTTAATAATAAAATATTTATATAACATAGTAAAAAAATAAATTTAATAATCAATTTTTTTTTATTTTATACACATTTTTTTTTAATGAATGTACGTTTGTCACCAATTTTTTTATTTTTTTCTAGTTTTTTAAATTTATTTTCGTATTTAAGGGTATATTTTAAGAGACCAAAAACTTATCCAAATTATGGAAATCAGTCAAAATTTTTCTTTAAAATATTTAATTTTTTTTTTGTCAATTTTTTAAAATTTATTTTTAATTATCTTTCCTTTTTTATTAATAAATAGAAATAAAAAAATAAAATAAAAAAAATATTAATTAAAATTTAAAAATGCCATATTATACAAATATGAAATTGATTTTTTATATTTCATATTTAAAATCTTTTCTAAGAATTTTGACAGAATGTAGGTACCAGAATGTAGGTACTTAATTCAAAGAAGAATTTGAATTTTTATATTCAAAGACTTCTTAAATTAAAAAAAAAAGTTTTAAACATTATTTATTAGTGTACACATACAAATATAAAGGTCAAACTATGAATTTTTTTTTGACAGCTCTTAAATTTAAAATTGATGAAAAAGTATTAAAAAGTAAAATTTGTTGTTTTATTAAAAAAAGGTAATTAAAAAATATTTTAAAGATAATTTTAATGATAATTAAAAAAAAAAACTATTTAAACTGCTTTCAAAGTAAAAATATTTAGTATGAGAATTAATTCATTTAATTGTTTATTTTTGAAAATAAATAAGATTCAAATTATTCAAGGATGTATAATATGACATTTGTTTAAAAAGTTGAAATAGTTTTAAATGAGTTTTGCAGTTAAAAATCGCTGAGAAAGTATATATTGTACTGTAAAAAAAATAATAATCGTTCTATAAAATATTACAAAAGTTTCTTGAATGTTTTAATACTTAAAAAAAATTTTAACAATTAAAAAAAACGATTTAAAAAACATAATAAACAAAACAAATTATAATATTAGCACTTTGCACAAGAACAGAAATGTTTGTAACAAATTTCATCACCGAAAAAATTTATAAACAAGATAATATAAATATTAATAATTAGCTAAAAAAAAAAAAAGTAGAATATTTTGTAATTATTTTTTTGATATAGAACGATAAATTTCACATACAATTTATTTGTATTGCCAAATTTTTATTTGTTTAGATTTTAGAAAATTAAATTAATTTTTTTTTCTAGTATGCAAAATAGTAATAGTATTTTTCGTAATCATAATCACTGAATATGGTGTAATTGTATTACTTTTCGTCAAGTAGCAAAATTTATAATACAAATCATTATTATTTTGGGTAATACAATACTTATAAAAAAATCTATGAATAGATCAACCATTTTTAATAAATTTTATGCACCACATATTGTAAATTTACTATAAAAAATTTTTTGATTGGAAGAATTTGTATTTTAATAAAGAAAAAAGTAGAAATTTTTATAATAATAAAATTTTTAAAGGAAATTTATTTAAAAAAAAACAGTATTGTTTAAAACATAAAGTTATACATAAAATTTTTTTACATATTAATGAACAAAAATAATATTAAAATTTTCAATCATAAATTTTCTTAAAATATAGTTTCTAAGTGGTATTCACATAAATTTGTTTTTCTAAAACAATCATTTTTATCAATGTAATTTTTTTTCTCGTATAAATATGTACAAATTTGCGCATTTTTTGACAAAAAAAAAACTTAATTAAAATAATTGACAAAAAAAGAAAGATTTGTTAAATTTCAAAAATGTTTTAAAAAGAAAAATAATTTCATTTTCAAAATTTAAAAAAAAAAAAAATTTAAGTCCATGCTGGATAAGTATCGGTATACCATTGTTCTCCATTGGTTCCCAAGGGTTGTTGAGGTAATGGTTGAGTACCCCAGTTTCCTAAAACACCACCATTTCCTATTAAGCCGCTTGCGTAACGTCGCTTAGAATCTCCAGGATTTTGGTGACCTCCATCAAATTTTCGTTTACCGACTACTACAATATTGATGAAAAGAAGAAAATATATAATTTTTTTTTTTTAATTTAAAGTTATTATTGAATAAAGAAGTTTTTTTTTAATAACGATATTAGATTAAAATTAAACATATATCGATCAGTATCATATATGTTGTTTATTATTTAGTTAAAATATTAATGTATGTATCTGGAAAATTTGTAGTGGTTTATAGATTTAGCTTCCTAAGGCAATCTCTACTTTGAAATGTTAAACAATAAAAAATAAAGAAATATTAATGATTCAAATATGAAACTGATCGATTCCTATATTTGTGAAATAAACAGAAAAAACATTAATGAAATCATCCAAAAAAATTTACTGAAATACATTTTAAAGAATACTAACAGCAATTCACCGGATATTATGAAAAATAAGTTTAATATAATAGAAAATCAAGTAAAGCTATCATATTTTTCTTTGATTATTTTTAAAAAGAAAAACTAACTACTACTAATACCTGCTGCAGTTTTATTTTTAATTTTAAAATATGGTACCTCGGGTTTATTAAAAAAATGTAATGAAATTTTGAAATAAGTACATTTTTTTTTATAAAATTAGAATCTTTTTTTTTATTAAAGAATATTTAAAAAAATGGAAATTATCTGACCCATTGACAATGTATAGCAGTTAACAGTCTTAACTCGTCATTATACAACACAAACCCACAATTTGATTGAAAAGTGTATATAACAAATCAATAAACATTTTTAGATGAAATCAAACTATTAAAAAAAAAAAAAATCTAATTAACTAATCAAATTAACATAAGAAAAAATTACCTAAGAAAATTTTGATTTATCATAATTAAAAATAAATTCTAATTATACACAGAACAAATATAATAAATAATTTTTCATTTTGGAAAATCTTGATAAATTGTTAATCGTTTAAATTTATTTTGTTTTTTTTTTTTGAATTTTTGATTCTTGAGCTTTTTTTTTGTTTTGAGTTATGCATAAGTTCCTATCGATGCTAAAAATTTAGAAATTATTTTGATTTAATGAATAAATGTAAAAAATAAGTTAATTAATTAAACAAAATAATAATGAATGATTCAGTACTGTTTTTAAATGAAGTTCAATAATATTTTTAGCGCAAAACGTTTTTGATGTGTAGATATTAAATAAAAATAAAAGCAATAAAATATATACATTAAGCAAACATAAGACAATTTTTAATGAGATTACAAGTACCATTAATAAATGAAAATTTGAAATTAAAAACAAACACTTTCATAAAAAAACAGTACAATAAGAAAAAAAAAATTAAGATTATATACCTAATAGTTTTTGCTATTTTAACGAATTTGTAATTCGACAGTTTGTAATGGCGTTTCAATTTAATTATGTGCCAAATTTTGAACCTGTCTTACAACAACCGACACCAAAAATTAATAATATTATGTATTGTATACTATATATCACAATTTTATTTGTTTTCGCAATCTTAATTTTAAAGAAAAATTTCTTGAAATTCTTTGAATGATATTCGAAACTGCTGTCTTTTTTTAAAAAGAAATATTTTAATAATAATAATAATATTTAAAGGACGGGAAACGAAAGTTTAGTAAAAATAGTTGCTACTAGCTTAACAATCAATTTCAATGTTTATCGCAGTAATATTTTCTTTTTAAAATAAATAGCAACAACTATTAAGCATATTTAAGAAAAATAAAAACATAAAACGAAACATAATATTGTTTTAGGAATATTTTTTACAAAAAATTTTATATATTAACATATATATTTGCATTAGGAAAATTAATTTTAATTTAAAAAAATAATGAATATTTATCATATAATATGTATTTAGAAAATTTAAAATTATTAATGAATCGATTAGTATTTTTTTTTTAAAATCATAAACAAGACTTTCCATATAACGTTGTGTGTTCAAAAAATTAATTAAGGAAATGAAACAAAATAATAACCAAATTCAGTTTAAAAAAAAAAAAAAATTTAATGATTGGTTAGCAAAAAGCAGGATTTATTAAAAACTTTTTATATAAATGTGATTATTTGAATATATATAGCAGTTAAATAAAAAAAATATTTAGCATGTGCAATCGCAATTATTATTATTATTCTTTTTTTTTAATAAAATAGCAAAATAAATGCAATTCTATTAAAAAAAAAAAATTTATATTTTGATAAACTTGAAAAATTCATGGAGTGAATTTTAAAATATTTATACAATCATTAATACATAAATTTAACATTTATTAAAAAAAAATAAGTTTGAAACATTTTATGACATGACTTATTAGAATATAGTCAAAAGAAAAATGTTTTTTTTTTTTTTTAATTAAAAACAACCAAAATTTTATAATATTATACTTTTCATCCAATAAAAATTTGCAAAAAAAAAAAAGAAAAAATACAAAATCTCCAAAATAGACATTAACAGCAGATTAATTAATTGAATAAAAAGCCCCACAAATTCTATTTTTTTTTTTTTTCTCTTTTTTCAAATCTTATTTTCCAATATCATTATCTAAATAAAAAAAAAATTAAAATTCTATTAAGATTTTGATTTAAAATTTTGTATCTATTTAATTTCGGGAAAATTATAATAAATTTAGATATTCATTCATATTAATAACAGTTTTTATTATTTCTTATATTTTCGAGCTAAAAGTTTTTTTTTCATAATTTTCAAAATATTTCTGGCTAATATTGGTTTACCAAAAAAATTGGTATTTTGACATTTTGATCTGCACATTCTGTACGTTTATTTTGATATCAGAGAGATAATCTTCATCAATGCTTACTTCTTCACTTATTGTCCAAATACTGTATAAAATCTAAATAAATACTAAAATCTTCGAAAACACCAAAAATTATACTCGTTTTCTTTTAATTATTATAATAATTAGTTATACTTTCGTATTATGAGCTACAAAATGTAGACTTTACACAGAAAGAAATATTTTTTTTTTAATTTTATACTAATCGATTCATTTTATGTAATAAAAACAGGAAATATCATTTAAATGTACTGTCCTTTTTCAGTTCTTATAAAATTATATGTATATAATGGTCATAAATAATGACTTTTAAATTAATTATTTTAAGATCGTAGTTATTATTATTAACATAAGGGTGTAGAGAAAATTAAAATTTTTGAAGTTTTATTTTGCGTTTATCATTTTTAGTTAGGAATAATAAGTATAATAAAAAAAAAGAATAGGATGATTTGAATTTTTTTTATTGGTTTAATTTTCGAAATTGGGCGTATTTAATTAAACTATTATTCTAAATTTTCTCTCCCCCTCTTTATCTGTAAATTTATCCAAAATGGTAAATCTATAAAAAATTAAATTTAGATAAAATTTTTTGTTCTATACTCAATTCAGCGGAACACGTTTAAAAATGTTTGTCAAATATTTTTATATTATTCATGAAAGTAAGAAAATTTATAAAATATGCATGCACAAAATTTTTATTACGAATTTTTTCAACGATAAATTTTCGATGATTATTATCAGAAAATTATGAATTTCAAAATTACATAAACAAAATTAATAATTAAAAATAAAATATATATTACGATACTAAAAAATTCAGAAAAAACATGTAAAGTTCAGATTTATAAAGCAAATATAAGAGAACAAATGGAACAAATCTTATGATAAATACACGAATTACGTATTACGAATTTTAATTTATATTCAACTAACAATTATTGTGAGACCTTTCGAATCTCATTCATTATTTTTTTAATATTGATTTTAATTTATTTTCAAAAAAAATTAAATATATATAAACTAATAAAAAATATATATAATAATTACTTGACACAATTAATTTATAAATTTAAAAAAAATATATAAAGATTACTGTCATTTTAGAAGAAAAAAAATAAATTCTTGTCTCACCTGGTAAATTTTGTGGCGGCTTGGCGCGCTGGGTGCCACGACCGTTGGGACGAATTTGAGCCGCCCCACGGACCCCCCCGGTTGTTGCCAGAGCCCCCACGGTGGCCCCCCGTTGAGCCACCGCCGCCGCCACTGCTGGTGGGGCCCCCGGACGATTGATGTTGCCACGGAGCCCAACGGTTCGGCCACGCGCCGTGATTCCAGGCCCATGACCAACCCCCTATTTTATTTTATTTTCAATTTTATAATTTTTTTTTTTTATTACATTATTGTATTGTATTTTTTTATTATTATTATAGTCATTTTCAATTGATTCAAATTAGTTTTTGGTAGATTTGGTTGTTTGTTTTGTTTGTTTATTTTATTTAGTTAACAATTTTAGTTTATTTTGATGATGAAAAACCAATATTGATTATCAAAATGCACCGATAAACATAAAATAAAAAAGAAAATAAAAAAAATCGAAAAAAAACTGCGTTAGAATAATATATTAATAATAAAGAATAAAATTATAAAATCATGAATAGACAAATATAAAAATTTTACTGACTGTAAAATTTTGTATTTCATTTATGCAAAAAAAAAAAAAAAAATTTAATTTATTTCTTGAAAATGTTCATTGAAAATTAATATATTATTGAATTCAATTTTGAAGCAAAAATTTGTTTAAATTTTGTTAAATTTACTTAATAATGGGCAAAAAAAATTTATAAACTTTCGAAAAATCTACTTTTGTTACCTTTTTATGAAATTTTTTATATTTGTATAAATTTATTAAAAAAGTCTCTTCCAAGATACTACTTGCTTGAAATATATGCATAAATAAACACAAAATTTTATTATCAGCTAATAATAATATAAAAAAGGAAAAAAAATTATATGGTAAATTATGTACCTCATAAATACCATAAATGGGTTCGTTTGGTCCATCCTAACAAACACACAATACACAAAATTTTTTTAATTTCATTAAAAAAAAAAAACATAAGATTTTTAAATAAATTAATGTGAACAAGAAACTTAAACAAACGTAAAAAAACTAGAAAAAGGAATAATTCATAATTATTGTATCGATAATTTTCAATTGAACATCATATGAGTAAAATTTAGCGAATGAACGCTCTTTTTATATAGAATCATTATCAATACAATTTACACTAAAAACTAAACTGTATAAGAGTTGTTAATCTTTAAAAAATTTCAATAATTAAAATGAAGTATTAATTCTTTTATAAATAGTCAACTATTTGGGAAGTATTCAATCGAAAATTTAATGACAAGATTCTTAAAAACAAATTTCGAAAAATTTTTCTTCAAAAAAAGGATGATTAGAATGGATTTTATTTATGATTAATAATTATGAAAAATAGTTAAAAAAAAAATATATAATTCGAAAGAAAAATATATACTTTAAGTAAGTGTGTTGTGTGTGTTTTTTTTTTGGAAAAGCTATAGATTTTTGATTTTGTATTTTATTTTTTTTTTTTTTTTGCAAATTGCTTCTTTTTTTTTTTTGGAAAAAAAAAAAACAAAAACTTGCAACTTGTTTCCTACCAATTTAAGAAAGAATTTCTCTTAAAATAAATAAATACAAATGTTGCTGTTGTGGGTATATTATTTTGTTGTTTTTATGCTTTGCGATTGAACATTATAAAAACTTTTTTTTTTTTTTAGTTCTTTAAAACAAAAAATTATGTGGAATATTTTATTAATATTGAAGGAAATATAAATTAAAAAAAAAAAATTTATTTTTTTTTTTTTTTTTAGTAAAAATTGTTTTTAGTAGGTACAATAAAAATGTGTTATTTGTTTGAATTTCTACAAGCACAGGTTTTTACAGCTTATAATATTGTGTAGTTAATAAATAATGTTTGATTTTAATTTTTACAATTTAATGTTAGTAAAATCTAAAAAAAATTATTTAATGCTTATAAGCGGGGGGAATGGGTGGGAAGAATACATGTTAGTTTTACATTAACTGATTCCAAATTTTAGGTTGTAAATTATAATTTAATTAAAACGAATAATAACACTAATTCAATTTGTTTTTTTTTTAGTCAGCAAAACGATGATTGGTTTGAAGAACTGAAGTTGTGTCAATGAAGATAAAAATTAAAGAAAAGATCAGAAAATGGAAATTTTTTTAACATTTTATGATTGAATAGGTATATTTAACATATTGGCTTCATTTTGTTCACAATGATGATCCACATAAAAGAATTTTTTCAACGATATTTTTATTCATCATTCGAAGATATTACCTTAATTATTAATTCTATTTGAAAAAGTGTCATTATTATTTTAATTATGTACTTAACTATTTTCAGAAATGTGATGAATTTGTTTATGTATATATTATTTAAAAAATTAAAATATTATGTAAATAAAATTTATGAATAAAATAATTATAAGCGAAAAAGCAATGCAAAAAGCATAAAATTATAAGCATATAAATTAAAAAAAAAAATAAAATAAAATAAAAAGCGAAAGCATTATAACAAAACCATTTAAAAAATATTTTTGTTTTCGTGGTTAAATAAATATAACATATTATATTATATGATGTATATTATAATAAAATGAAATACACAGTGACATACGATGAATTGAGAATTAGATGTTTACGACAACTATTTTTCAAATTGAAAAAGGTTGAATTAATATGTGTTCCGGTCATTATGCACAACATGAATTAATTATGTGTTCCAGTTATTATGCACAATATTGATAACCCTATAATATAAGTTCAAGGTATTTACCTAAAGTTTAAATTCCTTATAATTTTATTCTTATTGTTAAGAATAACATTTTGATAATGATATAATTTCTAATTATGAACTTAAATAAAATAAAATTCATTATACAGCAGAACAAATCACATCTTTTATTTTAACATCAAAAAATAATATCTATTAAATTATATGTCTGTCGGTTCAGCCAGTTAACAATTAAATATATTTTTTTAAATTGAATTTAAATCTTAAATTTGTCGTAAACATCATTAAATATTGTTTTAGTTAAAATATTAAATGATTTTTATTTGTCTTCCAAGTTGTTATATACAATTTTTATTTATATTTTAATTCCCGCCCCGGCCTGTCATTATTCCGAATATTTAGGATTCCCAGGATTTCAAGATTAATATTAATTTCTGAATTATGTAAACCAATTGAAAATTTTAAAAACTAAAATAAACGGAATTTAACAAAATTAAAAAAAATGTAAGAAAAAAGTAATTAATAATTAAAGTAAATAAAATGATGACCCACCACATTGTTATTTCTTGTCGTTCTTTGTGGGCCACCGGATCCTCCGGGTGGTGAAATTCCGCCAGGTGGATAATCAAAGAAATATTCTCCTCCGTAATATTCATCATAAAAACTTTCATTATATCCACCACGATAATCAGAATAGCCATAAAAGTCATAGTCGTAATCTACAAATTAAAGTTCTTGTTTTTCGCCTTTTGTTTCAATAGGATATTTATTTGTTTTTTTGTTTTAAGACATTTTTGTTTAATATTTTATTTTTAATATTTTTTTGTTTACAAATTTGATTATAACTTTTTGACTTAATCAAATTAATCAAAACTAATAAAAATTCACATTATTAAATTTCAATTTATTGAATTTTTATTTATTTTTTTTTTTCAATAATATTTTAATAACAAAATGACGGCAATATAACACAATTTGGCTCATTTACAAATTTTTACAATTTGCGCTACTTTACAAAATTATTTATTTTCTTCTAATACTTGATAAAAATAATATTTATGTAAAATGTATTAAATTACTTAATTTCGAAATTATATTTCAAACACATTAGGTATGCAGGATTAGAAGTTATCTCATAAGATGTCATTGTAATCAATTTAACACAAACAGTAATAGTAGAATATTATTGTAAAAAAAGTAAAGTTAAATCAATTTTTCTTTCTACCGAATATTATGTACAGTAGTTACCTAAACAAACATATGTAATTTTTATGAGACCCTTTGTTTAATTATGTACTGAAATATGACCACTCACACTATCTGACTTACAGTGATTGAATATTTTAATCATTATCACCAGATTTTTGTCCAAAATTTATAGTACTTTTCTTTGTACTTTTCAATATCGATATCACTTTATTGACAAATAGAGTTATTGATTAGGTAACACATATATGAAGTACATATAAACGAAATTTGACACCAACACAATTAAAGCACAAATAAAAATTAAAGATTTTTTTGAAAATAATTCATACATCATCAAACGTCATAAAAACCAGAAATGTTTAAACATATAAGATAAAATAAAAATAAACTAATAATTTTAATATTAATTATGTTGAACGTTATTATGAAATCTAGTTCCGTATATTAAAAAAAAAAAAAAACCTAGATTTTTATATCTTTTTTGGAATTTTTAAAAATATTAAGTATTTCAATAAAACCTGATGTGTTTGAATTTATTTCTCTATATAATCTTTTTTATAACAAAAATGACATGCCGGGAAAGAACTACACTTTTTATGAAATAACTTACCTGAATTTTAAAAATTTAATTTAAAAAAAAAACATAATAAATAAAATTTACTTTATCATACTAGTAAATTTTACAGTCATGCAAAAGTGAGAAAAAAAACAACAAATTAATTTAGATAAACTAAAATTTTGTTAGAAAAAAGTATGCAGCTAATCCAAGTTCAATAATTTTTATAAATAAATGTGCACAATTTTAAATTTTATATTAAAAGAAAACATTTAACATGCTTTAATGATAAAAAAAAAAAATTTCGCAGGAAAACGAAAAAAAAAAACAAAACAGGAAAAGGATTATGTACAAAACAATATGGGAATAGCTTTGGCAGGTGTAAACTATATATATAAAAAATTTTATAATAAAATATTGTAGTGTTTTTTTTTTTTTTAAAACCAATTCATATATTATATGAATGAAACAAAAATTATCTATACTTCTAAAAAAAATAAATAGTTAATGTAATTTTTAGAAATAATAATCGAATAAAAAACATATATATTGAAGAAATGTACTGCAATCCAATATTAAAGATAATAAAATTATACATAATATAAGGAAGGCATCATGTCAGAGATTTTTGTTTAGTTCTTCTACATATATCTAAAAATTTAATTGAATTCAAAACATCTCCTAAAATTAAAAAAATTATTTATAAGTAAAAAAAATTGATAAAACTTCCAATTTCTTTAGTTAATTTTCTTAATGCAGAATATTTTCTTCGAAATGTTAACGGGGATGAAAGAAACAAATGAAAATATTGTTCGTTAACATAAATTTTTTATAAATGTCATTTACAAAATTCTGAAGATTTCAAAATACATACACGAAGTTATATGAATTACAATTTTTGATAATTACCTACCTATTTTTAAAACCGATGCTTTCTTATTGTTATAATGAAAAAATAATAATAAAATGTTGGGATTGCAGTACATTTCGATATAATATATGTTTATCTCTAATTTTGTAAAAAAATTTTGAAAATAATTTATAAATATTATTTTAGTTATTATGTTAATGATTTGATAATGATTAATATACAAATAATATTAGTAATTATGTTACTCTGTTAATAATAAATAAGAAAAAAATTTAAAAAATAATAAATTTTTTTTTAATTCATTTATCTTTCTTTTTCTATTTGAAACTCAAATTTTTATATATTTTGGGGATTTATTTTATTTTTTTTTTTAATTACTTATATGTACAAATTATATAGTATATATATTTTTTAATTTATTTTTCATTTGTTCATTAGAAATAAAAAAAAACTTGTAGCGCTCTCGTTCGTATATTGTTTGTTCAATTAAAAAAACAATTTTTTTTTTTGTTTGTTTTTAAAAATAAAATATTTAGTTTTTTTTTGTTTCTTTGTTGAAATTAGAAAACTTACCATAATCTCGAGCTGCTATTGGAGGTCTCAATGGAATTCTTGGACCAGCTAGACCTCGTAATGGTGCAGGTATGGGCATCATCCCATGTGTTGGTGATATATTGCTAAGAATAATAATAATAAGAATAATAATTTTGATGTTTTCAAATCATTTTAGAATTTTACTGGTATAGGATGTTTATCGGTCTCTATAGGACGTTTATTCTATAGGACGTTTATTCTACTTTTTTCTATGTATTTTTGTTTACTATATATAAGTTCATAATAATGTAATAAATATTAAAAAAAAAGCATACCCAATTACGCCTGTTCGACCTTGCATCATTTGCATCATTCGCCTTTCTCGAGCTCGTAAAATTTCTTCTTTTTTCTTTTTATCAGAAGGCGGCTTAGCTAAAGATACCTTAGTTTTTGTAAAAAATTAAAATTATTAAAAATAAATAAAAATTTGTATGATGATTTTATTTTGTTTATTTTATACTTTTGATCGAAGCCTCATCTCCTCAAAAGAAGAACAAATTCATAAAAATAAGTATTCTTTTTATGAAAACTCATTTTAAAATTTATGTAAAAAACGTAGGTATGTATAATATATTAAAAGATTTCTGAATACATTTTTCCTTCAACTCACAATACTATGGGTCGATAATAATGTATCTTAAATTCAAATAATATTCCGTAATTTAGTACAAAAGAATTAAAAAATAACAATTAGCTCCATATTTTGTAAATATTAATTGCTTTTCTCCTATGTATTTTTTAAAACAAATTGTATTAAATTGAATGTTAAAGGAACTTACAATATTTAAACTCCTTGAATATATCTCAATATTATCGATCAATATTATACACTTTAATTTCAGTAATTTCGAAAAAAAAAACTTACTTCTATATTGGAACAGCCAACTTCTTTTCCATTTAATCCACGCATCGCAATAACAGCATTATCACGGTCCTCGAAATGAACAAAAGCATAATCTTTTATTTTTTTAACACGTTCTACTTTTCCATATTGCTCAAATTGTTCCTAATTAACAAAAATAATAAATATTATAAATCGATAATTATAATAAAATAATAAAAATGAATCAAAACAAAATTCTACGTACTTTTATTTTTTCTTCGCTTATATCTTGAGTCAAATTTCTTACATAAAGAACTTTAACTTTGTTCATAATTTGTTCATCGGGTTCTTCTTGCGGATCTGCCCAATCTACTATTATATCACATCCCCATACCTATGGGTAATAAATTATAATAAAACCATTTACGTATATTTCTAAAGAAATGCAATCATAATAAAATAGAATCAAAGAACTAGATTCGGATTTTTATGTGTTTTTATTACATTGTACATACCAGAGAGTTCATGGTACACATGTACACATAAAACATACTGAGGATCACGAACTTTCAGTTAGTTTTTTTTTTTTTCTGTGCATATACTATTGAAAACTACATATTTCATTTGTACACCATGTAAAAGCGAACCAAATATATTTAGAATTAAATTTTTTTTTTCGATAATTACCTTTATTCTACCTGTTCCAAGCCTTCGTTTTGCTAATGATGCTGCTTTATGTGATTCATATTCTAGAAAACAGAACCCTCTATTCTTTTTTTTATCATCAGGTGAACTATAGATAATAACTTCGATCAGGCCAGCTAAAATTTAAAAAAATTAAGAGCAAAACATGGAAAAACCATGACATAAGTATACAATATGTAAACATTAAAATTCATAATTCAAATAATAAATTTATTGCTTGCTTTTAATTTTTATTTATTTCAAGTTTTTATTTTAAATAAAAAAAATTCCAAAAAACCAATGCCAAAACGCCAAAAATTTTGAAAAATGAATGATTCGAAAAAACCCAATACAGAATTATGATTTTTATTTAATTTTGTAAAATTTATTATAATTTTTTTAATTTTTTTTAAACACATAAAGGATTAAAGAGGGAAAATGTAATTTAACATAAATCGTATATTTTTCTTAAAAATAAATATACCAAAGAAGGAAATTTGAAGAAAGGGTCAATTCTAAATTGAGAATTTTATCTATCAAATCCAATTTTTCATTATTAATTAATTTGGCTATTAGTTGTTGATCAAAAATCGAAAAACGAAAATCATTATAATTAATAAGTTGAAATCTTATCATAATTTGTCATGTTTTTCTATTTTAATCAAAATTACTTATAGCTTAAATTTTTTCTTGGAAATCAAATATTGCAAAATTTTGGATTTTTAATTGTACAAAAATTATAAGAAAAATATACTTTCGTCGTCTAATTAAAAATAATTTTATTAATATATTTTTTTGTATATTATTTTAGTAATTTAAAATTATAGAGAAAAAAAAATGTAGGTAAATTGAAAATGATTTTGTTTCTCCAGTCATTATAAAATATATATACATATATATATATATATATATATATATATTAAAAAATTCTCAATTTTTGGAAAAATGTTTATATATATAGTTGTTATAAGTTATAATTCAGAAAATAATAACAAATTTTTATCTCTTGTTCAAAAATTTGAATGACGAAGTTTTATTTGTGCCCCTAGCATTTTTATGCCAATATAATGTTATAAAATATTATATATATTTATTAAAAATTACTGAACATTTAAATATTTCGAAATTCTTAATGTTATTAAATGCATTATTTATTAATTTTTTGTTTATTTTTAAAGATATAGTACGTTTTGTATAAACCCATTTCTCATGAATGAGATTCATTTTAGGCCTTTATCTTTAAAATAATAATATTCATTTGGATTTTGTTTTGTTTCAAATTTAGGAACTTTCAGTTTATTCGATATAATTTATTAGCGAAGAATAAATTCTTAGCCTATTTTAATTACGCAGCTTATTCATTTAAGGTTTGTTAATTTTGACGTGATGTTTCTGTAATTTTGATACAATAATCAGTAATCATTTATAAAATAATTTCATATTTGACGCTTTTAATATATCCCAAGTTCCCAACCTTACCATATATTCGAATGTTTAATTTGTAAATATATCGACCTGATAATTTGGAAACTACAGCAGTGCTCGGAATAAAGTAAAATTTACACTAAATTTAGGTAGATTATTAATTTCAAAAGAATGATTTGACACTTTATTATTATAATCATATGAGATTCGAATTTATTTTTCCAATGTAGTGACATGTTTTATTTTACATTTCTTAAGTTAATATCCAAAGTAACATAAAATAAAACGTTTTAATTAAAAAATTTTTGATAATTTTGGCAATGATTTTTGGTTTTATTTTTTGCTATAGAATAGCATCACTGTTTTTTATGCTCGAAGAATTTTGAAAATTTTGAAATTTGAATTTAGAAAACTATACATAATAATGAATAAAATAAATGAAAATATCTTAAAATATAAATAAAATAAATATCCCCTCTAATATTTTATTTAAGGAATAAATGTATATATGGTAACTTTAATTTAAATGTTTTGTTTTCAGTTATTTGTTGTGTAGTTTCACTTCACTTATGAATATATTTTTTTTTATATTTAAATACCTAAACATAAATTTGTATAATATTAACCATAAGTAATTGCATTATTACTTAACAGATACGTTAACAGACTATTAAAAAAAAAAAAAAAGAACAGTATATTAATTTTATTTTTCGATTCAATTCTTTCGCTGATCTTCTTATTATTTTTAAAATCTAAATCAGCCAAAAAAAAAAAAACAAAAGTTAATTGTGCGCGATTTATCAATTTTTTCCCAAATAAATGACAATCAATAATTATGTACATTTAGAAATCACTTTAATAATTTATCTTGAACTAAATTCCAAGTTACTGTTCTTAAAAATATAAGAGACATATGTATATAAATAAAATATATATCTATAAATAAATTAAAAAAATATTATGTTTAACGTCTTTAATTTTATATTTAATTTTATGAACCTCCTACACATATCTTTTTAATACATTAATGATTTACAGATTTATTACGTTGAGCAGAGTTTTCGATAAATTATCTACGATTCTAAATTTAAGTTCACATTGAGTAAATTAAACTTCACCCGTTGAATCTACTTCTTTTATTTATTCACTTGGTTGTCTAACCATGGCTTCAGTAACACTTAATTTAAAAAAAAAAAATTAAACTATTTTGGTAACAGTGAAACTTGAATTCGTTAAATGCAGCTCTTCTTATATACTTTTTATACATTTTTTTTTTTTTTATTAAATATTTTTATAACCATAATAAACGAAAAATTTTAAAAATAACTATTTATAATTTAAAAAGAAAATTTAATACCAATCAGTTTTGAATTAAATAAATTTTAAATAATACAATTTAATTATATATACCGAAAATGAAAGATCTATATATCTGTCACAATCTTGATATACGACTTTTTAATTTTAATTTTTTTTTAAGTGCTGTTCATGAAGTTTATCATATATCCACTTACGTGCATGTTTAGTAAATTCCTCTAATAATTCTTCGCGATCTCTATTTTTAGGAATATTCCCGACAAATAGCCGGTGATTGTTAAATGATATCGTTACACCAATCTTTTTGCCTTTACGAATTTCGAAATCATTTAGCTGCAATTTAAGTCATTTTAATTCACTCAAAGTAATTCGATAGAATGAGAAAAAAAAAAAATAGTTAAATTTAACAAAAAATTTATCTTGTTTTTATTTGTGCCATTTTTATGATTTATTTTTTTTTTTTAATTTTTTTTTAGTAGGATACAAACAATGCTGAATAAATTTTTTTTTTCCAATTATAAAAAAAAATTTATTGAATAAAAAAATATTAATATTGCACTATCAAAATTTTAATCATTTTAATTAGAAATTTAAATGCAGGGGCATTTTATTTCTAATAAAATTTTTCTATATATTTTTTTTTTTACTTTGTAAAAAAAAAAATTAAAAAGTTATAAAAAAGAAAAACTAAAAAAATAAATAAATAAATTAAACAAAAGTTATGCAAATTTTACGTCGTGTTAATGACTGGAGATAATAATATCGAATGTGAAAATGTTTGGTTTTAATTTTTTTTTTTTGTTAATAATGAATTATATCTAAGATATTCTTTAAAAATTATATTCCAGGCGAGATTCCAGGTCATAATATTTGAATATGAAATTTAAAATTCAAGACATTATTCAGTGTACTCTGAACATATTATATCGAAACAAAATTAATAATATATGTGTATATAAAAAATTATTAAAATTAAAACCATAATAACTAATATGTATTTTTAAGCGGCGGCAGAAACTTCAATAGTTAACGTTATCTTACCACGCGCTGCTATTCTTCAGCATTACATATTATATTTAATTATAATAATAAATGCAATAGAATTGAGCAGATATTTGTCATTAAATAAAAATGTATTCAGCGGAATATAAAAAATTTTTGTTTTTACGATAAGTGAAATATTTATTTCTATTCTATTTTCCGATTTAGTAGTCTAATGTACAAGTTTTGAACATCTTAAATAAAATTCAATTATTACAATTAATTAAAATTAATGATTAATGGAGCTAACTAAATTATGACGAATGTATATTGTAAAAAAAAAAAAAAATCAACAAAAAAAAAATTGTTTTTATAATTATATTGAGTGTAATAAAAGCCAAAATTATAATCATTAAATATAAATATGATATAAACATATTTATATTGTTATTATATGTTATGTTAAGTTATTTACATTTTTTTTAAGAAAATTATAAAACATGAAAACCACACGCAACTATTATAAATTATTTGAAAGTAAATTAAAAAAAAAAAAAAAAATTAAATACCAAAATGAAATCTGTATAGTGTTTTTATGCAAAAAAAAATAAATAAAAAATTAAAATTTTCTTCATAAGGCCCATATGTTCACTTTTTTTTTAATAGCTTATTTTTTATTTTATTTTTTATTTTTTCATTTTACTTTCAATATTTATAACAAAAAGAAAAAGAAAGTTTTTTTTTTTCAAAAATACGAATTAGGGCATCTTTACAATTTTTGAATGAATGAACGGATGAATGAATGAATAAAAAAAAAAACATTTACTAAGTACTTAATGTGTCAGCCAGGTGTGATTAAGGACACAAAATTGCATTATATCATTTAAGAACAACATATTTGAAACAAAAGAAAATGGGGTTAAATTAATATTATAAACATATACATTATAATATATTAAAAAAAAAAAAAAAAACAAGGGCAAAAGATGAAGAAAACGATTTTTTTATATATAATTTTTCACGATAAATAGGTCGAAGAGAAAACTTACTTTTTTTTTTCTTCTGCCAATTAAAGGAAATAAGTTATTAACAAAAAAAAAAAAATTATTCTAAAAAATATTTTATAACGTAATGTAATGCAAGTAAAAAAAATGAACGACTGGACGTATTAAAACTAGTTACAACTGCATAATTCTCTCAATTTTTTTTTTAGTGAAAAATCTTTCGAAAATTAACATTACTTCTAATGAATACAATGATTAATACGCGTTCAATAAATTTGAAATTTCAAAATATCATTGATTTTAGTTTCATTCATTTTTATTCAGATTTGTTACTTCATTCATAATTTACTTTTAACAATCGAGTTTATTCGAACTTAACACATTGCCTCAAACTTAAACTATCGATCGAAGATACACATTCATTAATTTTTGATATTGCAGTTAAATGCATATTTTTATTTTATTTTCATTATACATCTAAAATTTATTTATTTTAAAGTTAAGCGCAGCTGCACCGGACGGAAACAAATGCAATTTATTTGCATAAAAACATCTTTAATAATATAAAAAAAAAAGCATTAAGCTGATTCAAAAGTTGATACAATAAGTATATAATATGTATGTATTAAACTGTCACGCCACAACACATACTTGAAATTCTTATTATGGAAGCTTTTAATTCATAACTATTATTGGTTTAATTTAAATTATTAGATAACTTCACAAAATGAATAAAGCTAGATGCATAAAAGTTTGAAAAGTTTTCAATTATCTTAATTTTAACATTTTCTTCATTTTATTTTCATTTATTTTATTTTATCAAGTTTATTGTAATTATTTTTGCATTCACGTTATAAAAAAACGTTTCTCTTTTTGATTTAAAAACTTCTCCAGTGCTTGAAATTACTTAAAATTTGTTTTGATGGAAAAGTTCTCATTAATCTTTCGTTTACCTACTTATATGTAAATAGTGTTAGATTTTTGCAAAAAGATCAGGTGTACGAAAGAAAGAGCCGTTTAAGCGTTAAATCTTATTCTGATTGATATTATTTTCAATTTTTTTTGTTCAAGTAATATTGAATATTTTCTAAAATGAAGTGGAATTTAAAAAAAAAAAACATAAATTACCTGTAAGTTTACCGAATTCTTCTAATATCTCCTCTTTGCCTTTTGATTTTGGTATATTGCCTACAAACAGGCGTAGATTTGGTACACTAATGTTAATTTTCAAGCACTTGCCTGGTTTTATTTCGAAATTATCGAGCTGTAGGATTTATTTGTGATTTGAAATTAATAATAGTTAAAATAAAATAAAAAATTAAAAAAAAAATAATAAAAATAATAATAATGTGTAATTATAATTAATTAATAATAACCGTTTTATAATCATTTTAAAATTTTGAATATACATATTTTTTGATTGTAATTCATATTAAAAAATTAAAGAAATAAAAATAAAGATTATAAAAATTATAAATAAGGTGCTAATGGTAATATATCTGTGGGTCAAAAAAAAAATTATTGCACTAGAATAATTCAAACTCAATATCTTATGAGAAACCTAACTATATGAAATTTTAAAATATTCAAATAATTTTTCACATGTACATTTTTTACTATTATTCTGCAAAAGTTTTTTCATATTTAATAGAAAGAAAAAACGACCCAAATGGGCGCTTGAGAACAAAATTTGGAGCCTTTTTTTATTATCCATGAAATCAATAATCATTATATATTTGTTTCCCTATTTTTATTAGTGAAGTCAAACTGGGTGTGTAAAAAATATAATACCAGAAATGATCAACGAAGGAAACACATTCCCATTTTTTCTAACATAGCTTTGTTTGGGAGAAAAGTCTTGTAACAATTTTAAAAAAATTTAACGAAAAACCTATATCTTTTTCACATTGCTATTATTATTATTATCATCTGTTTTCTGACCCACAGTGTTATTATTATTATTATTGTCAATAGTAAATCATCATTTATAATTTTGGAAAAATTGTTTTGGTTTTTTTTTTCAACATAGATTTTGAGAGCCAATTTTTAGAAAACAAATCAAACTATAGTAAAAATACTAAAATAGAAAACTACAAAATAAAAACTATAAAGTATAAACTGTAAAAAAAAAAAATTACGAACGGACCTTTTTGGGAATAAGTATAAAGGACACATGCTCGTTCTTATAAAAATAAAACCGGCCCATGAAAAAAAATTTTATTCAGAATTTATGAAAAAAATAATAATTTTGAAGCTCTGACATTAAATCGGTTGCACTTGGATTTAATTATATAAAACTGTAAATTTAGTTTCAACGAAATTTCTTCTTTTCATTATTACGCAAAATTGAGAAATTTTTATAAATTCTGATAAAGCTAAAAAATTAATTATTTCGTTTCCTTCAGATTTAATATTGTTTAAAGACGAAATTTTCTCGATCGCTTATGATATCTTAAAATATTTTCTTAAATTTTTTAAGATAATTATATTGTCCGCAATTTTTTCATTGACAATCACGATAAAAAAAAATATAAGAGAAATATTTTTAGAGCCGTTCGTTAAAAAACTGTCGACCGCGGCGTTCTAAGTTACAATTTTCAGAAATTGTTGAATCAAACATAAATGTTTTTTGACGAATTTTTTCGTTCATGTAAAGTAGAAGTTTCTTTTTTAATATCAGAGCTGAATTATCAATTGAATAATAATTTTGGTCTACGAATTTTTATTTTAGCATAAAATTGTGCAAAGAGGAGACCTGAAAATAAAAGCTTTTTTTTATATATATATAAAAAAATAGAAATTTATAAATTTTTTAGTTAAATAATAATTAAATACTTTTTGACATTAAAAATATTAAGAAAAGATTTTTTTTTTTTTAAATAATATCTCACCCGAATTCCACCTACATTCTTACTATTATCGTAGTAAAAAGGACTCTCTTTCAATGCCAAAAATTTTTTAAAGAAACAAATATGATAGAAAATGTAGACGCACACCTGTACTCAAGAGAAAAATTGAGAACAAATCACAGTATGAAAAATGAATATACATATAACTTAAAAATTGTAATTATCTAATTAACATTTAACAAAAAAAAAGAAAAAGATAAAAAAACACTTAAAATATAAATAAAAAAAGTAATAAAACAAAAATTAAAATACTAAACCACCTTTAACGAAGCATAAAATGGAAATTAAAAAAAAAGTAAATATTAATTGGTATTCTTATTTTGCTGAAATGTATATATTTTATTTTAAGGAGAGCTTGGTACAAGTTTTGATTTTTTGTCCCAAATTTTTTCTGAAAAGCAGTTTTAGATTACATATTTTAAAGTTTAATTTAGAAAAAACATTTCATTCACAACCACAACCTCATGAGTGCTTCATACTTTAAAATGGTATAAAACTTTTTAGAATCGGTTAAGGCTAAGTGCTCGGAATCTCTTCAATACCCTTTTTTTGTGTCACAAAATGGTTTTGAAGAGATTTCGAGCACTTAATCTTAATCGATTCTAAAAAGTTTTATACCATTTTAAAGTATAAAACACTCCTGAGTTGTGAATGAAAAGTTTTTTCTAAATTAAACTTTAAAATAATCTAAAACAACTTTTCAATCAGATTTTGGGACAAAAAATCCAAACTGGTACTTAATTAACGTCTAAAATGAACGATAAATAATATATCCGTGTTCGACTTATTAACTTTAGTGCCTCAAGCGGAATCTCTTGGTAATATTTTGTTGTTCAATCAACTCCATCTTCCACTATCTCTCTTGAATATTAAAAATTCACTAAGTTCTAAATACTCTGAAGACAGCAATTTTTTTAATTAAAAAAAAAAGTTCCAAACCAATTTTTGTTCTACATTGAAGTAGTACCTACAATTTCAGCAAAATTTAATTATTTTGGTAACTTATTTCATTTTTTTTTTTTTGAACAGTTTCTATTTCTACTTTTAGGATTAATTTTTAGTTAAAAATAATTGTTTGCTTAAAATTCTCATTCAAAAAATATGAAATTTTCATTCACTTAAGAATTTTAATTTTAAATGCCATTAAAATCAGAATATTTGAAAACAAAATTATCAAAAACACAAAAACCATATGAAATAATCTATCTGTTTCAAGATAGAGATAAAGAAATAAATTACCATAATCTAGTAGATATTGAAGTTTTGATTCGAGAGTAATATACTACTTCCCATACAAACAAATCAGAAAAAATACTTATTTTTTACTACTTAATAAACTACACATTTAGATCATGCTCATTAGAAATAGAATGTAATATTACAAAGTGTAAAGTAATGAAACTAAGGAAAAAAAAAACAAAAACAATAATTTCAAATAAATGTGTAAGAATGTGTTTATGAGAGGGCTAGGGTCATTAAGATCGTAATGCAGGAGTTAATTATTTTTTTTACTTATTTGTGTGACTTAATATTTTACATAATAATTAATTAAAAAAAAAAGAAATAAATTCATTTCTTTTTACGAGTTCTACCTCCTTTACAGCATTGTGTGCAGCTTCCCTACTTATGAACGTTACGAACGCATAACCTCTATTTGTGCCTGTCATTGGATCCATCATAAGTCTTAGGTCCCATATTTGTCCACATTTTTCAAATAATGGTATTAATTCATCTTCAAACATGTCTTTAGGAATTTTTCCACAAAATACTTCGCATCCATTTCCAGGTGTTGATCCATCCCAATTAGGTGGAGGGCCTCCATATTTTCGTTGGCCTGATGATTATATAAAAAAATAAAATTTAATTAAAAAATTTGTTGAAACAAAAAAAAACTTCTTCTTAATTTTGCGTATTCAATTCTCTAGTAGAAAATAAGTAATTAAATCATGGAAATATACATTTTATAAGTAAAAAAAAAAAAAAAAGATTCCAGTAATTGATTAATTATAATTTGAAACCAATTCCAGGAATATTTAATGTGTCATTAACATTCATCATACGTTGTGATTAAATTCAAAGAGCTAAAAATTATCTACATTCAAATCCCTATTTCTGCGACGACGTTTACTTTTTGAATACATTTTCGAAAATATATTAAATTTATTATTAGATTTTATATTGCCGACCTATTTACTGAATTATCGTCGTCCAAAAAAGCCGGCGAAAACACTTTTTTTCACCGAAATATTATCGTAGTCTTGTTTTTTTTTTAAGTAAAAATTAATTTGGCCGGCGATAATTCAGACAAAAACTGAAATAGCGCAGACAATGAATTATTCCATGGACGGCGATAATTCAGTAAATAGGCCGGTGATAATTCAAATGTCAGAACACCTAAAAAAAAAAAAAAAAAATTATAACAAGCAGATAGAAAGGTTTTGTAATTACCTGTAGTTACATCTAAAGTATATCCAGTTCGTTCTAAAATTTTTTTTATTTTCTCTTCATCGGGTCCTTTAACTTGCACTGTTGTTGTTGGCGGCGGCACACCTTGTTGACTTGCTCTTGTTTTCTGTCTATAAGTTTTCATAACACCACATAAATATGCAGATTTATTTGATACATGTTCCAAATTTGATTCAAGGAACTGACTTAATACATTCAAGGCACCATCAACTGGAAATTCTTTTAATGCATCTAATGCACGTTCATCTAATTCAACATGAGCTAATTTTCCTGTTTTATAAATATTATCTAATTTTTCGGCCACTTTTTTATCTAAACCATATTCTATTAATTTTGGATAATCATTTGTTCTCTGGCCATCACCACGGTCGTCTGTTGATTTATTAACATTGGTCATATCGTCAACCAATTCGCCATTTCCTTCTGCCATTTCTGCTAAAAAATAAAAAAGAAAAAAATGTTTTCATTACTACATAAGTACATATATTTATTTTATTAATTTATTTAAGTACGAGTAATGAATTTTTTGATCATAGATAGTCTATCTATGCGATTCGATTATTTTAAAATTCCAAACTTTCGTCCCCCTTTTACCTCATATTTTGAAATTTTCTTAATTTCTAAAACATATAATCAAACTTAATTACTGACTAAAATGACGTGAAAAAGTCAAGACATTGACCTTTAATAATAATATTTTTGTTATTTATATTATTTTATACTAGCAGAACAACACAAAACAAAGTTAAAAAAAAAAAAAGAAGCTTTTTCTAACAACCCCAAAATACGCGTTTTTTTTTAGAAATTATAAAGCTTTTTTTTTTGTGTACAAAATAGTGCGTACTGTAGGAATGGGATAGGTTAGTTTTATAATATACAATATACATAAATATGATAAATTTGTCTGTTTTCATTCAAATGTGTATAAAAATATAAACAGAAGAAGAAAATAGTGTATTATTATTGAATATGGAATATTGTTATACATCGCGCCAAAAATTATGTCCCTTTTTATAAATTCTTTTTCCAAATAAATATACCTATTAAATCCTGTTATTGCATACATTCCTATACTATATTTTTTTTAATTTACCTGCTTGATTTCATTATTAGACAAATATATATAATATGTATGTAGGTCAAAAGTATGTATATTTATATTTTTTTTTTTTCTTCAACTTAGGACAAAATTATATTCATTGTATAAATAATCATTAAAATGGCAATCCTGTTTGGCAACAATTAAAAAAACAATATTCTTTTAATTTGAATTATATTATATTGAGTTGTATTTATGTACCTACCGTACATAAAAGATTAAAGTTAAAACAAAAAAAAATATCTAAAAATTGCTGGAATATTGAATTACATATGAAAAATAAATTTCCGAATGACTGAGAAGTGAATTTATGTCAAAAATAATTTTATAGGTACAAAAAATTTAGGACATAGGTACTACCATAGATTAAGAATACACATAGATTGTTAGCTTGATACAACATTATTTTTGGTATTTTTATGTGAATGTGTTTGTAAAACAAAATAAAATACCGTGATAATTACATAGAAATAATAGTAAAAGAAAGGTGATTGACGCTGTGGTAAGAAGTGCGTGTTGAAAATTGAAAATGTACCCCCCCCCCCCCCCAAGAATAAAAGTTAGTTTCCGATTGCAATATTCCCCTTTTGTTAAAACTTTTTTCATATAAACGGAAAACTATGATATGGTTTTTCGTGGTGAAAGTGAGTGGTGAAAACTTGGGGGGGGGGGGGTACATTTTGACAGTTAAACAACAACAACTTTGACTTCCTTATTGTTTTCCTTTTCTTAAGGAAAAAAATTCAATTGCCAGGCTGTGGATAATTATCAATATATGAAAAGAATTTTATTTAGTTTTACTAACACCTTCACATAAAAATACCAAAAAAGGTTGAAAAAATGTTGTATGAAGCTGTAAATCTTTCTGTATTCTTAATCTATGGTACTACAAAGCTTTAGTTAAAAAATGACATAAACGATTGTACTAAATTCTTTCGTAATCTTATATTTCTATAATATAATATAAACACATACTAAGTAAATAGTATTTCGAATCTTAATTGTAAGCTAATCTTAATCTAAATTCCAATAATAGTGTATGCTTGTTAATTAATTTTTGATATAATTTTAAATTATTTTAAAAATATTTTTTAATAGACATAATTTTTTTTTTCTTTCACCTTAATTACAATTTTTACATTTAGCTTGTACTAAACAAGAAATTTTTATTAAGAGCTACATGAAATCCTTTAGAACTTAAATTTAAAATTTCTTACCATTTTGGTATAGAATTTGGCAATTTACAATTTTGTGATATTACTTAATTAGTCGTTTAAGTACAGTTGCAGCCTACGCAGGCTGTTTTGAATTTAAAAGTTTGCGATATTATATAAAGTATACTTAGTTTTAATTGAATATAATAATACTATAGTATATAACAGACAAGCGCAAACTGCGGCTCTTTGAAATTTTTTTGTGGCTCAATAAATTATTAAGTTTAACTGAAATTTTGTATTTTATTATTATAATTTTCTTATAATTTTTCAGATTTTTGTGCACATATTTATTATTATAATAAAATTTGAATTTAAGTTTGCATTGAAAATTTTTCGGCTCTACAGTATTTTACGATTTTCGAACATGCGGCTCACCACACAAAACCTTTGAGCACCCCTGGTATATAATAATACTTTGTACTCTAGGTTTAGAGTCTAGATAATGAATTTTTGTAATATAATGTGAAATAAGTAATAATATTAATAATCTGTTCTTATATTGTTTTATTTTGTCACTACTATGCACTACTTAACCATTCAAGAAAATAATCATAATTTTTTTTTTTTCAAACAACTATGAATTTTAGTATTAACTTCTTCAATTGTTATATGGGGAAAACTTTTACAATAAATATATTTTCCACTGCAGATATTTTTTGACACGAAAATTTTATATTATTAGCACTAATTTTTATGCTTTTGAATAAAATAAAATAATAAAAAAAAAAATCAGGACATTCTTTATTCTTTATTGCATAAGCATAACATTTTTATAATTATATATACATATGTAGGTATATATTTTTTAATTTCTTTGACTGCGTTTATGTGGCGGGAAAATAAAAAATAAAAATAAAAATATGAAAACAAATTATCATAGAAGAGTTTAACACACATACCTATTTACCGTAGAAGGCATAATATACTTAAAATGTTTGTTTTGAAATTTAAAATTCTTCTTGATATTTTTTTTTTTTTCTAATCATAGAATGAAGTAGGCCTAACTACTAGTTTACTATTCAATATATTTTTGTTTTGGCTGAAATCACCATAAATGTCAATTAGCAAAATTTGCAACCCTGACCCAGATTATATTTAACAATTGACAGAAAATATTGTTAAATTATCGTTCGATATCAAATAATCCGGATAATCAGAAGCTTTAACGGCTAGTCAAAAAGTCCTAAAATTCCTTAACCCTGAGTTGGAAATAGGATGTTTATTTTTTTTTTTCCAAATATTGATTTTTTTTTTTTAATTTTTTAATAAATTAGACCAGACAACTTGAGCATATTAAAATATTTATGTATTTATTTAAGAAATACATAGGTATAATATAAAATAATATGAAATATAATAAAAATTAATATGTACATACTTAGTACACATAATAAATGTACATATGTATAATCTTAAAAAAAATGTGCAAAATTTTTTTTTTGAAATGCAATAAATTAAAAATTTAGCACACTGCACACACAGTTATCATTAAATAATATGCAATGCAGTCTTTGTGTCAACTATATGGTTTGGCATATAAATAAATATATGTAGGTATATAAATTTTTCATAAATTGAGGCTAGTATAAGAGAACATAAAATGTATTTTTTTTCTTCTGCTGCTGCAGGATAGACATAAAAAAATTTTATATTTTATACAGCCGACAATAATGGTTTTTTTTTTTCATTTAATCTGATTTTTGTACTAAAAAAGTTGTGTATACATATCTACATATAATACAATTTTAGATATTATCTTTAAGGAATCCTTTTTTTATTTTTTCGAATTATAAATTTTAATTAATGTATATCCAAAAAAAAATATATATATAGGTATACATTGGTAGCTATAATATAATGAAATTGAATATGTTCAGGTTTAGGTATCTTTAAAAAATAAAATAAAAAAATAAACTGTAAATAAATGTTAATACCCTGGATAATAATACCAAAAAGAAATTTATATATAAATATTATATATAAGAAACATTTTGGCACTGAATCAAAATTAATATTTTTTTTTTTTTTTGATTGAGATTTTAAATTTTGACATTATTTGTTGCCAAAAATATATTTCAATAAAAAAAAAAAACTAACCAGAAGATAACGAATATTATTTTCGAATTATATTATTACCTATGTGTTTTCATTTCAATAAATTTTTATATGATTAAAGTTCAAAAAAAGGATTTTTACCTACATTTATGCAAATGAAGCCAAAATAATGTCAAATAACAAAAAAATTTTTGTTTGTTTCACTTCACTGTAACTAGGCATAAGGTGTAGTAGGTATGTACCTCTTAATTGGTATATTTAAGTATGATACAAAAATTAAGTGACAGAAACTTCAAGACATGAAGCAAGATGTACCTACTTAGGATGCATGCTTACTCGCCTAAAGCCCGGTTTTCACGATCCAAGAACACTTTGTCCAAGTCACTTTGATCAAAGTAAGTTGAGAAGTGTCCTACTTCAATTCAAGTTGACTTTGACACCCTGTTTACACGATCAAAAAGAGCATCCAAGTCGATTAGGACAAAGTATACTTGGATCGTGAAAACCGGGCTTAAACAATAAGGATATACAAACGTAAAGTTTCTTCTTTCTTGGTCTAGTAGATTTAAAATTAAAAAAAAAAATAAAATAAAAAATACATACAAAAAAATAAAGAAATCTGAAGAAAAGCTCAACTGCTATTTTTCATAAAAAAAAAAAAAATAATAATAATAATAATAATGACGGTAGGTCAGTTTCCTAGTCAAAAATTACCAAAAAAAAAATATATATATTATATACCTATAGGTATAGATACTTTCCTTACAGTATATATATATATTATATCTTTTTTTTTTTCCATGGCAAATATACAAAAAGCTTTTCAACAACAAAGCAGCAGTACTGGAAACAAAATGAAAATGAAATAAAAATGGAACAGAAGAAAATATCTATATAGATTTTTGAAACTGAATTATTTATATCTGCGTATGAATGTGTTGTTCGGTTTTCGGCAATGCAATTGTGTGCTGCACTCTATATGTATATACTAGCTGCGAATTGTGCATTCCAATGTGTTTGTTTGTATCGCAGAGCACTAAAATGCGAAAAAAAAGAACAAAAAAACTGCATTTGTATGCAATGGAAATGCATCGAAAAAAAGAATTTTTTTTTTTTTTTATTAGTTTCAGGCATTTTTCAAAATGGTGGAATTTTTTTTTGTTTTTTTTTTTTTTCTTTAATTCTGAAATAAAATAAAATTTGGAATTTTTTTTTTTTTTCTAATTTAAAGCAAAAAATAATAATAATACAAAAAAAAAAAAAAAGTAATAAAATTTTTTTTTTTTTTACCTAAAATTTGATTTTTTCCTTATTATTTTTTCTTTGTTTTTTTTATTCCTCAATTGCACACAATTTTTCCAATTAAAAAAATTTCCGGCCGGTTTTTTTTTTTTTTATGTTCGCTTTTCAATTGGAATTTTTTTTTTTCCTTGATTTTTGCACTTCCAAAATTTAAAAAAAAAAATTATGAATTTTTTTTTATAACGAAAAGAAACGGATAATCGATTTTGTTCAGTCGAAGGGAAAAACAAAATTTTGTAAATAAAAAAATTTTTGAAATTTTAAAAATTAGCTACTTTGATTTTTTTTCAATTTTATTTTTTTTTTATTAAAAAAATTTTTGATGTGAAAAAAAAAAAAATAGTTTCAATGTTAACTTTAATTTTTTTTTTTTTATTTTTTAAATAATTCACATTTTTTATTCTTTTTTTTTAAATATCTGCATTTTAACAATAATAAAATATTAAAGCTTGGTTAGATACCTGCAAAGGTTAGGTAGGTACCTACCACCGATTAAGTATGCGGCGCGGTCCGGCGGTAATGAGTACATTAACATGAAAAAATAAAATATGAAAATTTATCTTTCATTCTAATAACCTATTCAAATGCACAAACTATACAAAAATTTTAAATTATTCCAAAAGAAAAAAAAAAATTAAATAAAAATAAAGTAAATTCGAAATATCGCCGAAAATTTTTCTTCAAAAAATAAACTTGTAATTTTTTTTTATAGCGCATAGTGGTGGTCTATACATCGGTCAAAAAGGAACTTTAAAGTAAATATTAAATATAATAATAAAGAATTAGAACTAGGGTCTAGAGGACACACCTTTTCACTGTTTTCCCGGCACGATGCCAAACAACTTAAGGGATCTCTTCCTAACCTATTTTTATTATTTTCACAAAAATTTTAGGAAGTAAAAGCTTGCGGCGGCGGTTTTGAAACACTTAAAGGCAAATATAAAGATAAGATTAAAAACTTTTTTCACATTTCTAAATTAAAAAAAAAAAAAACCAAGTATACCTTGTATCTATCTACTTAATTTTCTAAATCGATCTTTAAAGATTAAAAAAAAAAAAACAAAAATTTAATAGATACATAATATTTTTAATAATAGATAAAGGTAGGTTTTTAAAAGGTTATTACATTTT
This sequence comes from Hybos culiciformis, assembly GCA_964007475.1. Classification (NCBI taxonomy): domain Eukaryota; kingdom Metazoa; phylum Arthropoda; class Insecta; order Diptera; family Hybotidae; genus Hybos; species Hybos culiciformis. The sequence goes on from OZ023273.1 coordinate 10,167,092, forward strand.
ATTACCTAGTAGTTCTATATTTACATAGTATAGGTATTATATTTTCTGTTTCACTTTTAAAAAATCTTGTTATTAGGTATATTTTGTATTGCAATTTTTATAAAAATATTTTTAAAAAAAATTTATAATTAAAATTTCTTATTAAAGAAAAAAAAAATGTAATAATGTAACAACAAGAATGTAGAGCCTTTTTTTATTCCGCGACGTAATGTGTCGCGATGTAAAAATTTAAAAAAACTGAAATATGGCGGGTAATAATGAAAAAAATATACGTCACCGATTTGAACAAATATTTTCACACAGAAAAATTGAAAACAGGAATAAAAAGCTTTTTTTTGCATTTTTCTTGGAAAGAAAAACTACACATATGAAATAAAAACGCATACAGAAAAAAAAGTCTTGCAAAAAAAAGATAAAAGAAAAAGAACACAAAAAACAATGTGCATTTTGTCGTTGCACAAATTGTGGCATTAATTATGGTCAACTTAATAAAACCTTTCAATGCAAAAAAAACAAAAAAAAAACAAATTAAACACATTTTTTATATTTCTGCAAGTAGTTAGAAAGAAAATTTCATAGTAGTATCTAAAAGGTATACACGTGCCTAGACAATATCCATCTAATACATTAAATCAATAATTTTTATTTTTATTTCATAAAATAAATTATTTTAAAAAATTTACTTTAATTTCAAAGTTGATTGTACATACCTACATCCGATAATTATTAAATTATTATTGATTTGGATATTATTACACAATACACAGCTAGTTATACATAATGTAAATTAAAAGAAAGATACATTATGTTTGTTATAAAAAACTGGAGAATATGAATATATATTAATTATATACTTCTAAATCTAGCATTAAATATTCTTTACTTTTGGTCGTTGTAATTTCGAAGTACTTTAAATGCTATTGGTAGGTTGGATATTGTAGAATATTTTTTAAGTCCAACATATTTCTGATTCGAAGCAATTTTCTCAACAATTTCTTTATCTAATACCATCGCGACAAATTGAATTTTTATTTAACTCTGGTTTGCCGACTTACTCGTCTGGTGTTGCTGACTGCGTTTTTTCAGCAATTCTTTCAACGTTTTCATATTCTACTGCATACCAATTGAATAAAAAACATTCAACTCGTGTTTAGAAAATTTTTTAAACTAAACGTTGAAAAAAAAAAAATATTTTCCTAGTTTTATTTTTAAACTCTTTAATATTGCGAAATTTACCAGTAATTAAAGCCATTTAAAAGGCAATTTTACGTAGATAATTTTGTATCACTTTAAATTCTGTCATTAGATAAAAGAAAGTGTGAAAAATCCTCAATGTTAGAATTAGAAACACACAAAAAAAATTGACAAAATTCGTATCTTCATTCAAAATGCAAAGCCAGGGCTTGAGATAATGTTGAATAAATTAATTGTTAAACTACCAGGTTGCTAATTATATTTCAAATATAAAATGAAATGTGACAATTCGTTTGAATATAAAAAAAAAGGGATACGGTAAAGTCGTCGTAGTGATTTGTTACTTGGTTTTGTAAATAATATCATTTAAAAAAAGTTAGATTAATTTTTTTTGTTTAAATCATATAAATTTTAATCATTCTAATAATTGCTCGTTAAGAAATGTCAATCCAATAATATTAATAATACCTATTACCTTATTGTAGAACTAATTTATATGTATAGAATATTTATATGCGTATAGAATATTATAATCGATTCTATAAGATGTTACAAAACACATAATTTTCAATCCTAAATCTCTCATACCTATTGGTCACAAATTTTGCATAATAGATCTAAATATATATAGAAAGATAATGATTTTTGATTTTAATTTATTGATACTATGTAGATTTCAGTGAACCTACCTACTTTTCATAAAAATCAAAAATTCCTTAAATTACAAGAACTTTTAATTTGAATAAATTTATATTTTTATATTTAATTTATACCACAAATTTGTGGTATAAATTAAATATAAAAATATAAATTTATTAAAATGGAATACCACCACGAAATATCGATGTTTAATATAAATAAATTTTAATTTGAAACCTTTCATTTAAAATTGTATGGAATTTTATTCTAACTAGTTACTTAAATACGATACTAAAATATGTAATTGATTGACAATATTTGTGTTTTTAAAAATGTAAGTACCTACTAAATTATAATTTAAAAAAAAATTTGAGAAATAAAAATTGGGTACCCCTGCTTAATATTTTTTTTTTTATAGAACAGATTGCATTTTATTGTCAAATAGTACCTACTATCAATTTTTTGTTTATAATCTCTGAATATACATATTTTATATCTATCTATCTATAAATAACATATATATTTAATTTGCACTCTTTTAACTATACAACGAGCAGTATAGCTTGAAAAAAAAAATAAAAAGCTTTTATAATCACTTTAGTTATATATATAGTTCATATATAGTACATTTATATTGTTTCTCCGTTGCAAACGCACACATAAAAAAAATTAAATAAATAAATAATGTAAAAAATTAGCAATAAAGAATTTATTTTGTGCATTTTCAAAAACACAATAATCGAAAAAAAAAAAAAATTTTATCTCGAAAAATTTTCAATTCTTTTTGATAAACTTCTCACAACAATAAATTGTCCCACTTCCCGTAATTTATTCCAAAAAACTACAAAAATAAACTTTAGTTCTATAAATATCACGTCACATAAAATTATCATCTCGTTTCAATTTTTTTTTTTTTTATTCTCATAAAAAAAAAAAATTATTTTTATGCACAAAATTGAATGTTCTTAATTTAAAAGAATGAACGAAAAAAAAAAAGATTTATCAAAACTAATAAATTAAATTCAAATTTTGGGTAAACTCACTTAATAATTAATTTTTTTTTTTTTTTACACTTATTTTTTTAGAAATTAAATTAATTTAAAAAAAAAAATGCAAACATTTAAAAAAAAAAAAATTCTTAATTTTTTTGAAATGCACAAGAAAAGAGACGACAGACAACCTAAATCTTATTTTTTTTTGCAAATAACTTTTTTTTGAATTAAACAAAAAATTTGTTTTATTGCGAATAAAAAAAGGCGCACACAAACAAAAATTTAGTTCGTGTGTGCAAAAAGCTTTTTTTGTTTTTTATTATGGTTTCTCTTTTTGCACACAAATAAATAAAAAAAAAAAATTAAATTTTAAGGCTGACGAACTACTGAATTTTTTCTTATAATAAGCTAAAAGGGTCAGTTAGTCCGATAAGTAAATTTTTTTGTAATAAAAGATTAATTTTTTTTGCTCATTTTTTCAAGACGAACCAAAATATAATTAGAAATTTTTTTTATTTTGCTTATACGTACTTTATTCTAGCTTTTATTTGTCTAATTGAATTATTCAGCACATTTTTTTTTCTATATTTTATATATATATCTATATACATATTTTATATACTATACTTATTACTTTTTTTTAAATAAATCATATCTATCTATTACAATGTGTTCACATATGTGTATTTGATGTATTTGTGTATTTATAGTACGTTTGTATGTGCATAGTGATTTTGATAAGCATTAATGCAATTGTCAGAAGAGTGAATATAAGATTAAATTAAAAGTGTCTGATAAGAAGTGATTTTTTTTTTTAGCGGGAAGTTTCAATAAACAGATTTAAAACTTTATTCTTAATTTTGCACAATCTACTAATATATTAAAGAAAAAAAAACAAAATTTTGTAGGTATAAAAAATTTAAATTACTTTTTATAATTGAAATATAAACTTATTTAGTAAGATTAATTCAGAGGCTTATATGAATTTTAAGTTCTCACTTTTTAATTTCTTCTTTTTTTTTGTCTCTTAGAATTTTTAGAATTTTTACTTATTACGTTTTTTATAGTCTTTTGTAAACCATCAATATTTGGTGCATTCAAACTACACAGTTAGACATGTACGGAGTTGAAAATATCCCGGATGCATTTAATTATAGTAGTTTCGCTAATAACCAAGAAATGTGTGTTTAACAAAACTGCAAGATTGCAAAGTTTATGAAATTAATTCAAAGACGGTTGCTTTTTTTAATCAACATAGTTGTTATATATGTACTTACGTATTAGTCGTGAAGATTTTATTGCATGTTTAATTCATAAATATTAATTTTTAATTTTTATTGCTTAATGCGTAAAAAAAAAAAAACAAATAACTATTGAAATTATCTAATTTTCACATTTTCACCTAATTTTATCCTTTTTGCATGAATGATTTTTATCGTGTACTAAATAAAATTTTTTAATATGTATTTTTTTTTTTAATATAATTTAAGAGTAATGAACCCGTCTTCTAAGAATTTTATTTCCTTGTTAAAAAAATTTGCAATATTATTTTTTTCAATAAAAAAAAAAAAAAACCGACATAAAGTTTTTTAAAGCAAAACAAAAATAGACAGGCTGACGGAGATGATAAAGAGTAAACGGGGTTCTTAAATCATGCGGTTGTGTTTTATATATGCTAAAATGATCTATCAATGTGTGGTATATTAACAAAATTTATCAACAAAAATTTAATGAGAAAAAGCTTTTATAGTTGCATTACAAATTTTCTCATTCTGAAAAAGCTCTCTTTAAATTCATATAAAAAAAAAAATTGCGCTTCTGGATTTTTTTTTAATTAAAATTGAATTTTTGCAAAATAAATATGTAGTTAGGTTTTTTTTTCTAGGTTAGAACAGCAGCAGCATGAAATATATTTACTTGTATGTACATAACATAAAGTAAGTACGATTATTTTTTCGCCCAACATTGAAGAAGCTTTTTTTTGCACATTAAAAAACTACATCAACAATATTTGATGTATTTTACTTTGTGTTGGTATTGATTCCGCAATTTATTTTTTATATATTTTTAATATCATTTGCATTTATTTCCTATAAATGTATATTTAGGGATTATTTGGAAATGAAACAAGATCGGTAACTTTCGCTTCGCAAAAATAAATGGTAGTGTGATAGTATGGGTTTTTTTTAACTTAATTTATAAAATAATGAAAAAAGATAAAAAAAGAAAAAAAATACGTGTATCTGAAGAAAGGAAAAATAAATGCACACATGCAAGGGTGATAATTTTGTTAATGTGTGTAAAGTATCTGAATAATATTCTATGCACTTTTTTGGTTGGAGATACAAAAAAAAAGATACAATGTCCATTGCATGCAAACTTTAAGTTTAATTTTCTTTTTTTTTATTTTTTTTTCAAAATAATCTCTGTAATTGTAAATGAATAAAATTTGAAATAAATTATTGAAATTTTTTATTAAAAAAAAAAAAAAAAATATTAATGTCTGTTTGTCTGTCTGTTGTGAATGATTTTATATTAGGTAGGCACCTATATATTGTTATGTGCTGTAAGTACATGGATACCTACACAGGTATTTTTTTTTATTCGTAGATAATTTTCATCTGACCAAGCAAAATAACTTCTAACACCGGCCTAGCGAAAGCAGTTTACTAAAAAAATTATTTTCTTTAATTTATATACTAGAGTAGAGATTAAGACAAGCTAAAATCACATTTTCCTAACGAAAATATAAATAATTTTTCCTATTTTGAACCGAAAATGTTAAGGCGGTACTTTTTTTTGTCATCAATAATTTAAATAAAACAAAGTAGCGTAGGTCCAATCAAAAATGTAGGTACATATTTCAATTTCAAGGTAAATTATGTATACCTACCTAGATTAATATAGTGACCGTTATGAAATTTAAAATTATAATTTTGATTTTGAAACAATTTAAGAAATTAAAAAAAAAATATGTTCCTAATTTTACTAGTTGTTGAATTCGATTAGAGTTCAAGACTGGTCCTTAAAAATTCTTAAAATTTCGGTGTAGTGGTATTACCCTTAAGAACATTGTGTAGTGGTGTTACCCTTAAGAACATGGTTAAGTGGTATTACCCTAATCCTATGGCATGTACGGTCGTGGGTTAGATTCCCACCTCGGATTGGAATTTGTGTTAATTTCTCAATTTGTCTCACTTGAATTAAGTGTTTGTGTTGTTTTTATCTATAGTATAAATCCTCAATCTCCTCATCATGATCTAGAATTTATTACTAGTTTTTAAAAACAATTATGAAAAATATATTTTTATTTGATTTATTTTCTGCTTGATTAAGTAATGCTTTTTATATGTTTTTAAATTGAATTATTTTCTCTAGAAAGGGCTTGAAAGTTTGGATAGGTTTGGAAAAACTTAAATATCTTCTAATTATACTCCTCTTCGATTTAAATTGCGCACAGCAATGTCCAACAAATCCTTTATATTTCATTTTAGCCACCGCAGTAAAGAGAAACTATTTAATTTTTTTAGGTTAGGTTCAAAATTTTTTTTAACGATTTCAGAAAATTGTAGAAAATATTATAGGTGCATCTATGAACCGCTTGATTTGAAATTATATACATACATTAAAAGGTATACATGGTACCTCCAACTAAATATTGGTTAGAAAAATGTACATATCAACAAGATTGTGTCAGAAATCGTAATATTTTAAAGTAGGTTCAACACATAATGTTAAACAGAAGCAAAACCAATAAAAGCATATTACGACGAGTTACAATCAATGAGTAATTATAAAATTGATGATCAAGTTTTCTATCACAAGAATTTAATTAATTAAATTGTATATAAATAAAAAAAAATATAACAAAAAAATTTGTTAGGAATAGTATGATGGGAATTAGGCTAAATAGGCTTAACGGCTCTTACTCTTCTTCAACTATTGAAGAATTTTTGTTTTTTAATTTTCCAAATTTTTTTTAAAGAACTTACCAATTTTTATTTATTAATATATGTATATTCAATAAGTAAATCCAATATTGTTTTGTTTGGTGAGAGTGTAACAATTTTTAAAAGTACAATCTGTGAGTTATATAATATTCAGTCTTCTAAATTAATGGAAGTTTTTATTTCTTTATTATTTTTTTTTTGTCTTAAATTTTAAGAAAGTGAGCAAAAATTAGGCACAAATATCCTGCTCTATTTTTTTTTTTTTTTTTTGATTTAATTTAATTTTATTTATTTATTTATTAAATAAATTTTTTTTTATTTAATAAATTTTTTTTAATTAAATTATTAAATTATTACCTATGTTGATTTCTTATTTTATTTATTTATTAATTTATTTTTTTTTGACGAAAAAAAAAAAACAATTATTTTATATTTATTTTATTTTTTGAAAAAACAATTTTTTTTTTTTTTTTTATTATTTTCTTTTTGTTATGACTGCGTTTTAATTGTGAAAGAAAAAAATAATAATAAAACCAATATTTTTATTCCCGAAAAATAATTGAATTGACGAACAAAAAAAAAAAAAAAATTTTTTTTTTTTTTTATGTATTATTTTTAAAACGCAGCCCTGCTAATGCTGAATTTCAGTGGCTAAATTTTTATTTTATTTTTTTTAATTCGTTTGTTATTAATTTGTTTTTTTTTTTTGTAATTAAAAAATATTTAATTTAGAATTTTATTTTGATGATTTTTTGTGCCTTTTTTTGATTTTATTATTTTTTGTTCTTTACTTATTTTTGATTTCTATTTCTTGTTTTGATTTATTTCTATTTCTTGTTTTGTTTTTGTTATTTTTCCTTTTTTTACTTTATAACAGAATTTTTTTTAATTTTAGTTTTATTTTTATGCATTTTGAATGTTTTTTAAGTTGAATTAATTTCACTGCTCAAAATAATTTCCTTATTTTTAATGAACATTTTGTTTTTTTTTTTTTTTTTCTTTCTTTGATAGAACTTCACTAATATATTTTTTCTCTTAATAATTTGAAAACTTTATATAATTTTTTTTTTCTTTTTGTTTTAATTTTTTAATTTGTTTTTTTATTTTATTGAATTTTTTTTTTTTTTTTTTTCGTAAATCACTCTGTGTAGAAAATATTGAAAAATGAAGTTCACATTTTCGAATTTTAAAAAAAGATAAAAAATTTAAAATTTTTTGTTTTTGAATCGACCATACAAATAAATTAATTTATAAAAATAAATTAAGTAAATAATTATTATTTTTTATATAAAAAAAAAAAAAAAATTATTAAATTGCCAAAAATTGATTTTTTGTCCTACAAAATACAAACAACAATAAAAAATTGTACAAAATAGCAAACAAAATAAAAATTGAAAAATCTTAAAGTCATAAAAAATTTCAGTTTTTTTTTTTTTTGATTGTCGAAAAAAAATTTAATTTTTTTTATTTTTTTCTTAATTTTTTAATTAAATCTAAAAATATAATTTTTCTTATTTTATTTTATATTTTATTATTTTTTTTTTATCTTAACAACCTTATTAATTTTTATTTAATTTTTCTTTGCGGCCGGACGATTATAAATTTATTTTTTTTTATTTTATTTTTTTTTTTTTTGTGTTCAAAAATATTCCAAAATGAAAAAAAACAAATTATTATTTAAGATCTTCATCGACCGCGTTCAACTTCACTAATAGCCAAATGTGTATGGATTGGAATGTTTGCGCGGAACCCCACTTCGATTAATAATAATAATAATAATAATAATAATAATAATAATAATAATAATAATACTGTGAAAGAAAACAAAAAAACAGCGAGACATAAAACCGTGAAAATATTTTACCCCAGAGTAAAACATATGTAGTTGTTTGTTTGTTTTGTGCAAAAAAAAAGAATATATATATATTTGTATATAAAACTCATATAAAAGCTGGTTGTTCATTCAAAAGAACACAACGTTTTTAAATAATCAAGCCTTTCCAACAAAATATATTTTTTTGATATGATGACATTTTGTTATTACATGCATATAGATTTTTTTTATGATATTTGGTTAAGTCACTCAGTTTTTTATTTCTCATTCTAACTAATTGAAATATTTTAAGCAGTGATTTTATCAATTTTGTAAATTCGTAGAAAAAAAAAAAACTTTACAATAAGGTTTTTTCTATTTTATTTATACAAAAAATTAAACGCCGTACCCTGCCTGCATGTACAAACTTCTGGAACTTAACATACCTATAAAGTTCAATAATTTATAAATTGTTCTATAGATAAATTTTATCGTGGTGAGGGCCATAACAGCAAAATTATTTTTAAATCAAAGCGATTACAAAATTTTAATTACAAAAACTTTGAAATCAATAAAGTTTGATGGAAAATATAATCAACAATATAATTCTAAATTTGAAACCTTAAAACGTCACAATTTATATTTGATATTGTTAAATGTCAATGGTTAAAAACGGCCTTAAATTCCAAAGGTTATGATATTGATAAAAGCTTTTGTATTTGTACCAATATTAAGACTATTTTTTTTGCATTCAAATAAAATATATTATGGCTCCGTTCGTTTAATATTTTATATACAACATACTGAAGAAAAGTATAATTACATTAAATTTTGCATTCTTTTAGTGTTTCTTTAGTTCAAACAGAACATTTTATCAATGTGTTGTGAGAGTATATATGTATGAACATATTATATTTTAAAAGTTCTTTTTGCATAGGAACCCTTTTTCATTTTATGAAATGAATTAGAATATAGTTATGTACAATTAATGTTTTTTTATGTATGAAATATCAGATACAAAATTCCTTTACTTGTATTAAATATTTTGAATAAAAAAAAAAACTGTCGAATCTCCACGAAGTCGTTGTTGAAGGAGAAACCGGCAAATATGTGCACTAAAGCACCCTACACATGAAAATTGAAAACGTTTGGAAATATTGAAATATCAAATTAATCTGTTTTTTTTTTTCTTCTCTTTGCTTTGTGAAACCAGATTTCTGTATTTTTTTTATATTATACTTGCGTTTTTTATTTTAAAGAATTTAAGGATGAATTTAGTAGTTTTATGTTATAAACACAAAATTATTTTAAGTTTTTTTTTTTTTTTTAGTTTAGGTAAATATTTTATAAATTAATATTTTTCTTTAAAAAATATTTATGTGCGCTTTATTACATAAATATTATAGTGATCTTGCGGTTTTTACATTTATTCGAAACGAAACGTCAAATAATTCAGATATTGGTAGTTCAAAAATAAATATTGTTTCCATCGCAATATCCCAAATCTCTACAATAAGAAACTCCAAATTCCAGATTTCATTTTTACGTACAGTTCTTAAATGTTTTTTAAAAGATAGTTAAAAATTTTCTCATTGGCAAAATTAGATATTCTTCATGACAGTTACATAATTATGTATGAGCCATTATTTGTACAAATGGCATTGAATTAGATTACGAGACATTTTGATATAATATTTTCTTATAGAAATTTGATTACATACTATACAAACATACAAATGAATAACAATATTTGGTATAACGTTTATGCTCCAACCGAAAGACATCTATGTGAATGATCAAGAGAAAGAAGAAGAAGAAATCAAAAACTCCTTGCTTAATTTAATATATATTACCAGCAATTCTAGAGTGAAATTTATAATTTTTATAATTGAAATAAAATATAATTATTATTTAGTTTTTGTTTCAAGAAATAACTAACATTTTTATCGTATCAATATTAGGTATGCATATACGATTTATTTCTTAATTTCATAAATAAATATTTTATAACATTTTTGAACTGAAAAATATATGTATGCAATTTCTTTCAACTCTTCTCTCTATGTATATGTTTTATTTTTTCTTAATTTTTTTTTTTAAGAATACTGTACTTCAATCGTGTTATTAAGAAAATCATAATACGATTAAATAATTTCGCTAAAAATGTTTAAAATTTTTTTTCTTATTAAAAATCTATGTGGTGGATGCGAATGAAGGGCTCAAAATTTTTGTTACTTCCATTTAAAAATTGTTTTTATGGGTCTTTATAAAAAATGGACTTGACAAGAAATAAAAAAAAATTATGTCCCTTGCCAAAAAAAAAAAAAAAAAAACAATATAATATATTACTAGTTAAAAATAATGTTGAGATATACCTTCCAAAATATCACCTTAAATATTTTTGGTTGAAAGTTTTTTTTTTTATTTATTTATTATTATTATTTCAAATTTTCTAATGAATAAACAAAAAAGCAGGTGACTGAAATTTAAAGATTTTAGAAGATTTTCAATCAATTTTTGTGTATAATATTATTTTTGTCAAAAGATATTATATGTTGAGTTTAAATTATATGTTTTGAAAGTTAATGAACTGATTGAGAATTTTTTTTTTTTCGTTTTCTTATATTTTAAATAATTTAGAAAGGATAAAATTTATTTTTTTTGTCTTAACTTTAATATGAATTTTATTTAAATTAATAAAAACTAAACAAACCACATGGATGAAATTTGGAAGTTTAATTAATTTGAAAGAGTATAAGCATGATAAATTAAATTTTTCTGATCTGATAATTCAGAATCATCTAATTTAGATTAATATTTTTAGAATTTATGTAGAGCATTGGAGGAGGACCTAATCAAAAAGGGATCATCAGAAGGTTACAAATTCTATGTTGTATAAGAATTATTATACTGTAGATATTTACATAAGTATATTATCTCTTCGGTTGAAGTGCGGACTTTAATTCTTATTTGAAATTTGGAAAAGTTAAGAACAGGATTAACTCTTTTTAAATTGAATTAATTTGAAATTAATTTAATTCAGAATTATTTAAACTAATTAAAGAAAATTGTATACGTACAGATGAAAATTGTTCCTATTGAAATAGTTTTTAAAATTTAAATATTATATTATATCTATATCTATGTACATTGTAAAGAATAAAAAAGAATTAAATTTTTTGGTTTTAATTAAAAAAAAAAACAAAATTTACTTTTTAAGGTTAGAATTTGAATTAGTTATTATTAATAAATGTGTTATAAACGTATGTAAGTACTATTTTTTTTCAAGTATAAACGGTTGATTATTATAAGTAGAACGACAGTTTAATGCAGCAAAATTTTTATTACTGTTTTTTTTTTTTTTTTCTTTTTATCATAAATATAAAAATATATAAGAATAAGTGAAAAAACCTGATTTAATTTTTATACAACCACAATAACAGAAAAGAAAAAACTTTGCATTGAATTCTTTCAAGATGCAATTTTATACTTTTACATGTAAGTGAAGAAAGATATTGCACATAAGTTTGCAATTTTTTTTGAACATCATATTCCGTTGTTATATGTACTCAATAGTTAAAGAAAGAAAACTGGTTTCATTACATTTATAACTTCTGAACAAAAAATTTTGTAGCTTCATACATGACAACAGTTTTATATAATAATTTTGAATTTTAAATTATTTTTCAATTCAATATTTTAATCATTAAATTTTTTTTTTTTTCAAGCTAAAAATTGGAAAAATATATTTTTTTATATAATTGTCAATATGAAATTTGTGCCCATACGAGTGTACATACATTATTATACATTGTGTTCAGAATTTTTATTTTGAACCCTTAACTTTAACCAGCGCAGTAATTTAAAGCAAGAAGAAACATTTGATAGGGATTTTTGTGTAAATTTTATACTTCATAACATCTACAGAATAAAGCAAAGCTATTGAAATCCAAGACATAAAATAATTAAAACAATTTACAATTTCAAAAGTAACAATAAAAACAGAAAATAACACAAATTTAATTTGTTTTTTTTTTTTTGTGAAATAAAATAATCTTAGTATTTTTAAGGATAAATTTATTAATTAAATTATTGCTAGAGCCTACAGTAACGTTAATCCTTTTTAATCCAAATCTAACCATTGATGAATAAAAGTATCACATTAAATTTTATTACCTTCAAAAATAATGGTTAAAAGTAACTTGAATTGAAACAATTGTTTGAACATGACAAACCACAATTTACAATTTACATTAATTTAAAATTTCACGCAAACCTACTGAACTATTTTCAAATAGAAATTTACTTAATCCATAGTTATTATATCATGTTTATAATATTGATATATATTATTTTAAATTTAAATTATTATTTTATATCTCTTGTATTTTTAGTTTAGAACATCTGACTACTACCTTGGAATTCTTAAAGCTTTCGAAAAAACTGAAAAAAAATTCTCAACCGTTTTCAAAATTTATTTACTCTGATGACTATATACATATATATAATAATGGTAAACCAAAAACAAACAACAAAAAAAAAATTGTCACCAAGAAGAAAAATTTTATTTTAACTTATATGCAGAGTGTGAAGAAAAAAAAAATAATTCTCTATACATATGACAACATATAATTTTTAAACCCATAGATTTTCCGCAAAAAAAAAAAACAAAAACGAAAAAATGAACCATGGAAAATTTAAAACTACATGGAAGCGCATTTTTTTTTTCGTACATATAATGTTTCTTTGAGGTCTCCAACTGCGTTTTTTGTTTACCATATGTGTGTTAGGACACATTTTCGCGTCTAAGAAATTGCATTTGACAAAAAAAAATATATGTATAAAAAATTTTTTTTTTTTTAATTTAAATTATGTGTTTTCGTTGACAATTTTCGTTTTTTTTTTCCACATATGATTTTTTTTTTTTATTTTTCATCCAACAAATAATATAAGAGATAATGTGATGTTTATTTTACTGATTATGCATTCAAAATATAATTATTATAATTTTATTTCATTTTTTTTTTATCATTTTTTTTTTTTTTAAACTTGTTCTTAAAAAGAAAATTGAAAAAAAAAAAAAAAAAATTATATATATTTTTTAAGAAAAAAAAAAAAAAATTTTATAAAAAATCTTCAGAAAAATTGCACTCACTGAATAATTTTTTATTTTTTTTTTGTATGTCATTTTTATAAATAAATTTCATTTGAATTATACACTCTATATAAAAAAAAAATAATAATAATAATATTTATTAATATTATTTTTTTTTTTACGTTGAATTTTTTCATATGTACAAATCGTGAGATAAATTCACCCCAGAAATCAAAAATCACCCAAGAAAGGGTTATATGCGTTCTGGTATAAAAGCGTTAAATTTTGCATTTTTTTTTTTTTATTAAGATGATATTAAAAGAAATAAAAAAAATTATATATTTAATAATAATAGTAATGTTCATTAAAAAAAAAAAAAAAAAAACGACAGGAACCTACACATAATATTATACACATTACACACATTTAAAACATTTTAAGTGAAACATCTCCTTGTTTTTGGAAAACTAAACATTATTAAAAAAAAAAAAAAAAACAAAAATAAATATTATTCAAAAATGTTAAGAGTTTGTTGAATTCTAATGTCTAAAGAAAGAAATAATTCGGAGGCGCCCAATTGTTGAGTTTAGTATAAAACAATTTCAATTTTGTTTTTCATTTTTACTCTTTTCTTACATTTTTCACTATCTTAAATTTTTTAGAACCACTATACGCAGCGTGCTAAGAATAAGGACGTATAATAAATTGGAAGTTTAAAATAAAAATTAATTATTATCTAATCAAATAAATAATAAAAATTTTAAAAATTCCGAATAACCACCAAAAGTGCCTAAAGTGAATTAAAAGCTGAAGTACAAAATTTTTTTAGTTGTAACATTTATTTTCTTTTATTTTTTATAAGCTACCGCACACCTACTTTAAAAAGTATGAATTTGGTGCTGTGGAAAGGAAAACGAAAGTTAGACAGAAAGGAGGAAATCATTTACACTCTTCTTAAAGCGGCACACAAGTAGTATACAATTTAGCTGGCAGATAATTCCACATGAAGGAGGTGCGGATATGGGCTGAAAAAGAAAGTCATTTCGATGCATTTTTTGTCCTTTCGAAAATATTAATTTTCCAGTTTAGGTCGTTTGTTAATTTCGAGGCCTTGTGGTTGCAAGATTTAAGGCCTTTTTAAAACAAAAAGATGAAAAAACACCAAATTTAAGTTTTCCACGGAAATTGAAACTAACGAACGGAATAATTATTATTAATTTATGAATGAATGTAAAATACATATTATAAATATATGTGTACACGTACAATACGTAGATCTAAGATTAAATTATATCATTTTCAAGACTTAACGAACTGATTTAAGTTTCCTAATATCTGTAAACACAAACTAAAAAGAAATTGCACTCCTGAATTTCTGTCTACTTCCTTGAGCCAGTATATGACATACATAAATAATATCTATATCAAAAAAGTTTATGAAAATATGATATGAAGATATTTAAAATTTTTTGTTTTCAACTTTAAATAAACCAATTTTAAATTTTTAATTCAAGTCAAAAAAAATGTTTGGTTCTTCTAACATTTGGGTTAAGAGAAAATAATTAAGCAATAAATAATTCAACTAAAATATATAATTTTTTGATTTTATTCCAATTTTTGCTTTAGAAATAAAGATAAAAACATTAATTTGGCGTTATTGAAATTTTGGCGTTAGAACATTATTGGGTAACAAAAAATCTCTCTATAATATTTCTTTTATAATTTTTATAAATTATGGTTCCATAAATATTTGAAATTAATATTGATTATTTTAAAAAATATTATACGATATATTTAGATTTTTGAGTAAATAGGTGAAGTAAGACCTTAAGCTTTTAATTAAATTTTAGAAATTTTGAATTTTTATTAATTTACATAGCAGACAATGAGAGTAAGCGAACTTTTGAAAAAAAAGGCTTGTTAATTTATTGTACTACCTTAAATCGTTCAAAGTAAATATAAATTTTTCTAAAAAGTCCGACCGAAGTCATAAAAATAAATTGTAGTATATTAAAAGTATTTCCCTTCAAGTAAGTTTTGATGATTTTACGCTTTTGCAATTTTAATTCAGAAAGGGTTTTTATCCGAATAGATTAAACAGTTTAAACGATTCAGTTGTTTTGTAACTTAACAGACTATTTATGCCTTTTCTAAAAATATTTTTTATATTAGACAAAATTTAATATATTCCAACCGCGGGAAATAATACATCAGTCACATTCACATAATACTGTATAAAGAAACTATTTGTCTTAAAACTTTTAATAACAAAAATGTGACACCTATCAGGTACCTAAACTAAAATCAAGACAATTCGAGCTTAACAAACTTCTAAATACAAGTTGAATGCATTTATTTATTAAACGTGATAGAACATAGAATGTTAGAATGTATTCAAATCTTTGTATTCGTCGTTATTTTTATATAAATATTCCAAGCGGCATTGTAATTCCTTATTAGCATATTTTCTTATTTTGCGTATTTTATAAATCAAAATAAAGCACATTATTTTAAGACTGAATGTCTTAAATTTCTAATTTATAATAATTTTTTTTTTTTTTCATAAGAACACTTTTTTTGTACCAAACTGATATTGGAGAATCTTGAAAATGAAGTTTTTGTTGCATGGACATTTCAAGGGTGGAAGGTAATACTAAGAGTTTTTTTTTTTTTTCAAACGGATGGATGGACTTTATATATATATTTTTTTTTGTGGACAAACAAAAAAGAGAAGGGGAGGATATTTTTGTATTTTTTTTTTTATATTTTTAAATTTTTAAAGAAAATAGAGTTTTATGTGCCAAAAAGGATGCGGATAAAAATCCTGTTTCGATTCCCACAGATTTTTATTAATACATAAATAAGATGAGAGGAGATGTGTACATCCAACACTACTTTTTTTTTTTTTTTTTATTAAGCAAGCATAAAAAAATACATAACAAGGATTGATGCTTTGTATTGCTGCTACTTTTTTCTTGTTTGTTGATATTCTAAAAAGAAGTGAATTAAATGTCTTGGTCAAAAGATGTGTAAATCGCCCCTATAAACTTTTTAAGGTTGAATTTTTTGTTTTTTATTATTACTTTTTTTTTCTTTTCTTTTTTTTTTTAATTCGAGACGTTCAATATTTTATTTATATCGAATAAGAAGAAGCGGAGAAAAAAATAAAATTATATGTGCAATAATAAAAAGAAGCATCATATATCTCGTGTGCACTGAATCAATTTTCCGTTCACCACACACTAGTCGAAAGAAAAAAAAATGGAATTATTTGTTTTTATGCTTTTGTTTTCTATTTATTAGAGAATTAAATATTTCAATAAATTAGATATTAAAAAAAAAAATAAAAAAAAATAGCAGAATCTATATATATAGATCTAGATATTAATACATATTTATACGTGATGTGTGCGCCCAGATCTAGAGCTTTAAATTTATTTTAAAACTTTAAATATGACACCTCATTTTCATGTCGTCTTAAAAGTTGGATCTGCTTAAAACGAATATAAAAAGAAATAAGTGCAGAATGTTGTATTAAGCAGTATGAATTAAGTACTACTTCAAAAGCCGAAGCAATGTTCAAATTATAAATCTAAAAATATTATTATTATCTCTTACGTTTATTCTTAATATTTAATTTTATTCTTTTGATTAGTAAATACAAGTTAATAATGTATGTACACAATATATACCTATTCTTTATCTCACAAGGCAATTTTTGATCAAAAAAAACTGTTTAAACTGCAATTTATCTAAAACCATAAAATTTTAATTAAAATTCGCGGCTTTAGTAATTAAAAAAAAAATAATTTCTGCTACTGATTTGAAAAAAAAAAAGAAGAACTGTGTCTGTGCGAACTTTTTTAATGTTTTTTTTATTTTATTTTATTATATAGACACAAGACATCACCGGTCATTCTCCTGTCCATGTCTTATTGAAAAAAGTTTAAAAAATGAATTTTTCGTCTTTGTAAACTTTTAAATTTAGATGAAAATTTAAAAGCTCAATTAGGTAATAAATATGCTTTACTTAAATTTAATATAAAGTTAAAAAGGAAAAAAAGATGTATGTAGTTTATTATTCAACATTGCAATAATTACTGAATTACTGAAGTTCGTTAAAGCTTGAATCAAAATTGCTAATTTATACCAATTTATCGCTGTGGATATGAATGAATTAAAAAATTCCGGTTTTCAAATTATCGAATTTTAATTTTAAGATCTGGAGTTCTTAAATATACTTAATTATAAGATATAGAGTTGGATTGCGGCCTTGAAAATTATCGTCCACTGTAAAGTGCTCAATTCAACTTCAAATCTCAATTAATTCACACCAAAATAATTTAACAAGGAGATTGTGAACTATAGCTTTTGTAATTTAATATTGAATTTATTATTGAACTAATATTGAATTGCTCGTCTTTTTTTTTATAAAGACAATTTTTTTCTGTCAAACATCCAAAAAATTATATTTCAAGTACTTAATTCATTGGGATCGGAACTCCTTACAGAATAGATGTATGTAAGTAATACATATTCAATAAATAAACATTTGCGAAATACCAATTTTTTTTTGAAATAAGGATAGCTATGTTTAAAAATAAAACATTTAGGCCGTCTGTCGGGTGCAGCCGTAATGAATTACTAATTTTACATCATATGCTTGTAGCATCGTAGTCAAAACTCGATGTTTTCAAATGTTATTCTTTTGTATAAAAAATATTTCAAAGCATTAAGTTAACCAGTTTTCTTCTTCAAAAACCAAGAAATATAAATTCAAAAAAATAAAATTTAAAAAAAAAATAAAAATTATCTTAACAATTCAATTGTGCATAAAAATAATGCACATCCTTGCATTTAATTTTTCCTTTTGGCGGGAAATTTTTTTTTTTTTTCTGCACACATTTATCTATAGTACTTTGTTTCTTTTATTATTTTATTTTTTTTTTAAGAAACTTGTGACTGATTACAAGTATAAGATTAAAGGATTTCAGAGTCTTTGAAGCTTTTTAATAATTTATATTTCATCACCGACAAACAAAGAATGGAAAAATGCATTTTCTCATGATCCCATTTGGAATTATGCACAAAAATTTGCATTCTTACAACGATTATTATTTTTTTTTGTATACATATATATATATTATTATTTACATATCCGGAGAAATTTTTTTATTTATATATTTAATATTATTCGTTTAAAATTGTGGATCAGAAAACCGGCAAAGAATAATTAATAATAGTGCACATATGTGAATATTATATTCCAATTCCAAAGAAGGGACATTGTCCCTAAGTTATTAAACAATTTTTATAACGAACGTTAAACAGAAAATCTTCTCCATATCAAATTAAAAAAAAAAAAAATAATAATAAAAATGCATTGTGATTTTACATTCATATTCAATGCACTTTTTTTTTATTATTATTCAATTCCTACATATATTATGGTTTTTTTTCATGAAAACAAAGTCCTTTTTTTGATATCCCTTTTTTAATAAACACGAAACAAACAAAAAATTAACACTCTAAAAAGTTTGAGTTAATGTAACGATAAATTTTTTTCAGATCCTGCCATCCAAACTTAAGAAAAACATTTTTATGTATAGTTCGGTTTTATTCAAAACTTAAAACAAAAACCAGGGAAATTTTATGATATAATACACGGTTATTAAAAAACTTCAGCTTGCAAAGTCCTTTTTGGTTATAGAGTTTTCTTCTTTAAGTCCGTGTTCTAGCCTATAAGTTTCTGTTTCTTTAATCGATTTTAAGATCGGAACAGATAACGCTAAGCGATATCCCCTGTTTTTTTTTTTTTGAGTTTAACAACGAACTACAATTTCTTGAACAACTTGATCAACATTTGATTAATATTTTAAAGAAAAATTCAAGTTAGTTTGATAGTCAACACTATTTCCAGTACCCATACACTATTTGCGCGACACTTTGAATTGAATTGAAACCTAAACCTTCGAACATCTTCTTGATTCAAAAAAAACCTATATATACATATTAGTTATTTCTTTACAGTGTAGTTTAATAAATTAATTTAATGCGCGAAATGCGTATATGCATTTAATATCACATAAAATGAGTTTAAAAAAAATGGCACTAAAGACGGATTTTATGCAAAAAAATAAAAATAAAAAAAAAGGAAAAAAAAAGAGTACGTTTATTAATTGTAAAGCTGCATCAACTTTCCTTTCCCACAAAAGAAAAATAAAAAAATAAAAATATTTTTGCTTTATTTCCTTTTTGTGGCACATATATTGATAATAAAAAAAAAAAAAAAACTTAAACTGCTCGCAGATGCATAAATTCCGCACTAGTTTTTTATTTTTTTAATTTTTTTTTTATTATTTTTAATTCTTTGAACATTTGTTTTTGAAAAACTCAAAAAAATACGTATAGATATAATTTTTATTTGCTTTTAATTAAAGTTATATATTATGCATCCAAAATAATTCGAGCAAATTCAAAACTTCTTTTTACTTTGACAAGCAATTCATTTCAATATTTTTGTTTTATTCTGAGCTAATGATACTATCTTCTAATGTTATACTATCGTCGTCCTTCGGGAAGCTATAGATTAATTCAAAAGTTTGTAATGAAAATTTCTTATGAAAGAAAATATATATATATATATATATATACACTTTAATTATGATAAAATAAAATTTACATTCTTGTTTGGAAAAGGAAATATTTAATTAATTTAAATAAAATTAGAATTGAGTGTGAGTATCAGACAATTGTTTTGATCTGTCACATCTATGACATTTTAAATTTGATTAAGATGAAAATATGAATTGTCTAATTATGTGAGGTCGGAAAGGTTAAAAATAAAGTAAGTAGGTACCTAAATATTTCTTTAAGAAAAATTTATAGGTATTTTACATAATAATTTTCTGTTTTGCCGATATTGTCAATTAAAAAAAAAATAAAAAATATATACGTACCTATAACACAAAAAAAAAGAAAGACCATAATAAAAGAACCAGTGTTCAAATTTTTAAGAAATAAGTGGAAGATTTCAAGAAAATTGAAATAACCAAAAAAAAAAAAATTCCTTTTTTTTTTTTTTTTTTAATTTCATTGCCCACAAAAATTGTTTATATTAGGCATAAAATTTTTCTCTTTCAAATGTTGGAAAATAATGGTACGAAAAATAAATGAGAGGACAGGTTAAAAAATATGAAAAAAAAAAAATAAATAAAAAAAATTGAAAACAATTCTACCTGGACTTTTATTTAATATTTTTTTTGCATCAAACGAAAACTTTTATCTTTTTTATACCAAAAAAAAAGAAAAAAGAAAAATAAATAAACATTTTGAACAGGTAGAAATACATATATTATTTGAAATTGGTCAGTCTTATTGAAAATTTTCATATATATATATATATGGTACCAAGCATTCTACACTGTGTTGAGGATAAACGTAACATAATACAAAAAACATTAGAAAATTAAATCAATAAAAAGCCTGCAGTGATTTGAAAACAAAAAAAAAAAAAGAAAAAGATTCATTGTATATAGTTATAGTTGCGATGATGAAAAACATAATAATAATAATAAAAAGAGAAATATACATAATAATAATAACAATTTGTCTCACTACAGTTCGGGTTTTGATTGTTCAAGCTCATTCAACAATATAGGTATTTATTAATTGAGCTTTCATTTTTAATTCTAAAACATTACCACAAATATACCTACATATTATTTTGGTATTTAAAATTTCAGCTTCAAAACAGAGAAAGTTTGTTTTTTTTGGTGCAAATTTTGTTTAAAGTATCAATTATTCGGAAAATAATGCAATCCTTGTAGATAACCATAAAAAATATTAATTAAATGACATTTCGAAAAGAAAATTTCAATTTTTCATAGTTTTCTTTTTAGACAAGTTGGTCGGTAAACTGGATGTTTTAAACATGTTAATATTGATTGATAAAATATGTTGTGTACAATAATTATATCTTAAAAATTATAATTAATCTTAATTTTTTTATATCATTTTATAAAAAGTACTAAATCTTTGACTAAAGACTCTTCTTTATTATGTTAAGATGAACTGGCGATAAAACCTGATGATTATTATATTATACCTTATTAAATCTTGAATATACAACTCTCTAGGTTCAGAAATCAGAAGAAAAATTCAAGCTTACAATGGCATTAATATAATGCGAAATTTTAAACACTCTTTTCTATTATTGAATTATAATGAATAACAAATTAAAATCAGGTTACCCAAACTGTAAAATTTTTCAATAGTACTTTAGTCAAATATTTTTTTAGCTGTAAATTTTGTGTCTCAACATAAATTTCACAAAAAAATATTATTTTAAGCTATACTCGTTTTTAAAATTGAGTCATATATATGATTATTGAACTTTTCTATAAAACACACATACATAGAAAATTATGTTTTCCTTTTATGCTTTCCGATATATACCTATAATTTTTTTTATTTCATGTATAAAATGATAGACACTGTTTTTTTTGTTAAAAACGACCCAAAAGAACTGAAATGAAAACGATTTTAGGTCGTTCACCCTTTATTTTGTCTATGAAATACATAAAAAAAATCTTTTACTACCCCAATCTTTTCGTCCTTGTAGGGGTTAGATAGATACTGTCTACGATAATATATATTAGATATTATGTTTGTGTATTTTATGGAAGGTTTATGTGTACAGGGCGCATAAAATATTTTAGTATGTAAAAATTTGTTTATAAAAATTAGAAATTTCTTCCTGTTGTATGTTGGAAAATGAAGAAAAAAAAAAATGTAATAAAAATGTATATACTCTACTTGCATATAGAAGAGAAAACATAAAGAAAAACTTAAAAAGGCAGTGTTATAATTTATATCCTGAAAATTTAATGGTTTTGATTTGCATAAAATTTAAAAAAAAAAAAAGGAAAAATAGGCACTAAGAAGAAAATATTCTTATTAACTGCAGTATTTGTACATTTTATAAACGATGAAATTGTTAAAATAAAAGAAAAAAATTTAAATATTATAATAAACAACAATGATTTTTACCTACATTGGTTGAAAAGTATTAAAAGAAAACAAATTGATTGAATCTATATTGGTATAGTTACTTATTCTGGAAAACATTATTTTATTGATATACAAAAACAAAAAAAAATTCGGTGACGAATAAAATAGTAAAAAACTTGCATATAATTTCTTATTTTTATGATTTGATCAGAATATTTACAAATTCTTGGCTAAAGCTAAATTTTATCGAATTTTAAAAGCAAAACAAAGAATCCTTGGCTATACAAAAAAAGGTATAAGCATAAGGAATACTTATACTGTTCTTGATTTTACTGATATATAGACGTTTTTCAAGTGGTCTTCGAATCCGGATGAGTCCGCTTCCATTGAAAACTTCTTTATAAAAAAAAAGGTATATCTTTAGCTTGGCTTGAGGTTGAAACTTTTCGAAGATTTATTTATTCAAATGAAAAGAGTAGACAAGTGATTAAAACTATTATTCGAGTTTTGTTTTTAATTCTAATAAGTTATTATTATTTCACAACACAAAGTCTTGATAAAATTCTTTTTTTTAATATTTAATTTTTGAAAGTTTTTTAATTATAAAATGTATAAATCATAATCAAAAAAAAAAACTTTGTGTCGCAAAAATTATGCTGATATTGTGTCTACACTTTTTTATATAATATTTTATTGTTTAACATGAAAGGGTACATTATACAACTGGTGAATCAGATTTAACAATAAACACAATATTTTTATTTAAAAATTCTTAGATATAAAGGCAATGAAATAAATATTTATCGATCATTATCTAATGATAATTATACATAATAAAATTAATCATTTTACGCTTCCGAATATAATTTTAATTTCAATATTCATTTCAATATCCAGAACACTTCAATACCGCATTAAAGCAAAGTCTTACAGTGACTGATTTTAGTATTTTAGTAAAAAATTAGTTTTTAATAATATTTAAGGACTCATTATGTAAAATTTATAAAATAAAAATTATTGATTTTTATATCTTTATGTGCTTATTTGTATAATTTGTTATTTCAGTTTCGGCTGTAATTTGAAAAAATTATACTTTTTGTTTTGATATTTTTGTTGACAGCCACATTAATTTATTTTCTCCTATTTGACATTAGTATAGTAGGTACGAATTTTTGAGTAAATCGATAAAAGATATTTGAATTTAATTTTATTAACGAAACATTTCCTAAATCATTCCAAAGAGTAATTCGTTTAAATACTAAACATTTAAGTATTTACGCCTTGCGGCTTGCCAAGGAAACTAAGTTCTAAAACGGATAACCCGTTCTAGAACGAACAACCCGGCAAATTTATATTAAAAAAATTGAACGATGCCAGCAAACGATGTCAATTCAATTGTGAGTGCCATCAAATGCCATCTTCGTCTTTTGAAGTAGCAACAGCAAACATTGAGCGTGAAAGCCTATGGCTCCGCAACAGTTTGCAAACCCATCACCCAGCTTATCCACCCGAAAGTGGGGCTGTAAGTGGGAATGCGCACATCAGCAGAGGAACGAAATCCAGCTCGGAAAGCCATTACTACTTCGCATCTTAATGCCATGTGAAGAATCGATAAGCCGCTAAAGGGGACCGCAGATTCCTTTTCATACACCACCATGAAGACATATAGGTAATTATGCACAGCGATGTAGAATCGGAATACAACGATCGACTATATCGATCTCCTTTCCACTTTAACACTTGTTTCAACAAGGTCTCAGTGTTAATTCCTTTTCTAAAATCAAATACAAAAAGAATTAAAAATATGATATTAAGAACTGTCCCAGGAAAAAAAACCACCACACTTTCCTTTAAAAAAAAGTCTTCAGTTTATTGGTTTTTTTTTCTAGGACAATTCACAAGTATTTTAGTTTTATTGTTTGAAAAAAAAAAAAAAATTATAATAGATATGATGAAAACATATAAACATATAAAATTATTGGTTTCATATAATAGTATGTGTAATGTATAATAATTGAAAACAGATTGACTAAATAATTGGAAAAAAATTTTTGTTTCTATTATATTTGACTATTTAATATTTAGAGATAGTTATATTTCACTAAAACAAAAAGTAAATTTATTACTTATTTTAAATTACTTCGAATAAGTTGACTATATTCAACCCTTGAAATTTTTCATAAATATTTTATTATTTTTATGATTCAAAATACCTATAAAAAATAAAATTAATTTGAAAAATATTGTTTCCTTTGATAACACAGTCATATCTAATTCGCATAACGCCATAACAACACGTTCTTAATGTTCTTGAAATTGAAACTTTTTGAAATTAGTATAAAAAAATATGTAGGTAATAGTTTTAGCATCTTAATAGAAAATCAAAAATATCGGTACGTCAAAAATATCAATAAAGTACAGTCGCGGCGTTATAAATATTTTATTTTAATTTAATAAAATAAAATATATAAACATTTTTGTATATGTACAAGTACAATGCATATATAAATATTGATTCAACTCAAATATTTCAAACAATAATGCATCTTATGCGAGTACGTAGTTAACGACATTTAACCGAACAACATTTTTTTATTTTATTAATTTTATTTTTTATTATTGTTTTTTTGCTTGCTTTATTTTTCTCGTTGGGGTTCAAACCTTGGTCTTTAGCAATTTAATCCACTGCTGTGAGTTATAGTAGTAAAATTTTTGACGATTATAAAGTAGAAAATATAAATTTTCTATTACCTTTTGCATTAAATTTTTACCCACGGTAATGCATTCTTAAACTTTGATTATGTAATCGAATAAGTAATGCACTATTCTTTTGATAAATACCTATACCTGGTTACATGTTCAGAGTATGTACGATAGTATTAATCTATACACAAGTTTAATAGTTGTTCTCTTAATTTTTAACTTTACGTTGCATTATTTTTTATTTATATATTAAAATAAAATATGTTCAGAATTCACATTATTATTTTTATGTGAAATTTTATATGGTTATTGATTCATTCATTATTTTTATGATAGTCCATAAATGTAAACGTATATTATGCATGCAGCTAACAATTCTAATTTTATAAATAAAAAAAAAAAAAACCATACTTAATCTTTTATGTGAAATTTTTATCAAACAAATCTCTGATGCATATTTTTTTCAAATATACTTAATAATAATAAAAATGAAAATATATATTTATATATATATAAATTTTCCAAGGTCAAAAATATTAAAAAAAAAAAATTTTAAAATTCATCCACCCCCGCTTCAACATTAACAAAAATTATTAAGTATTTTTGTTAAAATATATACGATCAAAATATAAATTTTTTTTTTTTATCACAAAAAAAAAAGCTCATAATACAAAAATAATGACATTTGAATTCAAGGGGTTATTCACTTTTCTTGCGTTTTCAGTTATTATTTATTTTATGAAGTTCACTGAAAAAAAAAAAAAAAAAACAGTGAGATTAATAAAGCGTATATTATTATCAATTTTTTTTTTTTTTTGATTTAATCAGAAACTTTGCTTAAATAAAAAAAAATAAAATAAAATTATCAAAATGCAAGCAAAAATCATTTACATTTTTTGTTGTCTTATGGATTATTGGGCGCACATTTTTCAATTGCAATTAATTGTTGAATTATTTTATTAAATTAATTGAATTGATATTAACAATATTATACTAAGTTCCTTGTAATGTAATAAAATTAAGATCTATCATATAATATTGTAAATAAAATATCTCAGAAGAAGAGGCATAAGTCCTAAACTCTGATTAAAATTATATTGTAATAATTGTATATATAAAATAAATAAAGAATTGAATTGAATTGAATTGAAATTATACTAAGTATCTACCTAGACTAACCTAAATCTGTATTTATTTATTAACAGCACTATATGTCATTCCCAAGAAATGTAAATTTTATTATTAAATAAATTTGGGACTGCGCGAAGGCCATCCATGGCTACCAAAAATTACACGCACGATTTATCCGCATTATTAGGAATATTTTGTTCTGGGTTTAACAAAAAAAAAAAAAAACAAAGTAAATTTTAAATATACTTAGTAAAATACGCTTTGTTATATTTTTTATCTTTGTATCGAATTTATTTTTGTTGTGTTGCTGTATTATTTCAATTCTTTTTTTTTTAAATAAAAAATAAAATATCCACACAGTATAAAAAATAATAAAAAGGCCTAATAAAAAAAAAAAATTAAGACACTGTTGTGGCTTATATTTTCCGCTTAATTAAAAATTCTATCATTTTCTATGTTTTAGCTATTCTCTATGGTCAGCTCGATGCGGTTTTACGATTATTGCTGAAAATTTTGGAAATATTGAAAGATTAACCTTTAGTTACGTATTTTAAATACATAAATACGTATTTTAACTTCCGGAATTATTTATTATGTAGTTTTAGGAAAATTTTTAATCGAGTAATCGTCGTTCGTTTATAATTACGAAAGTCTATAACTCAAAGTTCTTAAGTTACATATATTAATGGACAAAATTCACTCGCACAGAATTCATTAAAAATAATTCTACAAAATATTTTTATAATTAAAAAAGATGAAAAATCGCACAATTTAAATTAAATCATTTTAAATTTACAATCAACCTGCAACGCAATGTTTTCTACCTACGAAGATGTGAATTTCTTAAGTACATAAATAAGTATGTACAGTACACACGTAATTTATTTTCGTAGATTTGGTGTAATTTTTTTATGCAAAATTATTTATTATTTATTTAAATATTAAGATTACGATTTTATTTCGAATTCGGTCCGTACTGAATTTTTCAACATTTGGCATGAAGTAGGTTTAGTAGGTATCTAAAAAACGAATCATTTTGGAAAAAGAAAAATTTGGTTTCCTTAGAATTTTACTATAGATAGAAAATATCCGTTTCTGCACTGCTGGCTGGCCAAGATTACTAAAACTGAATTATAACAACTAATGCACATCTATTTCTGAAATTTTTCTCACTTCATAATTTAATCATATGTATCTTTTTTTTATGTTTCATTTTCAAATGTACATAAATTCATATTTACATTTCATTTGAATTCCAAGATCAATTTTGAAATTTCAAATTTAACGTTTCAATCTGAATACGAAATAAAATAATAAAATCTGAATGAAAATTTAATCCAACAGATGAAATTTTAAGTATCTTTTAATTTTCCCGCTAGGAAATTTCAAAGAAAAGCTTTTGTACATAAATTTACCCTTATTTGATTATCATTTCGCGCAAAATAAAAATTTATATTGAAAATTGGTAAATTTATTTTTCTTTGACATTTCATAAAGTGGTTTAACCAGTAATTTATGCTCGGTATTATATATTTATTTATGTTTTTTTTAATTTGTTTTGCTTTGTCGATGGACACAACATTTTATAAGTTCGCATTATTTTGTTATTTTTGATTATATTAAAGTTTATTTTTATAAAATAATGCACATTCGTGTTTTGACTGTTAGATTTGATGATTGTTGTTATTTTTATTTTTTTTCGGTTGAATTACCTACATACAAAATGTATAATTTTTTTTTGTGAAATTTAATAAGTAATCGGTTTTTCTTGTCGGGAAATCAAAAAAAAAAAAAAAAACATTAAAATAAATAAAAATATTTTTTAAATTAAAATTTAAAAAAAAAATTTATTAATGAACTTTGAAGAAAGAATTCAACTTCAAAATCATTTGTTTTGACATAAGTATTAAAAAAAAACATATATACAAACGAATCATAAGGTTGTATACCTATTTTGGAAGAATAAAAACAAAAAGTGAAAAAATAAAAAAATATTTAAAAAGAAAAAGAAAAGTTATTAAAAATAAAAACAAAATGAAACAATAATTAAAGAAAATTATAAAAAATATAAAAATATTACATTTAACATTATTGAAAAGTGTAATAAATTTATTTGGCAATTTCTTATTAATTAGTCAACCCCTGTCCCGAAGTATTAAATGAAAAGTATTTAAAAAATAATAATTTAAATAATTATTAAAAAAGCAAAAACAATAGAATGTACCTAATACTTTTGAAACATTATTAGCTTAAAGTATATATTGAAATAAAATTAAGTTAGATATTAATTTTACCACACATATGTTCAAAGTTTTGCACATCGAGTATATCTTTTTTTATCCAATCCTTTTAGAAAAGGTACTTAATGAACAATAGCAAAACACTATCATAAGGGTTCATCAACTTTCGCTTTATGTATTTATATTGAACTTCCTATATTTCTATATTTCATTTTAATATAATTATAGTAATTTTGAAGAAAATCAAATAAGTTTTGTGAATTAATGGAGTTTTAAAATTTCGTACGACTTTAGTTTAGAATGATGTAATTATGCTATTTTTTTATAATAATAAATTAACATAATAAGAGCATTAATAGTGTACGAAAGCCCAAACGAAAAAAGTACAAAACTCAATGATCAAATATATTTTATATTATTGATTAATATTATTGCTCGAATCAAAAAAACTACATTCGGAAATAACACACAAGCTTGCCTATTTTAATTTGTCCAGCCCTTTTACTGCTTAGTAGCTACCTAAAGTATATAACAACTATTATACATATATTTTATATTCAAGACGAAATGTATCATTTTTGAATAATTACCACAGAAACCCCATATTCTAAAAATCTAAATATTCTTAATGTTGCGTGTAATTAAAAATAATATTTTTAATCAAATGATAACCACTATTTAATCGATTTAATTTCTGCTGAATTAGAAAAATAAACTTCAAATAAGAAACTGGGTACTGATTCTAAAAAAACAAATAATAATAATATTATGTATGAAAATATGCACAGAACTTGAATTATTATACAAATGGAATTAAAATCATTTTTGGGTAACAAATAGGCGCCACAAAAATAAATTATTATGAAATATTTAATTCATTTTAATATGAATTTTAGGCACATAATATGCGAAACTTAAGAATTAATATTTTCAATTCTTATTCATATTGTCTTTTTTTATGCTGTTTTGATTAATGTGCAATGTATATTATACATATACAAATGCATATAATAACAGCGATTGAATTATATACTGAAATAGGTAATAATTATTAATCATGGTTAACTTGGTAAAAAATATCACTAACTATGTATATATTATTGTTCTGAAGTAAAGTAGGTACATATATGTACAATATTTTTTTGCAAATTTTGTATTTGTTCATTTCATTGTTGCTACGGACGGACGAACATTATTAAGGTTTAGATCATGGACTAACACTAAGGAATATTAAGGGTATTAAAAAAAATTGTTCTCATTGCATCCAATCCAACAAAACAACGATCAGACACAGATATTTAAATATTAATTACTCACACTCTGAGAGCCTGATCAAGCTTTAAATAACAACAACATGACCGCGACATGTAAAGAACAACTAAAGAAATAATGCGAAATTATCTTGTTTTGGGTGCAATAAAAGTTTCTGTATATTCAAGGGCTGCAGATTTTCAAATCTTTAATACACTATCTTTGTTAGAGAAACAGAACACAATTAGATAAACAAAAACATATATCTTGTTTGTTATTAATAAGAAAATTTACTACAATTTTTGTATTATTTATTTTAAGGGTATACATTATAAAGTTTTATTAGATAACTCCATTTGATTCCTTACTGTACTAACTCAATCCCCAGTGCAAATTAGATTAGAAAAAAAGAGTTTTGCGAAAGTAAACATATTTCTTGCTATTTGGTTTCCAATTTCAAATAATCTCTTTATCTTCTTCATAAGTGTATAGTTAATTTCAACTATATGTATTGTCATCAAAATTGATAAAATCGGTTTTGTTTACAATAAAAATATTTTAAAAGATTTAGCAAAAACCGTAAAAACTATAAATTCGAAAAGCAAAAAAAAAAAAAATAAATAAAAAATAAATGAACATAAAAAATGTCATCTATTTTTAAACTTAAAATTTAGTTCAAGGCTAAAAAAATATATAACAAAACCAAAATTATAATTTTAATCTGTGCAAAATTCACATATCCAGTTTTAATATTTTGCGTAAAGTAAATATCTTTTTACAAAAGAGGGTATTTTAAAGTACTTGATCTGTCTAAATATAAGCAAAACGAAAAAAACAAAATATCATATTCACATTAGAAAAAAAAATATTTATTCAATTTTTACGCACCTATGAATTAATTTAATGAAAAGTAATCAATTTTATTTTTATTTAACAAATTAAAAATGAGACTACCTTCAAATCACTTAATATATAGTTAATAATATTTTAATATACCTAATAGACAAAAATTTTTAATTTAGTAATAAATTTGTTATAACTTGATTTTATTTTATTTATGAAGAAATGATTTAAAATTTGTCTAAAGTAAATGAAGTATGCTTTCTAGATATCTTTGTTACAACCAGGGACTTAATATATTTTTATGTTCTTTTAATACCATTGTACGAGTAACAATACCGTATGCTAATACATATAACAATTTTTATCATCTAGACGCTATGCCAGTCCAAATTCTTCGAATAAATCGTAGTATAACCATTTTATTTAGTTCTTATAATAGAATCTTTTCACCCAAAACACTTATTTTCATCGGAATGAATTAAAATTTTTAAAACAATGTAAAATAATCATGTAAAGGCAATCATATAGTTATAATGAAAGTAAATTAGAAAATGCTCGAAAAAGAATCTTTTCATCTGAAAAATGCTCAGGTGTGACATCTGTATAATATGAATGTATGTATATGGGACAAAATCAAACCTTGTGGAAAAAAATGAAAAAAAAATTTCAAAAATAAAAAAACACCCGAAGCAATGAAAATAGTCTAATCTTGTGCAAAATTTATTTGGCTATCTTAATAATTTGATGGTTATATAAAAAAAAATTTTTTTTGGTTTTTTTTAAATAAAAATTGAAAAATTTGTCATGAGCTAGAAAAAAAAAAGGAAGAAAAATCTCGAAATTTTTTTATTATTTAATGTTTTTTATTTTTTATTGCAATTATTATATATATAAAAAAATTACATTATAAATTAGAGAAAAGAAATTTAGTCTGACTCGGAATCTGAATAAATATCGAAATAAATTTGTTTTCTTATTTTTGCATTCATTTTCATATTTTTTGTTCTCAAATTTCTCGTATCGCTCCGGATTTATATTTTATTGCCGCCAAATATCTGGTATTATATTGCTTCCTCTTTGCTTTCGATTTTCGGTCTATGAAATGTAGAAAAATTTCCTATTAATTAAAATTTCTTACTCATGACATTTCATGTAATTTTTTAAATCAATAAAATTTACTAATTATTTTTCAATAATTTGAAAAAGTTGACATACATGCTCATGATTTAAATAATAAACGACCTCCCTTTGTGTTTTAATTTCGGATATTCTTTTTTCTTTTGCATAAATTATCAAATAAATATATTCTCACTCTTGACAATCAAAAACTTTACTTACCATTTTTGTTCTCAAAAACAAAAAAAAAATTTTTTTTTAACAAAATTTACATGGATTTCATTTTTTATATAAATTAGTAACCGTTTTGTAAATTAATTTTTGTTTTTTTTTTTTATGTTTTTAACTAAAAATGCATATTTTACTTAAAATATCATGAGCTAGAAAAAACACCGACAACCAAAAACAGTAAAAAAACCGATACAATGAAGGGACAGCCAGACACCAAAATTTGTTCTTAAAAATAGAACATACAATTTTACATTGTCCAATAATTATTTTTGTACTTAAGCTAAAAAAATATAATTTATTGCACTTAAATAGTTCAAATTTTCTTTTGCCGACAACAAATTTTGTATGGAGACATAATGGAAGCTTTTTTTCAAAGTTAAAAAAAAAAGTGATTTCTTCCAAAAATTATTAATTATTATTAATATTTAGGTTTATAAAAAAATAAACTAAATATTGGTGGATATAAGAATTGCTTTTGATACTTTTTTTATTACTTTTTTATTTTTCAAATACCGCCGACACAATTTTCCCTTAGGTTTGATTTTGTCCCATATAAAAACATACGACAATGTTGTATAAATTTTTCAAAGTAATCGATGAAGAATTTTGGGAGATTTATGATTTCGAATATTCGTAAATTTACATTTTTATTTATATAGATAGGTTTATCTGTGTTCCTCACAAAATTCCAATTGAACAAGAAGGTTAAGAAAATTGTAATTTTAAACAGCCCTTCTTGGATATTCAAGGGCAATATAACATTTTTTTATTAATAGGAAATGTTCACACCAACAACCATGAAATTCTCCCTGCAGCCCCTTAGGATCCTCGAAAAGGTTATTTCTCCTATCAATCATTGACTTGGAGTTACCATTGAATAATTTATGCTCATCAACATAATACAGAACACATATAACAGTACATATATCGCCATTATTATCGGAAGATTAAAACTTAAAACAATAATCTGTTTACAATAATCTGTTTGAAGGAATTAAATGAGGGAAAGGTCACTTGTCTTTTAATTGGTGTTTGCAATGAAATATTATTAAGTTACAAAATTTGCAAGTTTTTTTTTTATTATTATTAAATTTAAGTCAATCAAAAATGCATATTATATTTTATAATATAATATAATTTTAAACTTTAATGTTTTTTACGCGAGATGCGTAGCGGTTTTTGTGGTTAAATTAGCGACTATTAAAATATTATATTCAATTAAATTTATACGACTTACCTACTTATGTTTTGTATATAAATAATTATAAATTCTAGTTTAATGGCTGGCTTTAGGCATTTTATAAGCATAAAAAAAAAATACAAATATCTATGTATATTTTTTTAATTCAAAATTTTAAACAAATTATTTGTTTTCTAGTAAAAAATATAGCAATAAGAATAATATTTATTTACTAATTCTTATAAAAACGAGCAATTTCTCTCAGTAGGTATCTAAAAGTAAAAGATTGATAATATTTTAATTATAATTAATTATAGTTTTCAAATATATTCAACCGTAATATTTTTAATTATTTTAGACAATTAAATAATATTCTGTGAACTTCCCGTGATACAGATTCTCTCTTCCATTTCATCGACAAAAGAAAAATATTTATATTTTTTTGTAATACATGTTATTATGTAGAAGATTAAATTTAATATTCCTATTTCATTAAGTCTAATACAAATACAGATTAATATTTGTCAGAACTACTAATAAACTTACTAAAAATGTAAGAATATGCTTGTCTATGTTGTATATCTGAAATCTCTTCCAACTGAATCAACTCCTAGCTAGGCTCTGTTACTTTTTTAATATAAATTAATTAAAAAGGGCATTTTTTTTGTTTTAAATTGGTAGAAAATTGTACATTTAAAATTTTTCTAGTTAGTTTTTTACTATTTACGGACAAACCAAATCATCCGTATGTAATTTTACTCATACATTATCGATCTTTATGGTTAAATATCTAGTACCCACTCTAATTTTATGTGTCTTACTAAAAGAACGTTTTTTTTAAAAATTGCGAAAAGATGAGAAATTGTAAAATACCCACATATTTTTTATTTTTTTTTAACTTATCTGCAATCTTGTTTTTAAATTTAATTATTCGAACAATCATTTAGGTACTCATCTTTTTTATTTGTTTTGTTTTATTAGACTAACTTTACAACTTATATTAAACAGTTTTTGCAATCTAAAAATTAATTAAATTTTGTTAATTTTTTTTGATAATTTTTTTTTTCTTTTCCTTAGTGAAAAGTGGGTCGGTCGGTGATAAAGTGCAACATATATATGTGGAAAATAAATTTACAGAAAAAATAAATTCCAATGCAATAAAAGTGTGCGATAATTTAACAAACATTTAAATATGGCACATAATAAATAAATTTAACTCTTTTAATTTATAAAAAAAAATAATAATTTTTTTTTTAATTTTTAAGGCAGGCAGGCTGTTTTAAATATATTATTGCCCAAATAAAAAAATCAGTTAAATATTTCTCAAAAAATTTATTTATTGTTTTTATTGTGTAACAATGAACTGTTAAGTCATTGTAATTTTAATAAATCATTATGAACTTACAAAATAAACGAATTTTAGTATGTATGTACATAAAACATTGTGTTATTATGTTCAGTCGACAACCAATAAAACGATGTATGTTTTTTTTTTTTGTGTTTTATTAAAAATTCCCAAAACATCTTTCAAGAATAAAATGAACTTTATATCATTATAAATCATTTAATTTTTTTTTTATTTATTTATTTCATCAACAAAAAATGTTATGTAAATGAAAAATTGCAATTTCTTGATAAAAAACAAGAAAAAAAGAAGAGAAAAACAATGTGTAAACACTTGAAACTATACTCTGGTACAAATAAGTGATGAATAAATCGATTAAAAACTTCTTTTTTTTTGCCGGTAATAATATAAAATTTTTTTTTTTAAGTTATAATATTAATGGTTTCACTTACTGCTGTTCTATTGCTACAGTCAAATCGAACTAGTGAATGACTTTAGCAAGATTGTAATATTTAGTAATTCTGTATTAAAACAACCTCTTGCTTTGGCTATCACACCATAGTGTCCTTTTTATATTTTTATATTTATTAATCATTATTTTATATCATTGACATTTATATCATGGATATCTATGTAAATCTTCCGATACTACATCCATTATATTATTATTTTTACATGAATGCATCTGTTCATTTGATTAGAACAATATTTGCATTTGTACTTTATTTAACGCTTGAAAAATCAATGATAAAAACTATAATTTTGGGGTAGTAACTTTTGCTACAATTCATTTGCTATACATTTTTAACACATTTTCGAACGAACTTCTTTTTCAGTGCACATTATGCATATATAGTTTACTCAGATAATTTAAGTTTTATTTGTCTAGAAATCAAAGAAAAGGAAACCAAGAAGATTCTAAAAGAAAAAATAATCACACAAATCTCAGTATTATACAAACTTACAAATTTATAGTGCACGTAAAGGACTAATTAAAAGTTACATATTGTAGATACTATTATAAAGTAACTAAATTAATAATAATTCTTATTTTTTAATAATTTAACTTTTATAATAATAACAAACAACTAAAGATTTTTTAGTAAATTTTCAATTGGAATTTTATTTTGACTTGTGAACGCATCAATTCAATAAAGCATTTTTCTCACGCATAAATAATATTCAAGTATTTAAAATGCATAATAATTTACTTATTTACATTTAATCAAATTATAAATTATAAAGAAAGAAAACTTAGTTTTAAAAAAATAAAAAATTAAAATAAAGAATTATTTGATTCTTGGGTTTCAAGAATATCAAAATAAAGAAATAAATACTTATTTTGCATGTCATTGTGCAATGTTTATAAAAATGAGCATAAAGTGTTCACTTAGTTAACATGATGTACCGCTGTATGTATACCCAATAACAACAACAACAACATAGTTATTAAAAATAAAATAAAATTCATCATGGCTCTTTTTCAAAGTTCAAAAATTTAATACTTTTTTTTTTGTTTAATATGCGTGCAAAATTTTGTAAGATACAGCAAAATTCCAATTCAAAAAATAAATTTAACTTGGTTTTTTTTATTTCGAATTTTTTTTTTTTTTTTATTTAAAGTATTTATGTAATTTTTTCTTTTCATTAAATTAAAAAAAATAAATTTTATTTTAAAATAAATAAATTTTATTCAAAAAAGAATTTATTTGAATCTTTATAGAATTTATTTATTTATGAACAAAAATTTATAGGATGAATATAATCATAGTGGCGGACAAAATAATAGGTGTGATGAATATATTTTCGTAGAATTTTCATGAATTTAATATTTAATGGATCTTTAAATAACTTATAATTTTAATTTTTCAAAGACTAAGTATACTTTTGAAATTGTAGTCGCCGAAGAATGGACCAGTATGGACATTGGAAAATTGTTCTTGTAATGGAATTACCATGGCCTCTAAGGCTGGTCTCTCTATAATTACTGTCTAGACTTTTGAAAACTTTTGTTTGCTCAAAATATACATTTTGTATTTTTTATATACAGTCATATAGCTAAAGGTATATAAAAGGCCCATTTCCAAAAATATGAAACTGTGGAAAGCTTTAAAAAAAAATTGGAATATTATTTTTTTTTTTTTCAGCGCAACTAATATTTTGTCTGCTACGTTTTTGGTTTTTTTTTTTAATATTCTGTGTCAATATTAATGTTATAAAAAAAAAATTCTGACAAATAAATGCACCTTAACTATAACGGTTTATGTTAATTTTTTTATGTAACCAACTTGAAATATAAATTTAATTAAATATTGGTCATCATTATGTGAATCTGATGGAATGAAATTTGCAATGATGCGATATAATTTTAAAATATAAAGAAAAATATATAGGTACTTTAAGAAAAAATTGTAAGAGTCATATTTTATATAGCATTGTTATAAAAATTTTCTAGTTATGTCACATTATCCTTTCTTAGACATATCACCTGTTTGAAATTTTTATCCCGCCTGAGGTGCCAAAATAATTGTTCGAGTCCTTATTATAATAAATTAGTTTTTTCCACAATTACGGTCCATATCATTTACAACACCAATTCGTTTTATTTTACTTGAAAAAAATGCCATAAAAAAAAAACAACCAATTTATATTTTGACGGTTCTAGTTATCCCAGTTAAAATTATACTTTACTTATACTAGACCTTGTGCTAACCTACTCATGGGTTCGAGTCGATATTTTTATAAAATAAAAAATAGATTTTTTATGAGAGCTCTTAAATGTATCATTTTGTTTGTAATCTAGGTACATATGAGATATGATATGTGTATATTAGTTAAATGTACTTGCAAATACAACTTTTCTTAAAAAACAAGGCAAGAAAAATAGTACTTTTGTACACAAAATAAAAATTTACACACACTTTAAAAGTTTTCATTTCTCTTCTCGCTTCAAACAAAAAATCTAAAAATGAATAAAATGTGCAAAATTGTGTTAAATTTTTTTGCGTATTAACTTTTGTATGCATTAAATTTTAATATGAATAATAATACTTTTTTTTTACGATTTTAAGAAATTTAAAACTTTTCAATAGTTATAATTAAATAAGAAAAGATACATTGAACTTATTTCCGAAAAATACACAAATATTATGAAAAAATTTAATATGTGCAATTTGAGAAAATTTTATAAGCATTAAATATCATAATTTTACCGTTAAAAATTATATGCATAAAATATATGAATGCCGGACATAAATAAAATCACATCAAAAATTTATAAAGTCATTTTACTTAAAATGTATCTTTTTTTTTTATTTTTGTAATTATGTAGTTTTAAAAAGGTCTATACTAGGTTTCATGTGTACGAAACATATTAATTTAGTTAAATTTCAGTAAAATTTTAAATTAAGTGCCATTAACAGTAAGTCCAGAATTTATTTCTTTTATTAGTTATTAAGTTTTGACATAACGTACTGTCATCAGAATAGTATCTATTTATATCATCTGAATTTGCAAATTGAGTTTTAATCGAAGTTCTAAACAAACTGCATCTTTCAAACTTTACAATATTTATATGTACAGAACTATTTTTTTTGCTGAAAAATGTTTTTAATTATTGGTTATTGGATGATTTTTCAAAAATTAATTAGTAAAAGAACAAAATAATTCATTAGAACAAAACTAATATGTTCAATTGGATTAATATAAGATATTTTAAAGCCTCAAAATTGCTTCAAAAGTCAACCAAAGTATAAAACCAAAATTTATCAATGCACACTACACGTAGATATAATTAATTATGTTGCTTACAAAAAATATTACACTCATTTAAAATTATAAATTATAATGTTACAGATTAAATATTGTAAAAATTTGTAATTTTCTATAAATTGAATAAAAAAAAAATTATTAAAAATTTAACTAAAAGGAAAATAAAATGAAAGGAAATAATTTTTTATACAAAAAAAAAATACAAAACAAAACAAAAATAAATATAAATAATAAAAGTGCATAAATAAATAATGTAAAAATTTGTATATTTTTGTAAAACGACAACATAATAAAATGCAATTGCTCTGTTTTACCTTTATTTAATAAAAATTGTATATACCTACATTTACAATGTTTTTACCATGTCTCATTCACGAAGATAAGAACCACCTACACTTTCATTTTCTTTCTTTTTTTTTTTTACAAATTATTGTCGTAGATACATACACTACAATTCTTTTTGTTTATAGTTTTTTTATTTTTTATAAATTTTTTTTTTTTTGATTAAAAGATTCAATTTGTCATAACTTCGTTACTGTTTTTCTGCAGGTTATTTAAAAAAAAATAAATTGTATATATAAATTTAAAATATATATTTTATATGTACATTATTTATTGGCGCATATAATTTTATATCTTCTAAATTAAATTATCCTGGTGAAAAATACTCGGATCCATAAAATAGCCGCAATATATCTTTTATTATGTATTAAAATTATATTCCACATTGTACATATTGTATTCTATTTTAATAATTTAATTCATTATTTATTTTTGAATTTAATATGATGCTCAAAGGGCTTGTCAGACACTATACAATTCATTATTTATAATATTCTCTGCAATAAAATTTGCAGGAATAAAATATTCTTCGCTTTGTTTGGTGATAACTTTTTGATTTTAACGAAATGTCAACCCCATTATTTTTTTATAATTTACGTGAGTCAAAACTTTCAGTTTTATTGCTTTAATATTCGTCTCAGCAAATTGTAGCCGTTTTATAATTAATAGGAAAATTTAGTATGATTTAGTGATCATTGTCCTAATATCCCTTTTTAACGTGATTTAGGCCAGTTTTATAAAATTAACGACCAACATGTTAAGTGCATTTTTAATATAAATACAAATTTAATTAAATGTTATTATAATATATTAGACATAGCGAGGGTATACATATATATATTTTAGTTTATATAACAAATCAAATTAATTGATTTTAATCAGAATTGACATTTTATAATTAATTTCATATACCTGTTGTTTTTCCATCAATCAGCAGAATCCTAAATCATATAAGCGAAAAATTTATATGTACATACATATATTTTTTTTAATAAAAATAAACAAAAAAATAAAATAAAACAAAACCTTGCATTCATCATAAATTTTAATCCTTTTTTATTTTGCCAGCTGTGTATGGGTACACTCTATAAAAATTCAAATACATATATATTCAGACCACTTCAATATCGTTGTTTCGGAAGTAAAAAACTAGTTTAGGACGATGACAAAAAAAACTCAAGTCAAACATTATGAAGCAAAATTTAAAAAAAAAATACAAATATGTGTATATGTAGGTATTTTCTTGCAAATTTTTTTTTGTAACATAAAGTTTATGCTATTAAAATTATTTTATTTATAATTTATAATTTTTTTTTTTTTTCAAATGAAATTGATTAAAAAACTGACCATTAAAAGAAAATCCATTACAATTATATAAAAGTTATTAATGTTCTATAATTTAAAAATTCTGTTTTTTTTTTTTTTTATAAATTTTATTTATTAAGAATTTGTTTATTGAAATGGAAAGAAAATCAGTCATTGTAAATCATTTTAATGCGCATGTCTTCGGTAAGTTGTATTTACATTCGCAAATTTAGCTCGGTAAATGGTCCATTACATGCATCAATACACATGCAATTATAGAGCAATGTAAATTGTATTTACATTTCCCTGATATGTAAATTGTATTTACATTGCTCTATATTGTATTTACATTCTTCATTTTGAACTGCGTAATACTATAAACAAAAATAACATCACTCACACTCACAATATTTCAATACAGACAAATACCAAAAAAAAATAAAAATTGCAAATGTATACCTCTCACATGCATCATATCAATGTCAAACAAAGCTTAGTTTATAATGCTAAAATCTAAATTTTCCCTCTGAGTTAATCTATATTTTCCCTCTGAGCAAACAAAAAAAAAAAAAAAAAGAACCAATAAAAAAATACGCGGCTATTTTTTTTTTTCTAAAAAGCGGCCAGTCGATCAGTCGATGAATTTTCTTAACATGTGTTTCAATCTACTATTTTTAAAGGATCTTCGAACCTCTACTACTAAATTTTTAAACGAGTGTGGTTGGATTTTAGTACAAAAATTTAAACCACACTTCAAAAATTGCACTTATTTTTATTCAAAAAAACAAAATGAATAAAAATAGAACAATGGTAACCCTGAAAATATCTTTGTTGTCATTATAAAGTTTGCTGTGATTGTCAAATGTCAAGTAAGAATTTTTTTTTCTTTTATCAACAAACGAGGAAAATGGCAGCAACAAGGAGATTATTTATTTTAAATATAAATTATAATTATATAATTATTATTTGATTTTATTTTTAATTATAAAAAAAATAATTATAAAATTATTATTATTTTTTTTAATAATTAAAAATAAAATTTAAGAAGACCATTAGTTCCTAAAATAATAAAAAAAAAATTATAATTTTTCTAAAAAAAAATTATTCGATTTTTTTTTTTTGCAAAAAAGAAAATGAATAATTTTTTTTTGGAAAAATTACTAATTTTTTTTTTTAATATTTTAGGAATCTTCCGGTTTGAAATCATTTCGATAAATAAATAAACTTCTTTATTAAATTTTATTTCCTTGCTTCATTTTGAACTTTTTTGTTTATTTTTTTCATTATAAATGTATTGTTTTCAACTCCCTCTCACATGCACATTAAAGCAGCATACAATACATGTTAATCAAATTTGTTATACAGCTCGTTTTGTATACACACAAACATATAGACACTCGTCAATATTATATCACTCGACCTTCGGTCTCGTGATATAAACATGACTCGTGTCTATGTGTTTGTGTGTATACAAAACTCGCAAGAATAACAAATTTTCTTAACATGTATTGTAATCTACTATTTGTTAACTGCTGGAATGTATAAGTATGTATCTCTATAAATAGAAAACTCAAGGACGTTTAGAAAATAATTAATGTTATTTGTTTAAAAAAATAATTTATAAGTTTTCTTTAATTTGATTTTAATGAAATAATCGAGATTAGCTAATCTTCAAAACCTGGATTGATTTTAATTTTGTACTATGTCATTTGTAAAAAATGGTCACACTTGATTAATAAGACAAAAATAAAAAAATAAAACTTTTAGATGCAAAATTATTGGATCCATCTCTATTTCTTAATTAGTTAGCTGAAAGTATCTTCAATGGCTTCAGAAAAAGTATTTATTTAATGCTGAAAGGCGAATGTATGTACGAAGTTATATATGCATTTATTTACTAAAAACTATTTAACCCTAAAACAAAGCTTGTATACTCCCAGCTTTTATTTAAGCCCAAATTCGTTTGAAAATAAAAACGCCTTTTATATATATATTTTCGAAAACTATAAATCATAATTGTAATAAATAATCTCATCGTTATTAAGCCGCGACAAAATCCGCAAAAGTTTAGGTCAGCTCGATCTCTCAGGTTCTTTCTACTTAAATTACTTAAAAAATATTAAAAGTTAAAAAAAAAAAAACAATTTTTTGAAAAAGCACAATTCCAAGTCTATATGCAAGCATTCCTTAAGATAAAGATCGAAAGCATCAAACTTTTAGTAGCTTTCAACATGAATCTACTAATTTTAAATTTTAAATAGAAAGCATTTATTAAGTTGTCTACTATAAATTTCTACATAATAGTACTTAAAAAAATTAAAAAAAATAAAAAATTATAATATCGCGCATTCAAACTTAATGGAACAAACAAGAAAAAAAAAATTACCTTCTTGAATATGACACGCGAAACTAGTGTTGATGAGCACATCCGATTGTGGGTTTTAAAGATAATTGCTGTTTTGTATTACAGTAAAACTAGAATTAAAAAGATAAAAATCATTATAACTAACTTTTCACCTGAAGCCAGCCTCCAAATCGATTAACTAAATGCTAATCCCATAGACAGCAGAAAGTGTTTTCGTGTTTTTTTTTTGCATTATGTGTTTTTAATGTTTTGTTGTTAGTTTTTCTTATTAATTTATTTTTGTTCACTAAAATGATGACTTGTATGAAATTAACGCCTTTTTGCTTCTGAGATTCTCTATTAAAAATTTTTTTTTTTTTTATGACTTGTAATTTAATATAAATGTATATTAGAGATTGTTGATTTTTAATTTTTCTTTTCATTTTCAGGAAATTTATATTTTTAAAATGATATGTATTTAATTATTTATTTAACACACTGAAGAAAATCATATAGTTAAAATTAGGCGGAAATTAAAGACTATGTCAAAAATCTATACAATTTATAGAAATTATAGGAAAATGTTTATTACACCTAGTATTTCCTTTTGTTTTGTAAATCAACAGACGTGAAGTTTAATTTTTCTTTTTCAATTATGCAATGATACGCATAATTCTTTTATACTCAAATTTTATCAACTGGTACATGGTTCTGTTTTCACTGAAACTTTTACGATAAGAAACAAGGACTAATCAAGTATACCTACTAAATACTAGTGAAAAAAAGTCTTTGAAACTCTATTAATTTAATAATAAAATTTTGATTGCAGAAAGATTTTAACTTGAAACATGCTTATATTTCAATTTTTGATTTTAGATTAAGGATTCCTTGATTGTTGCACTTCTCTTAAATATAGATAAATATTTAATTTGTTATTATAAATATTTTTATCTAAAAAAAAAAAGGAAAAGTGGAAGAAATTTATTATTTTATGAATTTTCTTAAACATATGTATTGAAGTTATGTAATAATATAAATAAACATAATAATTTTGATATATTAATTTTTAATAAACACGTTGTTTAATGAAGTGCTAACATGAAAAATATAATTTATTAATATCTCTTTTTTTTTTTTCTATTAAAATGTTAAACATGATGTTGTTTGTTTCATTGAAGCTCCCCGTGATAAATTGATAACACAGTTTGTAATTGATATTAAAAATAAATCTGTGTACATTTTTACAAAACATAATGATTATAAAATTTATTATTTATTGGTATATTTATGCTTTTAATTAAGCTATCGTTAATCAAATTTATTCATATAGGTAATTAATTTTATCTAATC
Source organism: Hybos culiciformis (assembly GCA_964007475.1). Taxonomy (NCBI): domain Eukaryota; kingdom Metazoa; phylum Arthropoda; class Insecta; order Diptera; family Hybotidae; genus Hybos; species Hybos culiciformis. The sequence goes on from OZ023273.1 coordinate 10,210,939, forward strand.
CAATTGATTAGAGAAATTATTATTGACAATTATATACCTATACTAATGGTTTGCTATAAATAGTTATATGAATATTTTATTTTAAATACATTGGGCGTGCAAAGTTTGAATGTGGATTAGTTTATGACAACTTAAATAATTGAATAATTTTAAATATTTAATATTATATAATAGTTTCCTTAATTTACAAATAATTTTTTATGAAAATACGTATAAGTAAGAGCTTTATAAAATAATTTGATACTAAGAAACAGACATTGATATCAAATTTGTACAAAATGTTTACATGCATAATACATGTTACATAAAAATAATACATTCTTATTTTACTTTATTAGAAAGAATTTGTAAAATGCTCCTACCTGCCAGTACGGTGCAGGCTCTCTTTGAGCTTTAGTGTGTTAGTTAGCGAGAATAAAAATTTAAAAAATCGTATGTTCTCTGTAAGTAAGCTACTAATGATATTAATTTTTATTTAACCAATAATGATAAACAACTCGATCCTATACGCAAAGTTCTTAAAATCAAAATACTAAGTTGCATAAACCTTACGTAAGGCTATTAAGAGAAATTGTTTTTCCTATGGTAGGATTATGGCATTTACATTGAAAAAAAAACATAATAATTAAACATAATGGATATAAATTTATAAAAATAAAAATTTTATAACTTTTTGTTGATTCCATCAACAAATAAATTTTAACTTGAAGGCATAAAAATTATATAAAAAATTTTATAATTACAATAAGAATAAAAATTATATACATTCATAAAAATACTAACTATATACATATTTTTAATTTGCGTTGAAAAAATGAATCACGGTAGTTGATGTTCCTAACGAAAACATAATTTTAATATATATATTTTTTTTTCGTAAAGAAATAAAAACGTAAATTTAACATAATTATTTATGAAAAGAAAGATTATAAACCATAATGATCAATATGGTGAGAAATAAATTCCCGCACATTTTTATAATGTTTATAAAATAAAAAATTCATAATAATGACGCATTTAAATCGAATCAAGGTAGTTGTTCTTGGTGGTTCTAAAGTTGGAAAATCAGGTAAGTTCAATTAAAAGATTTCTTTACTTCCAATAAAATTTCATTTCAATTAACAAAATAATTTAAATTTGCAATATCGTTATTGATTGCGAATATCGATATTTTTCTTAACAAATATATATTTTTACTTTACAAATATAATTTACTTACAAAAATGAAATTTACAATAATCATGTTTTAGATTTTTCATGAACATTATAATTCAAAATAGCAGACTTTGGAAAGTGCTTTATATTTTCTTGATATATTTATTTATTCATCTTAAAATTATACGCCTCTACGTTAACATGTTTTTGGAAATAATAACAACCTTTAAATTCAAAATTAATTTAAAATATACACGTATTTCTCTGTTGAGAATACCAAATCCACAATCCCAGAAATTCCAAACACAAAAATAGAAACCAAAAAAAAAATTCCAACTAGTTTTGTAAAGCAAACTTTTAACTGCCCAGTAGTTAAACCTCACTCCCTTTCTTCCATGCGCCGAAATTATTGTGTTTAAAAAGCTTGCATTTTGCATCAAAATGAGCCAATGATTATTATCTTGGAAATATGGGTAAGAACATGAACAAGAAAATCAAAAATCACATTTTGAAAGTTTGTAGAGGTACCATCTACTAGAGTAGCAAACTTTGTTGAAAATCTTCCCAAAGCGCTTCTGACAAAATGGAATAAGGAACTGTTTGCTCATTTGGGAAGATTTTGATCGAAATGGTCAAACGCCTTAAAAAAAATTAAAAAAAGTATAACAATAATTTAACCATGTAATCAATTTAAATTATTTTAAGTTGCAAATTTGATAATTTATCAGGAAATAAAAAAATCAATTCATAATACATAATTATATGCTAAAATATATTTATACATAAAAATATATGTATATATTCATGTAAATATGTATATACATATATATTTTTTAAGAATTTTGTAAGAAAAGAAAATTGAGAATAAAAATTTAAATTCCAAAATTAAAATAATCTTCTTGGAAAGAAAGTAATTACAAAATGTAAGAGTTAATGAGCCAATCATGAAATCATAAAGTATAAATTACCATTCATTTATGCTTCGTGTTTTCAATTATTTTTTAAATTAGAAAAAACAAATATTTTTTAAAACCCTCAAGGGTTGAATATTTTTGTCTTGCTCCTTATTTGGATTTAAAATGTAAAATGTGATGGAGATCCGAATGCGCCTTCTGTACCTGAATTTTGTAATTTTGTAAAATTGGTTCAGCCGTTTTCAAGTGATCGCTTACCAACGAACAGCATTTAATTTCTATTTATATATGTAGATTGACTTCTTTTTTCTTTTTTTTTTTGGGAAATGTTCTAAAGGGTGGTTTTTGAAAATTTTTCTTTTTATTTCTTCCATTCAGATTCAAATTTTCGAATTACGGTCCCACTGTCCCACTACTCGTTATGAATATATGAGTTTTTTTGAATATTTTGGACTCTATTTTAACGTATACATAAAAAAATAAAGTTTGATATTAAAAAGATAAAAATTTTATGATCAACGTTTAAATAGAATTGTTTATGTATTTCTCCTTTTAATACTTAGTAGATGAACGAAGGTATTAAGTACATAAAATAAGAAGTAGATATTTTTGCTAGGGAGTAAACAGATAAAAATTTCGTTACATCGTTCGATCATTACAATTTGATTTAATAACTGGAATTCACATAAAACACACAAAATTTTAATCTTTAATTAGCTTAACATTAACAGATTGACACGAAACCAAAAATAAAATGTAAATTATTCTTCACAATCAAAATTATTTATTTCTAACAAATTTAATTCTGTCATCTTTTAAATGACCTATATACATATATTATATGGATGAAGAAAATTCTCTGTCAAACAACTTTTGTGTCAATTTCAACTTTGTTCTATGTTTCCGCCGCACTATTTTTTGGTCACATTTGTTTCCACCAGCTTAAGTTAAGGAAACTAGGTACACATTCTTTTTCAAGCTACAATTTTTCAAATATCCGTTTTTTTTTTTTATTTATAAGTTACATTTTATATAAAAATTATAAAAAAAAATCAATAAATTTATTACTGGTTTTAATATGTTTTTTATATTATATATATATTTTTATAAGACGACGAGAGAAGTAAAAAAAAAAAATAAAATAAACAATTTACAAGCCATTATTTTAATTTTGTTTTCATAACAAAAAATTTTTTTTTTTTTATTCCGTTGCTTAAAAAAAAGTCATCAATAGAGAGATTACAATATTTTTCAATAAACTTTGAAAAAAAAAAAAAAAAACTCTTCCTGAATTATGCAACTTTTTGCAATGTTATTTACAATATTTTTTTTTTTTTGGTTTTTTTTCGTCATAGTAAAAGTAATTGTTATCATCTTTAAAAAAAAAAAGGCGCACAAAAATATTTAATATCTTTTTATCTAATTTTTTTTTAATAAAAATACTTAAGTGGTTAAAAAATTGCTTCACAATTAAAATGATTAAAATTATATTTTTTTATGAAAATTTTATTAAATTTATTTTTTTTTTTTTACTTAGTTGTTTATTTTGTTATGATGTAATTTGTATTTGCTTGAAAAACCATTTAAGCAACTAAAACAAAGTCACAAGAGACTGCATTATAATGGTGACCAATTTTTAGGATTCAGGAAACTAGATTTTATAGATCAAAATATCGGGAGATTTTTTAATTAGTTCTAAACTTTTTTGTTATAGAAATTCAGATATTCGGTGTTAAGTTAAGGTTACCATATATTTAGGAACCCTTTACACATTGCAGAGAGGCCTAGGTATGCAAGTATTACCATTGTTTAGAAGAAATTTAGTAGACATTTTTTAGTTGTGACTATTTTTCTACAAGTATTAGACCCAGCTTACATTATTAACAAATTCAATAATATTATCTAATTCAAATTTCCTTCGTTTCGTTCGAAATCAAATGATTCATTTTGAAATTTTTTCAGAATTTTTGTGGTTTCTTAAATTGATCGTAAATGAAAATTTATTGATCTCAAATTTTGAATAACATAAGAGCGTGCTTTGAAAATGAAACTATAGTGTAAGATTTCTTCAACATTTCGGTGTTTCGTCAACTCTTCACTAGGAATAAAAAATTGTAGAACAGTACTTCATAAACGTAGTATAAGCACGTTTGGAACATTTTGGATTAAGATACTTTTATTTTAAGATGCCTGGCTAACAACCAGAATATTTAATATCTTTATCATATATTTTTAGGTTCCTTAAATTTCATATATCAGTACCATATAGTCATATACCATATACAAATAAAGAAAATTTTCATCGAAACTCGACCCCTTCGACATCTATCTGCGTGGCACAATAATTTTTATCGGAGTTAAATAAATGATTTAAAAAAATATCACATATGAATTGTGCTTAGACCCTTGGCTATTTAATTTCGCAATCCTAAATTATTGAATCCTTTGTCGAGGTAAAAGTGAACGAGATTGCGCATATTTTTAGTTTTAAAGTATTGACTGTCAATTAGTCAATTAGTTCATTATTTAATAAATAGCATTTTGTTGACGGACAGATGGAAATTTAATGGAAACATATACAGTCCATTTTTTGATTTTCATGGACAACGGTTTTAAAATCTATAACCCTTTTACTCAGACTCTTATTTTTAAAAAGATAATTGTTCCGGGTGTTTTTAGCAATTAAGTGAATTCTAAATTACTTATGTAGGTAGTTAATTTATTTCTTTTCTTTTAATCAAATTTTAATTTTTAATCCAATCGTACCAATTTAAACACTATATTATTATAAAAATTAAACAAAAAATATGTCTGTCTTACTTGCTTAGTAATAATTTTTTTTTCCTTACCAAAAATGGTTTTAAGAAACACCTGTAACAGTGTAACACTAGTCCAAAATTCATAGATGGATATAAAATACACACGTGTTAATTGACTAGTTAAACTACTGTTATGGACGGCATAGAAGTTATATCGTGCTTGGCGTTATGATAATTTTTAACGTAATAAAATATATGAATTAAAACTGCAAAAAAAAAAAACATTAAACAGAAAAATAGCGCGACATAAAGCCTTTTTGCAACAAAAAAAAAAGAAAAAACTTATAAGAAAAAAAAAACTTTCTCCCAAATGCAAAAATATTGAATTTGTATGTAAAACATCTGTATATATTTCCTTCTTAAGAAAATGTGAAACGTAAAAAAGTATCTACGAAATAGAGAGCATTCTTCTTTATTTAGTTGCTAACTTTCAACATTTACAACTTCAAAAGTAAGAGGAAATATGACAGAAAATTCTATTTTAATATCTATAATCCTAGTAAAGCCCAATAAAATATATTCGAAAGATACATCAATACATCATTATAAGCGCATAATTGTTGGAGCCTTTTGAACTTGGGTTTATTCCAAAAATAGTCGAGTAACAAAAAATGTTAAAACTCTTAATTTGAAATTTTATTTTTATGAAAATATAGTAGTACACTACTAATAATACATAAGAAGCAATATATTATGGCTCAAATTTTCGGTTTTAAAATAAGACAACCTAATCGGATGTTTTTATAAATGTATATAATATTATTTTATTATTAAATAAAATAATCTATCATTTTATAACAAAAAAATAATCTATGTAAGTATGAATGTAAGATGTAAGAGGCTTAAATCCTAGTAATTTTTTTCATACGACTATGATACGGCAATTGTGAGATTCATGACAAATGTTATGAATCAGGAATAACTTATTGTAATTAATTTAATTACATAGTAGCATTATGTATGGAATTAAATGAATTGTAGGGTGATGCTGATGAACTTTTTGTTATTACAAATAATGGAATTTCTCTATTTAACAATTTGCAAAATAAATCAATAAATTTAATTCAATGAAATATTATTTTTAGTGATACATAATGTGACATATGGACGTTCTAATTAAAAACTTCATACATAAAATCCATTAAGTAACATTTTTAATTATAATTCTCGGTGAACTTAGTTTATTCTAAATTATAAATTTTCTTCTTAAGTTAAGCTGATACATTTACTGTCGCACATTTAAAAATATTCATTTTCTATATTTATTTTCTAATAATAATAATTTTAAGCATAAGAAATGTATACATATTAAATTAATGTTTATAAATGCATGTATTTAAAAGTCCATCGCCCCTTTCAAATCAATAACATATTTATGGCATGCATATTGCATAGCCACATTATTTAAAGCAAAAAAAAAAATGCAAAAAAAAATTAAATGATTATAATTAATATTGAATTATTAAAATTAATGATAATAATATAACAAATCAAATTGCAATTCTTAGATTTAAGTATACATAGCTATTTTTTCCCATTTATACAATTTTATGTCGCTTCGACCTTGGTCGAATGGATAGTATTAATCAATTTGTCGAAATTTATTTTTCAATATCTATTTTAAAATTAAAGTAATTTTGATTAGATTGCACTAAAACAAATTAGAAATTTTATTTTAGATATTTATGTAATTATGGTATTTCGCTTATTTGAGTCATATACTTATTTGATTCAACGATTTTATTTTCGTTTAGGTAAAAGTACAAATCAGTACGGCACCAAATTTTTTAAAGATTTATTTTAAACATTGATTTCTAATAATATACCTATTTTGTTTTGAAATTGTAGTTAGTTAAACTTATAGCAATTTTATTTTTACTCTAGGAGATTTATATTACAATTTGTATTTTTAAATTAAAAGTTTTGTTAAATAGGTTGTGATTATGTAAATATTTATAATTTATAAGAAAAATTTCAAAATCAGAAATTACGTAAATCAAAAAAATTTAACATAATAATTATAGTATAATATAATACATTAATACGTAATAGTGAACTATAAATTTATTTGAAATAAATCACATTGTTAGAAACGTAATCTAACAACATCTCCCTGAACATGAGTAAAAATGCATAATTTTGAAATTTCAGTTTTATTTGAACTAATATTGAGACATTTATTCTTTTTTGTGATTATCAACTAAACTTAATATTTTTCTTTATTTTTTTTTTACAGCAGTAACTGTTAGATATTTAACAAAAAGATACATCGGAGAATACAGTTCTACGAGTGGTAAGTAATTTGAAGAATTGAAATAATTTTAATTTAAATTTAAAATTAAAAAATTTTTTTTTTCGGAATTAAAGATTTTCTATACAGACATAGTGTTACTTTTGACAACGTTACAACTGATGTTGAAATCATGGATACATCCAAGTGTGCAGTAAGTATAAATTATTTTTTCAAATTTTTTACTCTAAATATCTGAAAATTTATTATCTTACATCTGTACGAAAAATATATTATTAGTTTTGTTCTAAGTTTTACATATTATTTACTATATTCTCAAGTTTCGATTATTATCGGAATTAACATAGATTTTTTTAACATGTAATTTTGTATTTACGATCTTATTTTTTTAAATATGAAATTGAGAACAGTTCATTTTTAAGTTTGTACGCATATTTCGGAGTTCTTAAAATTTATAAATCTCTCCAAGTCCTGATATTGTAAATAAAAATTAATTTTTATCAAAATTTATTGATTTCCTTAAAAATTTATTTTTTTTAAAATGCATTCATATATCGCTTCTTCTCAAAAACATAAATTCAGTCGAATAAATTTGAATATTTTTTTTTTTGATCATTTTCTTGGTTTCATTTTAAAAATGCATATTTGATATTAAATACCATGCAAAAATAAATTTTTTAATTGATTATATATTTGTGTTCTTAATTTATTTTGGTTTCGTTTCTTAAGCACGCAATGATATTAAACGTCTTAATATTAAATTTTATTTTTTTTTAATTACAATTTCTTCTTTTTCCATCTATTAAAAAAACAATATTTTTTACCTCAGAAGTCTATTTTGGCGTTCTAAGGAGAGTAGTTTAAATATTTTTAAATTAAAATACTAACAAATAACAGGTTATTTTGTATTATAAATTATATAGTAAGTATAAGAACTATTACATAGTACTATATCAAACGACAAGCTGTTAGGCTACATAAAACTGTAACTATAGCTTGAATTATATGAGTTATATGATGTATTTAAGCGATGTAAGCTTGTCGTCCTTCTCTGCAATCCTTTGAGTTTTTTAAAGAAGAAAAACTGTAATTATTTAGTTTGTGAGTTTAGATGATGAGTTTTTCAGCTTCAATGCCTTCAATCATCGACAGAAAGCTCATCAAAGAAAAACTTAAAAATCGATTTCTTTGGTTATAAGTTATACATGAAAAAATTGTAAAAAAAAATGGGTCATCATCGTATTTTTTAAAATGTTATCTCATAATAATCAAAGATATATCAAAACTCTCACATTTTTCATTTCTTATAAAACAAAAAAAAACAAAAAAGAAAGAAAATTCATAATTAAAAAATAAATTTAAAATATACAGATATTATTACCTGTATATACAATACATAATTTATACATATGTATATAATATATTTATAAATAAAAAACAGAATTCCTGGTCGTTATGAAAAGTTCTTATATTTAGGCCAAAAAAAAAAAGCCTTAGTTATACTCATAAATATATAATCATAATAAAGTAAAGGGTGTTTCTTTTTAATACAAAAAAAAAACAGAATTCCAAACAAATATTTAAAATTTACACTAATCAATGTATTGTTGTATTCGAAATTCAAAACAGCGAAAAATATTTAAAAATTTAACAAAAAGTTTTTAACTTAGCCAATTTGACTTCATTGGGTGTGCCGAGCAACTTTTAGATAATTTCATTAAAAAATTACTGCACACACTTTTCTATATTTCTTCAAGGATGCAATGCAATTAGATATTATAGATATTATATGCGTATTTCGCCAAAATTTTATTGTCACTTCGTCCTAGGTACAAGTAAGCAAAAATACAAGTAAGCAAAAGAAAAAGATGTGAAAATTTTGGTTTTTTTTTCACATAACTTATAACTTTAATTCTTCACACAACTTATAAGATTTTCGCATTAATTGAACAAAATTCAAAACTTCAACTTTGACATAAGGTCACTAATTTAATTTAATTAAAATTAATAAAAATCACTCTGTAGTTTTGCATACTAATTTTTGTTTTTCTTCAATAATAAACAAATTTTTGATTTAACCCAGCCTGAAAGGCAATAATTTTTTATTATTATGTTATTGTTATTGTTATTACGCTTTATTATTGAAGTTTTATTACAAACTTTTATTTCTATATAAAAATAACAAGGGAAAGTATCATATTTTTATTTTTTTCTTTTTTTTTCGAAATAAAATTGATTTCTTGGTGGGATATCTGAAATATCATCAAAATTCAAGTTCATAATAAATTAATAAATTGATATGTCTTCGAAATTAAAAAAAAAAAAAATTAGGAAAACCAGCTGCCGTTTTCAGTTTAATAATTAATCATAACATTAAAGAATTTTTCCGAAAAAAAAAATCATATATAAGAGCTGTGTCGTATCTTAGCAATTATGGAAACGTATTGACCAGTGCTGTTAATAATCTTGCGAGATACAAATTCAGCCTGCCTAAGCTCTTTTTTGAACGTGCTAGTGTTTTACACGAATTTTTATACACACATTCAAAAAAGGCCTTAGCCATGCTGAATGTTAGTTTAAAAATAATAAAATTATAAAATTATTTGATATGGAAAAATAATTTAATGTATTATGTAATTTTTCTTATTTCATTTACTTTTTATGTGTTTTCTAAAATTTTCGTGCACTTAAAATTGTGAAAATTTATATTTATTTTGGGAACAGCTCTATATGTTGTAAATATACACATTACACAGTGATTACATTTTATCGAACATAACTGGAGCAATATTTTATTTAAATGAGCTATGACAATTTCATTATTAACTATTATTGCTACAATGAATCACTATTATATCATTTTTATGTATAAAAAATACCAGAAAGTATCTTAACATCATAGTATAACGTGCAGTTTATAGTCTGGAGTTCAAATATATATATATATATATATATATATATATATATATATATATATATATATATATATATAATATTTTTTTTTTTTTTATTCTTCATGGATATCTGTTTCATAAATTTATTTATATATACAATAGATATACCGAACTATACACTTTATACACCTGATTCATTTATGCTTTCCTTAATAATATTGAGCAAACAGAAAAACATTTTTTTTTTGAAAAAATCCAATACATGAAAATATTGCGCTTTATTGTACTTTAAAAAGATGAGCGATTATAATAAAATATTTGAAGTACTTAAGTAAGTTCATATTTTAGACAATTAACGGTTATCAGTTTGAATAAAAAATTAAAGCCAACTATCACCTATTAGTCGGAAAGGATATGCTTTTTTTTCTATTTAGGTACATTTTGTTTAAGATACATGTATATTAGATTAATTTAAAATAAAATATAAATTTACATGAAACAAAATGAAAATTAGTCAAGTTTTCTGATCTTATTACTGAGTAAACATTGAAAAGTATAAATATTCTAGACATTTCGATAAGAATTTGAAAAAGCGTTTACCTGCTGCACTATGTAACTCAACAAAGTTCACTTTTTTTTTTTATTAAGGATCATATTATTAAATTAAACTTTAAAATTAAAATAAATCAGAATTTAACCAGCACCAATACCAATTTATGTCTGTTCTCATTTCACACAAGGAACATATTTTTGAACGAACTGATGAATTTGTATGTAATAAGAAATATATATTGAATACACGGAGAGAAATCCAATCAGATATTATGATTATGACGATTGTACATATGCGTAAAGCACTCAGAGAACTCAGCTCTTAATAACTAATCATAAACCGTAAATATTAATCATAAACAATGACTAAGGGTAAAAACAATCACTATGACTGCAAAATCATAAATCCTGCAACCCAATAATATCGATTTCATTTCTTACGTCTTAAAAGCGAGTAATGGCTGCTATTTTACATAAGAAAATAAAATTAAGTTTTTTTTATTAATTTTTTTTATTTAATTTTTTTTTATTTAATTTTCATTTATTTAATTTTTTTTTATTTTATTTTAATATTTTTTTAATTTATTAAATTTTATTTATTATATTTTTATTAAATTTACAATTTTATTTCTTATGTCTTCTTCCGGATTCGAATCTGTAATATTAAGGACGCAGGTTCGAATCCCGAAGAAAGCAAAAAAATTTTGGTTTTTTATTTTTTTTTAGCGACATTACAGAAAATTTCAACTATGTACTATTATTTTAGTAATTAAAGTAAATAATCTGAATTTTAATCACCGAAAATAAAATAAAAAGTGAAAAAAAAATGTTTTTGTATTAATCATAACTTATGACTAGCATGATTAAGCATCATAACTTATGATTTCAGGTAAATCATAAGATAATCACGATGTATAACGTAGTAATTATATGCAAAGATTATTCATCTTGCGCGAAGATTTTTAATCATAGGGCTATTTTTTCGTTATGATTAGGAGTCTATGACTGATATAATCATATTGAATGAAAAGGCATTTCTCTGCGTGTACATATATATTTTTTATTGCGTACAAGAAATTCGTAGATTTAATTAAAAAAATTATCCATGCGTTATTTTTATATTTCGATGTTTTATTTAGCTTACTTATAAGTTATTTTGTTACTTACAAGTTTAAACATATATTTAAATTTTTCAATGAATCTAAGTTGATTAAAATTTACTACTACTGTTCCAAAAATAATGCTGATTAAAGAAAAAATTATACTGCTGATTGAAGAAAAAATTATACTGCCTAAACTAAATCAAAAATTATCTTATTATAAGATTTATGAATGACAGAATTATCGTAAATATAAAAATACTAAAATAAGAAGCTTAATTATATTTTTATTTTTTATTTTATTTTATTTTTTATAAAAAATAAATATATATGTATGTATATTATATTCATATATTACCATGTTGTATGTTCATAAATATAGGAATTTTTTTTTTAAAACAATAAAGTTTTTCGCTCTCATAATATTTATAAAAAGATAAATATGTATGTATATTGTATATACATAATATATTATAAAAAAAGTAAAAAAAAATTATATCTTGTATAAATTTAAACTTATTAAATTTTTTTTTGTATGTTCTTATTATTTTTGCAATTTATAGAAAACCGGTTGCCTTTATGAACATATCCGTTGGGGAGATGCATTTGTTATTGTTTACTCGGTATGTGATAAAGCAAGCTTTACTGATGCTGAAGATTATTTAGAACAACTAAGTAAATTAAAATTACCATCGTATTATACCACCTTGTTATTGGGTAACAAAAGGGATTTGGACCATGTAAGGTAATTTCCCATGTTATTATGAAAATATTTTATTTTACTTTTTTTTTTTATTTTCATAAATAAATAATAATATCTATTCTTTATTTATTTAACTCTTATGTTTTTTTTTTATGTTTTAAAAACTATACTTTGCCATAAAGATAAATTTTTTCCAAGAAATTTCCTGCAGCAAAGTTTTCTTCTCTTTTAAATTCATTTTGCCGTTAATCTCAAAAATAAATAAAATTATAATATGTAGGTATTGGAAAAACAAATAGAATCCTATATTGGAAATTATGTTGTTAAAAAAAATTGATTAGAGATTAAAAGCAAATTATGCATTTAACATACAATCAATAATGGTAAAGGAATCAACTTAAAAAAAATCCAAAATCTAAAATTATATCAAAGTTATGCAAGAGCTGGAAGTCTCTTCAATTTACATCAGTTAGTAATTATCAGATTCTGCTATGCTTTTTAAAATTTTCTACTATAACACGTTTAAAACTTTTAATTTCCACAAAAAGTTTAGTATGCTTTACTTATCCTATTACATTTTTTTGTTCTTCCAAGTGAAAGAGACACAACATTATATATATATTAAGTATCAGTTTCCAATTCCGATTAGATAGTTTGCAATTGATATTAATTTTAAAAAATACAAAAATAATAACTATGATATGAAATAATAAATAAATAAATTTAAGTTCTTCATGCTTTAAGATTTCTTTTATTTTAGTTAACTTAAATTTGTTTTAAATTACTTTTACTTTTTAAAAAATGACAGTATGCAACTTGGATATAAAAATTAAAAAAAAAAATACATAATGTTCAAATGTGCAACATATGAAAATTGAATGAAATATTATTTGGTACTTACGAAAATTTTATAAATAACCTCCCATGAATAATTTTTAATTTATTTCTTCATTAACTTTATATTTATTTTTTTTTCTAGAAAAATATCCGTGAATGACGGCCATGAATTATCATTAAAATATTCATGTCAGTTTTATGAAGTGTCTGCGGCAGAAAGCTATGCTGGTGTTGCAATCGGTTTTCAATCATTATTAAGAGAAGCCAGATCTATACAATTATTAAAAGCATTACCTATTCGACGAAAACTTGGTGTTAATAGTGTATCAAAGGTGAAACTTTTTTTTTATTTTAATTAATTAAAATATACTGAAAAGAATTGATTATGATTTCATTAAATATCATTATTGTAACATAATATTTTTCTAATATGTGTAAAAGTAAATAATGAAGTAATAATATAATGCTAATTTCTATTTATCCAAATTATGAAAAAAAAAAATTTAATTTTTTTTTTTATTAATAGTGATTGCATTTACTCACTACTTACGTGCCCAATACTTACGTTAAAATTTTAGATATTTATTTAATACAAATATATAAATTGCAAAGGACTTAAAATAATTAAATGAGAATTATTGAACAGTAATTAAATTTAATTCGCAAAAAAAATATAGAAAATGACATAAATAATTTTGGATTTGTTGTATTTTGAAATATTTTGCATACATTGAAAGTTAAATATATAATCTGCATGAAATTTTCATAGATTCTATTATTTTAAAATTATATGCACATTACATGCACATTACTTACGAATTTTTGTTTTTGTTAATAACAGTATATAAATAGTGTTTTATTCACAAAGATAAACGTTAGAAGAATCTTTTCAGTAAAAATATTGTCACATTTCCACCTTTTTTGTAACTTATTTTTTTTCTTAGGTTTTAGGAAATATATTCGGAAAAAACAGCAAAGATCGGAAGAAACGGCCATCGTTAAGCATATAAACAAACTTAGAAATAATTCTTATTTACTTTAAAGTTTTTAAATGATAAAACACAATATACACATATATACTATTATACAAAATTATATTCCTATTAGTTTTGTAAGTTGAGAGAATTTTTTATTATACGTGCTGTTCTTGTCCACAAATCATAATATACGTAAAAAAATTTGTGCTTAAAACATAATTCGAAGACGCTGTTAAAATCGCACCAATAATCAAAATGACTTTAATGAAAATTTCAAGTAAAATAACTAAATTACATATTTTAATGTTTTTCCTCAAGTTTCAGTTGGAAGCTCATATTGTAATTGTTGGCTAAATACGATTTAAACTTTAAACTTATACATAATAACAAGCATTTCTATTGCACCCTACAATCTAAATTCATATAAAATTATCTTGATAAGAAATGGCGCCAAGAAAATAGTATAGTACGTATAATAATATTGTAATTTTCCAATATCAATTAAATTTTAAGAAATTGTGATAAATTTTATGAATAATTTAAAATATGTACTTACTTTAATTATATTATAGACATGTAATGTACAATTAATAATTCGAAAAAAGAAATATTTTTTTGACAAATTTTATGATCATTTATAAATTAACTTAATTTTTCTACAAATTAAAATAATAATAAAAAAAAAATATTGCAGTTTTTTATTTTTTAATATAGAATTTAGAAATATTTATTTAAAGCATTATCATTACAACGTTTTTTATATTTTATACAAGATACAAACTTACATAGAGAGCCCAATTAATGAGGTGTACAATAACAAATTTATTTGTAAATATGCATAGTTTATTGTGATTTCTTTTTTAAATGTTTAGCAAATAAGATACAAGAAAAAGTTCATTTCATTTACGAAAAAAAAGAAACAAAATAAATTTTCTAAAATATACTAAAAAACATAAATATCCCATTTAAACCAAAAGAAATATTTATTTTTTCCAATTATCATATATTTGCTGAATAAATGAAATTGGTAAAAACAAAAATACATTATACATATTTATTTCAACAAGATTTGTTTTTAAATATGTATTATTGTATCTACATAATTATTTAACATTGGAAAATATGGCTTATGGGTTGTTTGTTTTTTTTTTTTTTTTAGGAAGTTCCAGCTAAAATTATAAGAATTATAGTTAGTTAATTATTTTGAAATGATAAAACATTAAAATCAGATCTATATTAATAATTGTTGATTTTATTAATTGATAAATTTGTGTTGAGAATATATAATTTAATACTACCGAATTTTTGAACTTATATAATTATATAAAAAAAATTAATAAAAAGATTCTAAAAACTTACTAAAAAGATTGCTCTAAATTAATATGTAAACAAAATCCCTGTCCTGTGTCAGATACTCATTTGATTGGTTAACAGAAAATTACTCGAAACAGAAATATTGGAAATAATTATTTGTAATATGTATTTGTTTTACATCTATCATTTATTTATTGTGTTTACCTTTTAACACATGACCTTTGCGATGCGAACATAAAAATCCCAGTACCATTTTTAATTGAAGCAGAAGTGAACAATATTATAGTATGCCAACAAGAATTTTATTTCTATGCGGCATAACAAAGTAAGTATATTGTCTGCAGTTTTTATTTGAACAAAAATATTCATTTCATTTTCATTGGAATTTTTTCTGTATACATAAACAAAATGTTTCTCAATAAAAAAAAAAAATTAAATATTTAAATTTAAAAGTATGTATTGCATATGATCGAAAAATTCAGATTTATTTGATTATTATAAATAAATTGATTTTTTTTTCAAATGCAAAAGTTAATTAAATTTGCACTCTTTCATTTACTTTATAAATTTTTCGAGCTTAACTTTCTGCGTAGAAAACTGATTTCGTTAAATGCCCAAAAGTTTTTCTAATTTTGAAAGCTGAAAAAATTCTATTAATTGAAATTTTTATTATCTATCTTGAATGAAAATATTAAAAAAAATTTTGCACACCAAATTTTCAATTTTCAATTAATAGTTAATCAAAATTTAAAAAACTTTGATAAATAATTGTATCTAAATAATGCTACAAAAACATTAAAATAATAAATAAATATAAATTAAAAAATTTAATTGAAGAAAACCATATAATGGATAAATAGAACCTTTATGCAGATTTATTATATACTGTTTGTTTTGTTAATTTAATTTTCTGCATATGTTATTGATGATACATTTACCACTTGTCCTGTTGTAAGTTTTAGTATTGGCGCCTAAATAACATAATAATTTTTCCATTTTCTCTTCTTGCGGTATTTTATTTATATTTATTATTTTTGTTTTTGTTTATAAATGATAATAAATTATTTCTTGTTTTGTGAAAACAACTATTTTGTATAAAATTTTTATATAAATATTGCGGTCAAGAAGTCAAAATGAACTATTTTAAATTGCTATAACATTTAATTTGCACAAAAAAAAAAAAAAAAATTAATAAATTTGAACATGAGTTATTCGACCATAGGCGAAAAGAAATTAGTTAGGCATGCAATTCATAATATTTTATGTTGCGAGTATTTAACAATTGAATATATACGGTTTAGGCCCAACAGATTTCTTAAATTAATTCATTTTGACATTTTTATTTTATTTTAATTTTTATTTTTTATTTTTTCAAGAATTTAAAATAGAAATGTTTCTGGAAACTATAGTTTGAGTCGGGCTTGTTATATGAACGATAAAAATTATCTGTAATTCAAAAGGTAGGTGTACCTAATATTTAGAATGTTAAAATTAAAACATTAAATGTCCATTATTACAAACGTTTTCAACTTGGTGCAAGCAACAAAGTTAATATTGATATTAATTAAAAAATAATAAGTGACCATGGAAAATTGTTGTCGTACTTAGCGAAAAATTTATTATACAAAATATTTTTGTTATGCTTTAAAAAATTGATTGATAGCCTTATCTATATAATTTGCTATTATATACTCGTTTTAATACTTGAACAAAATTCGATCCGTTAAGGTAATTGTATTTAAAAACCATAAGAATCTAAAATTTGAAAATGTTAACTCACTTTGTGAAAAATCACATATGGAACAGAACAGAACGACAAAAATGAATACACATTCCCAAAAAAATGGAGCAAAAAATGTATGAAGATGTATTTTTCATATAGTACACACCATACTTACGTAAATTTCGGGTTACTGTAAAATAGAATTTTTTATTAATTTTATTGAGTCCATCAAAAAATAAATCAACAAAACTAACAAAATGCAAGAAGTTAAAAGAAATTAACGAAAATTTTGTTCATAATTGTGCATCTGTTATGTTTATTTCAATGTAGTAAAATATAGCCAATTAGTTTATATATTATTATGGTACACGTAAATTAAATTATGAACATAATATTCAACTGTGTTACGAATTATGGAAAAACTATAAAAAAAAAGCATCATATTTATATACATTGTAGATATATTTAAATTGTGTATTTAATGGGTATGTAACAATAAACATATTATGCTGAATGCAACTATTGAAATATCTTGGATCTATAAAAGGGTTTTATTTACAAAAGTAAACAATTTTTAGACCGTTTTCCATTAAAAATGAAAAAACGGACTTACACCAAATATTTATAATAGTAATTGACATTTCCTTGAATTAGCATCGATCTTACTTAAAAATTGTGTTGTATTTAGGGTTTTCTTATTTATAAATCTTAACCCCCCCTAATTCCAAGACTTAATATAAGATTTAACTCTAATATTATTATTAAATTAAGATTAGTTATTATACAATTTTCACGGATTAGATTACTTGAGAATTTTTACCTTGTTAATTTATTTTTATTTAATTTGGTGTAATATATTCAAGTTGATGATTCATTAAAATGACTAATTTAGTATACAATTTTTCTGCAATCAAAGCAAAAGCCAATGTTATAATGATATTTAATTGTCAAAGTTATTGAATATCAAGTAAGTACCAGATTTTAGTTTATATGTACAAATGTAATAGATACTGCATAAATACAAATGTTTATGTTTACATTTTTTAATTTTTAAAGTTGATAAATGATAAGTACAGTTTTGTAATGGTTAATATCATAAAATGAAAATGAAATGAAAAATTATGTTGAAATAAAATAATAATTTAGAATAAGTATAAAGCAACATTCGAATGAAATGAAAATTTACGTTGAAAATAAAGATTCGGAAAATTAAAAAAATATATATTTTGAATATAACAAAATGTAAGTTAATAAAATAGGATTGAAAAATATTGAAGATAAATATTCTTTTCTTTAATTTCGAAATTAGTTTAAATTATAGCATGCAGGTTCGAAAAAAAACACACTATGACATTCTAATCAATATTTTGCAAAAGATTATAAAATGAAATAATCTAGATATATACACTTTATAAATAACAAAGTAATAAAAAACTATTTTTTAAATTAAAAATTTCAAACACGATGTTCTTTTGGGGACGATGAACATTTCATTAAAATAAATTATTTAATTTTTGAATCCTAATACGACATAAGTTATAAAGGAAAAAAAAACTCCTAATTGCGTGCGAAATAATATTATTGATTTATCTTTTATTTAAAATCTTTTAAATTTACATTGTAAATTCAAAGGTGTAAACTGTCGCATTTAAATAGGTGCGATTTTTTTTTTTTTTTTGAAAAATACAACTAGCTTCTGTTTTATGTACGGACCTTGACATTTTTGTTATAAAATTTTATTAAACTGACGCCGCCACCGTGTTGCAAACAATTTAAATGAAATTGTATACACGAATTACTTGGTTTCAATTAATTTTAAACGCCCAAATAATATATTTTTAATAATTTGTTTTAGCATGATTTTGATAAATTTAAATATGGAAATAATTTATTCTTCGAAAGCCAGTGATAAGAAGGTTTAATGAATTTCAGTGAGTGACAAACACAATTCTTGCAAACAAAATGCAAACATTGTTTTTTTTTGTTTTACTCATCCAGAAAAATCTTATTTACTTCCTGTTTTAATTTCTCTGTGTGTGCCCTTGACCAATATAGAAGACAACGGAAGAATTTTTTGAATGAATATAAATAAGGAGTTTTTATTTTCTCGTAAAACATTCACTTAAAACTAACATGCTAATAAGGTATTTGAGTCCGCTAATATATTATTTGTGCAATAACGAGGAAAGTATTGAAAGAATAATACAATGTAAATAAATCAAAAAAAAATAAAAAAAAATTATTCTATGTTCAAATTAAATTTACAACAAAATTAAACTCAATAAAAAAATGTGGCACGTAAATCAGAACCAAGTTATCATGCGCAAAGTTTCGTATTTCTAAAAATCCAACAATTATATTTTATAATTTTTTGCTGTTTTCAGCAAATTTGATTATTTTCCTTGTATTTTAATTTTTTTTAGTTATTTTGTGTAAATGCGATATAAATCTTTTTTTGTAAGACATATGTTAAAGTTAAATAAAACATTACACGGTTAATTTTTTATTTTAAATTATAAAAATAAAATAAAACTTCTAAATTATTATTGTAGTGGAAGATTCAATTTCTATCCTGTAAATATAAAAGGATTTTTTCTCGGTTATATGAACTTTAATTATAAGATTAAATTGTATGT
Organism: Hybos culiciformis; assembly: GCA_964007475.1. Taxonomy (NCBI): domain Eukaryota; kingdom Metazoa; phylum Arthropoda; class Insecta; order Diptera; family Hybotidae; genus Hybos; species Hybos culiciformis. The sequence goes on from OZ023273.1 coordinate 10,230,814, forward strand.
ACGAAATAAAGGTAAAAAAAATTTGGCACTGAAATTAAATTAGTGGAGTGCGATATCTACGTCAAAACAGAATCAATTCCTTTGTTGCATGTCTAATTATTACAAAAGACAAACCTATTCCGATTTCTTTCAACTTTTTTTGTAGGAGTAACCATAACAGATTATAATAAGTTCTTAATTGTTAAAAGATTTTTGAAAATTCTTTTTTTGTTTTTTTTAACAAAACTAATTACAAATATGTATGTAACATTGATCTAGCTAGATCTGTATCAATTTCTAAACAATTGCAATAATAAACAAAATATTTATCCGATAATATTTGCAATAGTTTATCATTTCTTCAATATAAGTATTATTATCATTATTATTGTTTTATATGATATGTATAAATTTAATTAAATATTCATTAATAGCATTTATTAAAAATTAGGTTCTGTAATATATACCCATTGCAAAGTTTCTATATAATAAAGTGACTTTGTAATTGAATATTTTTAATTGATTTTAATTAAAGAGAAAGTAAATAGATACTAGTTTTTTTTTTTAATAAAGAAGATTGTGAAAATGCCCGGAAATAGTTTTTTTTTCTTTCTTCTGAAATCATAGTGTCATATCAAATACTATATAATCAAACATCATAAATAAGTTTATAGCACTGTTTATAGAAGTTTATAGAATAAATATATTTTGTGTGAAAAAAAATTGTAAGGTTTGGCTGAGTATGGTAAAATCTGTAATTAGCTTCATATTCAGTTAAAATTAAAAGTTTAATTGTACCCGTATCTTCATATTTTATTTTATTTTTATTTTTTTTTATTCAAAGTTTAAAATGCTAAAAGTTTATAAAAATTAAGTAAAATCAACCATAAAAATAAATAAATAAATATAAATATCTCTATACGAGTCATTATAAAACCTAGTTACATACATTTTAAGCAAATAATAAAATTAAAACAATGAGATAATATTAAATTCAATGAGTTCATCTATGATATTGTTCCAAGGGTTACAGGTCAAATGAGAAAAAAAAAAATAAAATAAAAGAAAACTTTTTAATGTAAATATTTCTTTAACAATTTTTTTTTCCTTGCATTCGAAGAAAAAAAAAACTTCCTGATTTCATAACAATTTTAACTATTAATTGTGATTTTATTAGCTAATAAAAGAAAATACAATTTAAAATAATTTAAAGGAAAAAAAAAAAACAGAAAATATTTTAATGCATATTCATGAGATGTCTTAGCAAAAAATCGTTAACTCTGTGTAATTATATTTTATATTATTGATCAATTATTTTTTATAATATTGTCTCATAAATCTAATAGAAATTCTATTTGGGGATAAAATTAAGTTATTTAATTATAATTTGAATACATCAATAACCAATAATTTCTAATTAATGATAAGCGATCAGACCTTTTATAATAGTTTTTGTTGAAGCATCAAATACACGCTAAATAAATGTTTTTCTATGTGGTTGAAAATTTTTTTACAATATTTGTTCCATTCTTTTTTTTTAACGCTTTCTGGTAGTTAGTCATTTTAATACATTTTAAATGTAAGTAAGCTTAATTAGTTATTATACGGGAACATTTTCTTTAATTATTATAAAAAAATTCTTATTAAATATAATTTACTGCGTTTATTTATTTTGAAAGTTCGTGTCTTAAGTCTTCCGTTTTCTTTCACTTCTATTGAATTCCCTTAATATTAATTAATATTAGAATTTTCTTTATTTCTCAAATAATGGTACTAAAACATATTAATATTTAATATGAAATTTATGGTTTTGTACTAATAACCCATTAGCTAAAAAGTCATATGATGAATATGTACATAATATATATATATATATATATTCATTATGATACATTCTGGTATGATATGTTATTTTGATTAAAGTAATGCAATTGAGAAAAGAATATACATTTCTTTTAAAATTAAACCAAAGGAAAAAGTTGTATGGAGCAAAAAATCATTTGATTAGCAAGGTATTGAAGTTCAAAATATTAACAAGAAATAAATTTTGTTTTCAAATAAGATTTATAAATAAGATATCCAAATCCTTAAATAATGTTTTAATAAAGTAAATTTGATGTTATTCCTGTTTGGAACAAAAAATTAAACAAATTTGTAACTAATTTTTTGAAATTACCTATTTCTTTTGTCATACTTGATACCAAATACTTTATTTACTTTAAGTGTGCTTTTAATCAAAAAGATATAGAAATGTTTAAAAATCTATGACGACAAAATTATTTTTTAAAAATCATAAAAAATACATTTTATAAAAAACAACGTTTTTCTTGCGCACTAAAAAGTATAAAATAATTTTACTATGAGTTTCATTTTGGTAACAGACTTTATAACTTTTCTCCGGCTCATTCAGAGGATTGTGGACATACATACTTGAAACTGATTACAACAGTCTATAACTAGAAACGTGGGGCGCATTTTTGAGGTAATACTGTAAATGTCTTGTAAAAATGTGCCCCACGTTTCTAGTTATAGACTGTTGTAATCAGTTTCAAGTATATGTGTCCACAATCCTCTGAATGAGCCGGAGAAAAGTTATAAAGTCTGTTACCAAAATGAAACTCATAGTAAAATTATTTTATACTTTTTAGTGCGCAAGAAAAACGTTGTTTTTTATAAAATGTATTTTTTATGATTTAATTTTATTTTCTACTTTTTAGTTTTGAAGCTGAAACAGAGCAGAATTTTTCTTATAAAATTTGATTGTCAAAATTACGAAATTTGTGTGTTTAATCATGTCCTCTTTGTAGGTACAAAATTTGAATAAAATCGGACGAAGTTTTGAAGTCCTCTCCAAGGAAGGTAGAGGAGGCCAATAAATTTTTTGTTACAAAATTTGTGTGTTTAATCATTTCTTCTTTTTATGTACCGGATTTGAATAAAATAGTATTTTTGAAGTCCTCCCCATAGGACGTCGCTGGGTAGGAAGCCAATAAATGTTTTGTTACGAAATTTGTGTGTTGAATATGTCCTTTTTTTATGTACCAAATTTGAAAGAAATCGGACGAACTTTTGAAGTCCTTCTCAAGGAAGGTCGCTGGGTAGGAGGCCAATAAATTTTTTGTTACGAAATTTGTGTGTTCAATCATTTCTTCTTTTTATGTACTAAATTTGAATGAAATCGGACAAACTTTTGGTTGTGAAAATTTGATTGCAAAATTTCTCGGGCAGACAAACAGACGAAAAACTTTTCAAATCACGATTAAAGTGGTAGAATATTGTATTGTCATCGGGTTCAGAGTAGGGCCTGCAATACCGGTATACCGGTATACCGAATACCGGTATTCTGAGGATATTTTTTAAAACCGAAATACCGGTATTATGACATATAAATACCGGTATTTCGGTATTTAAAATATCATACATTTGAAATTTATTTAAAGCATACATAGGGTTGCCAGTTTGTAAAAACCCGAAGTCTGGACAAATTTAAATTTTATTGGTTCAAATCTGGACAAATCTGGACAAAAACTAAAGAAATCTGGATAAAAATCTGGACAAAATTTATATGATTTTTTTAAAAAATTTACCAAGAAATAAATTAATTTAGTTTTTTTCATGGATCAATATAATTTTATTGCTTTTAATTCATACTGAATTCTTATTATAAAGATAGAAAATTATTACATAATGATACAATCTGCATTATATAAAACCAGTGCATTTTTTGTAAAGAAATAGCCTGTGGAACTCAACATATTTCTAGGTAGCTAGTAACCAATTCTCAACCACCTAACTCATTTTTCACTTTCAATGAACAAAAAAGATAGAATATTAGCACTTACCACTATAAAGTTATAATTTTTGGATTTTTCAGACATTTTTCTACATAAATCGGGATTGTTTATTTTATTTTATTTTTTTTAAATTCGTAGAATAAAGAAAAAAACCCATTTTCTCCTATTCTCAGTCTCAGCCACCCTAATTATATATTTGTTTTTGTATTAATTAATAAAATTATCAATTTATACAATTTCTTTTAAATTTTTAAATAAATCACCAATACCGGTATAATACCGGTATACCGGTATTTATTTAAATACAATACCGAAAACCGGTATTGATTTTTGTCTCCGGTATTGCAGGCCCTAGTGCAGAGTTATATTCAAAATTTCGGAGCTGTAGCTTCTCGGAAAGTGGTCTAAAATTTGATTACAAAATTTCTAGGACAGACAAACAGACAAGAAAGTGAGTTGATAAAAACGTTGTAATAATAATAATAATTATTATATAAAAGAAATGAAATTGAAAATATGTTAAAGTAAGGAAAAGACAGCAAAAACTTAGGGCACTGAAAAAAGTAAGGTGAATCAATATGAAAATTAAAATTATGGAATTAAAAAAAAAGAGAATAAAAGAAAGATGCATATTTTATTTTATTTTTCTATATATTGAATACGGATTTTATTTAGTATAAGGAACTTATTTCAGCATTAACTAACATTTAAGTAACATTTGTGTAAAACAAGCATTTTACCTTGGTCCAAGTTATTGCTAGAATGTAAAATTTTAAACTCTACATACAACTTTTTAAAAGAAATCTTTATAACGATACCGATCAAAAATATTTAAAGTTAAAAAAAAAATTTTTAAAAAAATATTTTAAATGCTAAATGTTAAATTTATTAACTCAATCTTAAAGTACGAAAATGAATTTTGTTTATGATTCTACTTATCTTATCCAATATTTTTTTTTACAATAAAATGTAAACATATTATTTTTAATGTTCTGTTTAAAAAGTGTTAAAATTGAAAACATGCAATGTCTTTTACTAAAATCCTAAAAATCGTGCTACAAAAAAAATTTTCTTTCATGGAAAGAAGCTTTATAAATAAAAGTTGTGAACAAACTGCATCTGATTGTACTGGTTATATATTTCAATAATTTTAAATGAGAGCCAAATTCTGTTGGGAGGGATTGGGACCATAGGTAAAAAAGGAATAAATTTAATTTTAATATTATAAAATTTTCGTTTCTCTTGCAATTTATTTCTATATTTAAAATTATCATCAACAAAAGCCAGGGTAAAATAAATTTATTTCCACTATGTTACATTATAAACTTTATTCAAGGAAATCAGTCATCACATAAATCAAAAACTAATATAAAAATAATTTTTGGAAAAACCGAAATTTTATTTCGACCCATTTTAGGGACATTGTTGAAACTTAATACAAAAGTGGACAGACATAACTGGATCGAATCAAAGAATAATTTGCATTTAAAATAAAAAAAAACATTTAAAGCAGGAATATTACATTTTTTCTCAATCAGTATTAAAATATTTTGGAACACAGACATGCCATAAAAATGTGCAACAAAACAAGTAAATTTAAGATCACATTCAACATTAATTAACATTTTTGTTGATTTTATTTCAAAGAAAAAAAAACGTCCATTTATTTTATAGAAAACGCGTGAATGTTAAATTAATTTTATTTAAAAAAAAAAGTTTAGTAAATAAATCAATGTTGCAAAGAAACTGCATCATAGCCTATTTTCATTTTTATTTTTTGGACAAGATTAAAAATTTTAATTCCCATAAAAGGTAATTTTCTCAACTTTTACACAAAAGATATTGTTATCATTTGAAACCAGGGTTCCTAATTTTTGTTTGGAAATTAATGTTCTCAATCAATTTTAAACTGAAACGTTCAACAAACAAACCATTTAATCTAATAAAATAATTATTTTTTGATAAACATAAAAGCAATATAAACATTAAATCATTTTATTAGGCTTATAAGGCGTTTTCATTATGGGATAAGACGATTTAAAAGACTCTGAATGCTTTTTAGTTTTAAGCGGAACCCTTGTCTTAAATCATATTGTGTTTATATTAAAATGTATGCAATTGACTTTAAATTAAAACGCAATATATGCGGGATTACATTATATAAGAGGAATTAATTATATAAGAGGAATTAATATATTTATATGTATATAATCAGCAAGTTATGATTATGTTATCAACTGTTGATAGTTATCATTATCAACATATGTTGGTAAAAAAAAAGTTGAACTTGTTTGTTAGACAAATGTTTTTAATTGCGTCAGTCATATAAAAATAAAGCATTAGCAATGTGCTAACTGCATACAAATAACAAACATAAACATTATTATTTAAGCATTATACATTACAAACATAAAAGCTTATTACACCATTTCCATTGAATAAATACTTACTACACTCTGAAAGTATTTAAATCAAATTCAATAAATAAAAAACATACATAGCAAAAAAAAATCTTATTCGAATTTCTTTAATGAAAAATTATTAGTTCACGTATTCAATGTAATATTATTGGGTATATACATAGATATATTTATTTAATAAACAGTTTACTTCCTTTTTGATTTGGAAAATTGGAAAATTAACTTCATTAGAAAAAGTTTTAGACAGCTGAGGGTAATTTTAAAAAATTAATAAATTTATTCATGTCATTTATTGATAAATATTTGGTAAAAAACAATTATATAAAATAAAATATAATAAAATCCAAGGCAATATAAAATATACAATATATCTAGTATATAATTATATAGCTTACGAGTTTGATAAAATATTTCCCAATATTTTGGATATTTGGTTTGGTAATTTTATTATAACTGAATCCGAAATAACTAAAATTATTTGTATTGGAGCATCGGAAGAGAATAGTATAATAATTATAAAATGCATTTTATATACAACTAAAGTTTCAAATATATGAAAAATATTTCGTAATTTTTATCAAATTTATAGTTAATATAATTTTATTCAAATGCATTGAAATGGAATTTTACACACATTTATCAAAAAAAAAAATTGTTCTTAATCAAATAAAATTAGACTTTACTGTTTTTACAATTATGTTTATACAAAACAAACTTAGTCGCTAAAATTTCATTTATATTTCCTTTCTTATCAATGTATTTTTAATACACAAAAAATAATATTTTAAGACAAAATAAATTTATTATCATCTGTGTTAACCGTTTTAAGGAAGTTATCTAACCATTTTTCAATAATTGGTAAGTTCTCATCACTCCATTTAGTTTCTTCTTTAATATTTCTAAGAGATTTTTCAATTATATGTTCAGCACTACCAAATTCACCTTTATGTTTTTTATATAATCTTGAAACCATGTCGTATCCTTCTTGAGTAGTAAAAACTCCTGTAGCTGATGAAATAAGGTTATCCCATAAATTGGTTTTGTTTTCAAATCTGAAATTATTGAAATAAATGATAGATAATACGTTATGAGTAAAATAAATTTCATAGCAGTTTTCCACCTTTGTCTGATCAGTTCCCAATTATTTGACAGAAAGTTAAATAATGTTGAATAACCACTGGAACCTCCTGTCAACATACTAAATATTAAATAAATATCATTTTCAGTAAAATTTCCATTATCTTCCAAGATTGTTATATTCAAAAGGCGCTCAATTTTTTCGGATTGAATCGGACAACCAGCTAGGGTTTTTAACAAATAAGTTCGTTCACTTTGAACTCGTGTAAGTGGAAAATTTATTACTCTTTGTAAACCGAATTCCCATTCGGCTTGAGTTCCCCATTTAAAAACTGGGCATACGAATTGATTTTGAACTCTAAAATGAAATATTATTAATAAAAAGTATTATAATATCAGTTGTTTATCTTACGGATTTCCATCATCCGGACTTTCACTTTCCATCCATATTTTGTATGCTTCTTGAGCTTCTTCAATACAGGGCCGATATCCAGCACGACATAAGAAATATTTCGCTAAGTTTCTTAAATCAGTTTTCCAACCTTCTTCATCTTCTTGTTGCTTTAGTTCTTCAAATAATGGAGTTAATAAAACTCGAACATAAGTCTAAGAATATGAAGAAAAGATAATAGTTAATAATGTATTCAACCATTAACAGCTACAGGTTGTAGGAGCGAGTTTATGAGACACCCTTTGTGATTCCCCTCAGAAACTTACTATAGGACTTTTCTTTGTTTATATGTAGTTAAAAATATATAGTAATTTTATTAGTTTCAAAATTCTCACCTCAAATTTTTTGTGAACAGCTGACATATCTATATGCCTTCCAATATGATCAATTAATGTAAATACAGGATTCCAAACTAAATGATGTCTTTCGTATTTCATGAAAAGTGTCATATTAAAAGCTGTCGCAAAGCTTAAGTCACCAGCATAAGCCAAATTCCATGCATCATGAAGAACTTTAGCCCTAAAAATAATAGAAGCGAGTTTATTTGCGTCTTATTACTTTCGCACCGAAATAAATTTAAGCAAACCTAGTATAAATTGGAATTTTAGTTCGCCCCTCATTTGTTTGCAAATAATTCGACAATGTATTCCAGTTCGTCTCATCATAATTGACTGGGAAAGGTCCGATTTCTTCAGGATTAACAATAATAAATTTATCATTTCCTGGTAAATTAATAAGTGTTGTTTCTTTTGTTTTTTCCATCCATTTGGTGGGAATTGATGTACTAAAATTCAAATCATCTTCACTAACAACGACTAATGGAATCCACCACAACATTTTGTCTTGTTCTGGAACATCATGTGGGCGCTCTCTTAAATATACTTTTTGTGTAACTCTTGCAGTTTGTGAGTTATAATTACGTTCAATAGTTATGACTGGTAAGCGATCTTTAGTAATCCAAGAACCAGCTATTTCATTTATTGTGTACTTTCTATCTAATTTTCCATCCTCATGAGCTTGCTTTGTTAAAGCGTCCCTAGCAAACGTTAAAACATAGATTAAATACGCTAATACCATCATTTCCTCATTTTTAAGAAAAAATCTAGTTTATACACAAATGATTAATACTTGAGAAAAATGACAGACCGAGTATTAAATTTATGTATGTATGTAAAATGTAGTTAAATTATTTTTGTGAAAATATTTCAATTTTAAACATTTAATAACGAAATTTACTAAAAATACTAAAGATTAGGAAGAACGGACTCTATCTTTATAGCACAATAAATTACAAGCTCTCTTAGTTAAAGAATATACAGTTTGGATTTTGATTAACATATGAAATTTAATTAAGGGATTATAGATTTTAATAATTTATTTAATTGAGAAAAAATAAGCCACATTTTTAACTTTCTTAGTATTCAAATGTTTTACCACAAATCATCTCCAAAAAAGGTACTGAAATGACGATCAGCTATAAATTTTCTTAAACCAGTCCTGAATGTGTCACTGCCAAGAGTATAATTAAGCATTCTCATGACAAGCTCTGTTTTGTACGAAGTGGTTTCTTGCTTCATTCCTAAGATTTAAAAATATTTTAATTGAACATAAAAATTCATATCACAGAAAACAAATTGAAACATACCTGTTATCCTAGAGTGAGGATAACGTTTACTAAACTCGTAGTAAAGTGAATATAAAACAGTCATTGGATATTTTCCATTAAATTCCAGTCCGTTATCAATCTAAAAAAACACACAAACACTTGATTAAAATATTTGGATAATTGGCAAAAAGAAAGCAAATAGAACCGGTACGCCGCCGAACGACAAACATTTTTGAAACACAGTGATTTGTACTAATCTCTTTCGTAAATGAAAAGGCTAACAAAATCACCTCAATAACAATATTTGATGCTAAAAAGCTTGCCAAAGCTTTATTAATATGAGCATCACTCCACCAGTATGGTGTTATCCATGAACCCAACCATTGATAAACCAATTCCTGGGATAATTTATAATATCCTTTTGCTAACAATTCTGATTCCCTAAAACGGAAATACTTTAACTACAAATTATCGTTTGATTAAAAGTGTTCCCAAAATAATTTACTTAAACACCAATAAACCCCAATTATCAGCTGGTCGCACAGATGCCAGTCCAGGTATTGCAATAATGTCTAGCTTACAAAGTGGCACTTGAATTGCAAAATAAGCCTCTAAATGATTATAAACAGTGATTATTTTTTCATAGACTTCCTAAAATAAGAATGAAAGTTGATGTGAAGAATACTTATCTTATGATCAATATTTAATTGGTGATATTCTAACCTGCATATCTTCATGAACGTCTGGCCTAGCCCACAGCTTAATGATGGGTTTCTTTAATGTTCCTTCCATTTTGTCCATAATAACTTCTTGTAATTGCGATATAACAAATCCAAATGTGAATGAAGACATGGGTGGAGTTGTTTCAAAATAATCGATAACATAATTCTTTATTTTCTCATCAGTGCTAAAAAAATTTCTCACATTAATTAAGTTTTGTTCAAAATTATAGCAACATGACAGCTTTCTTGCGGGGCGATAATATTTTCTTGAAAAAATATTTTCTGTGGACCGACAAGTTAATTGGCATTAAAGTTTTACTTACAGCTCAATAGTTCTTTCAACCTGAGTATTAAATAAGGTCACATAATTTTTAGGTCTGGCAATGCTCACAGTAAAAGGAACCTAAGAATAATTTTCATACATATTATAATCTTTTAATTTTATTACAAAGTGGAAACTATTACTTTAAAACCAGGTTCATCGAAACAAGGAAAAAGTCTTCGAGCATTATGTGGCCGCATGTAGGTTGCTAAATAAATTTTCTTGACTCCTTTGGAGTCTGTGTAACTTCCTTTAAACAATCCTTCAGTGCTTTCCCATATTTGACCACTAAATTTTATTTCTAATTCACATTCGGTTCCTGATTTTATTGCTTGTTTTAAAAATATCTCAAAAACATTTTTTTTATAAATTCTATCTGCTCGCTGAATTCCAATTAATTTTTCTTTCACTTCGTCTGACTCTGAATCACCTTCCCCATCTTTTTGTTGAATAATTTTTTTTAATTTTATGTCTTTTTCTTCAATTACTAAATCGTTGTGCGCATGAAGTGTAATTTTTTTGGTATCATCATTCCATGTTAGATTTATTTTAATTACACCATTAAAAGTTGAATCATCGATATTTGGCCTTAAATCTAAGACATAAGATGTTGGTATAACATCCTTGGATAATCTAGCATCAGGAATGAGGGCATGTGATGCCGATAAATCAATACTTCGTTTATTTTTTAACTACAATTTGAAAAATTATGATTTTTTTTTTTTCAAATATGTATTATAATTATGTTTAGATAAAAAGATGCTTACACGAATCATTGAGGAATCAACATGACAAAACACTATTGTTTCCCAAATGAAAAACAAAGTTATCAATAAATTCATTTTATTCACGCACCTTAAAATAAAGAAAAATGTATGTAAATATACAATCTTCGAACTCTAGGTTCAGAATACTGAATTGGGTTCCATATCTGAAAAACTTTATAATATACAGGATATTGTCAATCTAACCAAATTTCGGTTAAATAATTACATTATTATGGGAAAGTGGTTATTGTAATATATGAATATAATGTATAACGTAACACATAACTATGTCAAATATGTAGCAATTTAACCAAATTTCTTTTGTAAAATATTTAAAAAAAAAGAGTGAAATCGAAGACCCAACTAGGGTAAGTTGGGGTGAAACGGTATACCTTTTTTGAAATCCATTTTTCGGTGGAAAAAAATTTTTTTTTCTTGAAACAAAAACACATTTTTTTATTTTATTAAAATTAAAATTATATAAATTGGTTTAAATAAAATTAACTTTCGTTTTTAAACTCTTAAATCAGATTTCAAAAAAATAAAGAAAAACCAAATCACCCCTTCTACTAAGGGTGATATGGCACAGCAGTCACCATTACTTCTAGATAATTATTTTTTTAAATTTTTTGTGCCACATGATTGGCAAATGGTATCAAATGATATTAGAAACTTTTGCAAATTGCAATGCAATAATCCAATATAATGATTAACATCAAATTTATTCTTTCCATTTACTCGTCCCAAGGATACTGCTACATATTTTTCAATCTATTTTTTTTTTATAAAACGTTGGCATATCTAAAAAAAAGTAAGTTTTGCAAAAAAAAATTAAGTTAGGAGAAAAAGCTCATATACCATGTCACCCCTAATGAACTTGTACCATTTCACCCATTCTATATACTTTATAAAATAATTCAAGAAAAAAAAAATTTACCTATGGATTTAATTTCTCCAGTACTCAGGCAAAACTACAATAAAAATATATTCTAAAAATATTATTACCGACCAAAACAGCGGTTACTTTGTCCAAATTCTAGCGGTTTTTGCTTATGTTGTAAAAAAAAAGAGGATTTTATTTCACACATTTTGAAAACAAAACTCAAAAAAATATGCACACTTTGGTCTAGAAATCCAAAAATTTGAATCAGCACATAAAATCAAAAAATAAACAAAATGATTTGACCAGTTCAACAAAATTTACTTTTGAAATATCAAAACGGATGAGTATGCCATTTCACCCGCTGCGCCATCATAACACCCCAAATTACCCTATTCCCAAAAATATTTGAATTCTTTTTTAATAAGATTTAAATAAAATTTCTGGAAATTTATTTCTTCATTGCACTTTTCAGCTGGATCTTTATTTAGATAAGATTTTTATGATAGGATAATAAAAAAACACTTATTAACTCATTTTATGAAGGAAAGAATCAATTGATCTACTTCAATTAAGCAAAGTTCGAAGTCTTATTTATATGATAATAATAATTTATATTTCAACATTCTCTTTTAATTTAAAAAATTAAAATTTAAACGTCTTATTTTTGTCATAATTTTTTATAACATATTGATTATATGGAAGTTATTTTCTTTCCTTGTTATGTTTTCTAAATTTTTTTTTAAAAGATTGTTAATTGTTAATTGTTCATACAAAGTCGTTTAAACTAAGATAGTCAAATTTAATTTTGCAGACATAGTTTAAAATGATGCTTAAAGAAATTGGTTTTAATTGGAAATTAAATGTCATTAGGATCCAAAAAATTAGGAGGAAGTTGATGTTCATTTAAATTATTAACTGCCTTTTGATTTTGGAGAATTAGGATGAATGAAATTAAGTAAAATGCTTATAATAAAATAATTTTAATGTTTTTCTGTGACCTTATATATGTTATCAGTTATCAGTATAAAATAATATAAAGTCATAATTATTATTTTTAAACCTTTGATTCTCGATCTAACATCTGATTTGTTGTATTTACTTTAATTATTTAAGGTAAGGCTTACATTTTGTTTGATAATGATAAAGTATAAATAATTTTAAAGTAACGAGCTTTCACTTTTTAAAAATTTCGATTACATAGGTATCCTTCCCAAAATTTTACAAAATTCAAAAATTCGCCAAAAAAAAAACTCCACAATATCCAATATTTGGCGTAATTTAAAATCCAATTTGTACAAAACATTTTAACTCACCTTTTGACGTGCCGAATCACGAAGGTATATAAATTTCTCTTTCTTATTTTTTTAACTTTTCTTTATTTCATAAATTTTTTTTAGTTTAATATGTCCTTATTTTTTTTATAAAAAAAGTAAAGATATTTGAAATTTAGATTAGGAGTTTTCGAAAAAAAATAAAAATGGATCTCCAAAGCAAAATAATATTTTATTTTTATTAAATCAAACACTTTGACTGTAAGGTATTTAAAATTAGATTATTAAAATTTGCCCAATTCAATTTTCACTTGTGTAATTTGAAATTACGTAATTTTGGGTCGTGTCTTAAAACTGCGGAATTATGTATTATGTATTCCACACACAAAATTTAATTAATATTCCACCCTTTATTATATAAAAAAAATATATCCTTCAGTGAAATCCTTACACGTTATCCTACCTCTTATTATAATCTTATCAAAATTTTACCTATCCGAATAAATGTTTAAACGTCTTTCTGAATCAAATCTTGCAAAAATACTAAATTTTAAAATATTTCATATCAGATTTATTTAATTTTTTCGACATTTCTTCAATTAATTTTATTAAAAGATAAATTGTTCATCATAAATTTTATTTAATTTGAATACACAAAATTAGTTCAATCCGCAATTATTTAATAAAATTTAAGTTATAATTTTATAAACAGATTTAAATAATAAGTAGTTTTTATATAAACCATGCAATTTTATGAATCTTCTTTCATGTTTTTTTATGCAAACAGTAAACTGCTTTTCTCAAGAATTTAGATTTAACATGAAATTTTATGATTAATCCATTATGGAAGTCGCGATTCACTGTGGTGACAGAGAATTTCTTCACATATGAAGGTATACACAAACTACATTTCGATCATGAAAGTTTCTAATGCTTATAAATGCATAATGATAATATTGAAACTGTAATTTAATAGTTGATAAGAAACAGTATATTCACCCTATTATTCGCTTGAAAACGAGGCGCGAATTATAATATTAAAATAAAAATAAAAAAAAACATAAAAACTCCACATAACTTCCTAAAAATAGAGAAATTATACACACCAGAAAATTGCAAACTTTGCAAAATAAAGTACTTAAAATGATTTTTAAGCCTCTGATATCCTGGTATCAGTGAGTTATTCTGTAAATATATGATATTGAATCCGTTTTTCACAAAATAAGATATTTTAATTCTTAGAAAAGTGAAGAAATCGAAAAATCATCTACTAATATATCTCAAATTTCTTGTGTTCTAATTGAATATTCAATGTAGTAGTAAGCATTTAGTAAGTGTAATTTTTTTACAAAAAAATCAATAAGGCTTTTCAAATTACTCTTGAACTTTTTCTTCACTAAATTCAATTCATTTCAAATAAATTTTAGAACTAACAAAGAATTAAAATTTGGGGGCAGTTCATATAAAAAATCAAATTAACAAAGTTGACGGAAATGCTATTTTGAAACCACAAAAAATAAACTAAACTCTATTATTATGTATTGTATTTTATTTTTATGAAAGGTAAAATTCGAATTTTGATTTTTAATTAAAACAGTTTTAAAATAATAAAAAACAAAATTTCTTTAACTTAAATATTATAATACATAATATATTATATATAAATATAATATATATATTTTCTTTTTTTTAAAGAATATTTTATACCATTTCCACTTATGCTGAGACATTTAGATTTATAATTATTCTATTTTCTATATAAAAACAACATAATATTGATGAAGTTCATTTGCAACAATGACAGATTTAAGAATTCATTGAGTGAAAGTGCATAATTAGAAAACAAACGAATTCTCTCAAGTGATTATGTGTAATTGAAAGCTTGCTATTTATTGATAAAAATATCTGATATTAATAAAAACTTTTCATCATGATGCGATGTGATATTGCTAAATATTTTTCAACGTGATTTGAAGATCATAAAAGAATTAGCAGCTCACTCTTTGTTAACCTTCTCCTATCTGGATTACCGATTGTATAATTACAATGGATTAGCATTCAAATGAAAATGGTACAAAAACTATTTTTTAATAATTATTTGGCATCGTTTTGAAAACAATAGTTTTAAAATTTTATGATAAGGAATAAACCATTTTTTTTTTGTTTAGTCATCTGATTCATCATTATCTTCGGTGTTGTCTTCAGTATCGTCTTCAGTGGAGTCATCTTTTTTCTTTGGTGGCTTACCACGACCTTTCGCAGAATTGGATTTTTTTGGAGCTGTTTTTTTAACCTCATTCTTTTTTGCTGTTCCCTTAGGTCTACCTACAAATTAATTTTTGTTTTGTAAAGAAAGTGTTTACTTAAATAAAATTTATTTAACCTCTTCCCCGTTTAGCAGCAGGTGCTTCATCTTTTTCAGCCAGTGTTGAATTTACCCGCTAAAAATACTCATAATATATCAAAAAAATCAATATAATGTAGATGTATAATTTTATTTGTAGTTTGTATAAAGTAGTAGATACAGTTTACTCTTTAATCGTTTAAAAAAAATAAGATGATGTTAAATTTAAATATATGTAAAGTTTCGAATGCAATAATTTCTAGGTCCAAAAAAGATCAGTTTATTTGCATATTAATTTTAGAAAAATCTTTAAAATAATTTTTGTTTGTTAGAATAAAGCACAGATTTTCAAAATTTTATTAATCAAAGTATTTAAAATAACAAAAATGAATTTTATTAAATAATAAAATTTGACAAACCTTTTCCGCAACAGTTCCGCGGCCTTTTTTTTTCGTTTCTACGTTTTCAGAGTCTGACATTTTTGATTAGGTATATAAGAAAAAATATTTCCTGAAAGAGAATAAAAAGTATAATAAATATTTTTTCTTAGATATAAATTAATGTATAATTATAAAATTAATAGCTTTCGAAATATTATCATAGATATGATAGATAGTTACTCAAAGGAAAAAATAATACGCGAAGAACCCGAAAAAAGAATATACATAATTTTATTGCTGATAATACCAAAGAAAGCACAGGAACAAATAGTCAAAAAAAAAGCATTGCAAATAAACGTACTTAAAATTGCAAATAAAAGTACTTAGAAATAACAGCGATTTAATATATAAAATCAAATGCAAAAATTATAACTATAAATAAGCTTTGATAAATAAGCTTTGAAAACTAATAGTTTTTTTTGTGAGTTTAGGTCTTGGTCCCCCAGCGTAAATAGTAAATATAAGATGGTATATATACTTAATTATATTACAGAGAAACACAGAGGACAACTTTTTCAGTACGAATTTAACAGGTGGGGATTAGCTCCACTTCAAATATGTACTACAAAATCAAGTTAATTACTTTTAATAGTAAAAAAAGTTGTATGAATTTATTCCTTTGTGTATACTATATTTCTCTGTGATTATAAAAAATATGTAGAACTAAAAATAAAAAACAAAAGTAGTTATTAATCAATAAACGACAATTTTTGTTATAATCGTTACTATTGATTTTAAGCCCTGAAAATTAGTGTTAAATTTAAATCAAATAATTGGGATTTGATTTCTGATTTAATTCCTTAATATCGAATTTTTCTCTGTAACTTGTTGTTAATGATTAGGTAATTAGTTTTCTTATAGAATAAATTAATGATATTTATGTTATTATGGATTCTAAGATTGTATTTATGTAATAAGGCTGATCTTATTTTGTGGTAGTTACTAAGGAAAAAATCTTTGTGCTTTATAGATAAACATAAATTGATATAAAAAAATAAAGTGTAGTTCACGTAGTAAGTATACAATAAACGACATACTAATAAAGTGTTTCAGAAAATAATATATATAATGTATTATATTATTTATATACACTTTACAAAAACAAAAATATTATTTCTGCGCAAGTATTGTTTATAATTTGATTTATATAATAATTTGAATGTCAGACAAACTAACCTATTCATTATTATTAAATTGACAATAATAAATATTCTATTCATTTTTAATTTTATTTTTTTGTTAAACCATAACTAATACAATTTTTTGGTTTTTTCATTCATTTAAGAGTGTACCTACATTAATAGTAAATAAACATTTATGCGTTTTATGTTTTACAAAGTTTTGTTGAAGAATTAGGAAAAATCATAAAAAAAAGTTTTTAACTTTATATTTATAACAAATACCATTTTAAATGATATGAGAATTCGGACATTACAAATGTAACTAAAACTAGAATTTTTGTCAGTTTAATTTTTTTTTAATTTATATATTTTCGCTGCGCTACATTACAAAATCTTGCAACACAAAATCTTGTATTTTCGAAAAATCTTGCAACATCAAATCTTGCTCACCATGGAGTTAGGCATGATATCTTGTGGTGGAAAACAGTATAACTATCCGTATCCCTGATATTTTGATGTTGCCGGATTTATCCAAAATTTGATATTTTGTTTTTATGTTGCTGCCGATTATTTTAAGAACGCAGCAAAAAATTTGACTTCAAACTGTACTTGACAGGTTTCAAGACTTTAATATGACTAGGTACATAAACCTTGAATTTTGGAATTTTTTATATGTATTTATATAATGGTCAAAAACATTTGTTTTTTAAGAATTTAAAGAATAGGCAGGTAGAATAAAGGTGTTGTTACTTACTTTGCTTCCTATTTTATTGTACGTAGGTACTTACTTACATATATTTCTTTTTTCAATTTAGATATTTTTGGAAGTTGGATATGTTAAGAAAAATGATGTAGAAAAAAATTTTGAAAACAAAAATGTAGATATTATGTGGATGATATACTGGATACAATTTTAATAAAAATCGTTTAATCAATGTTAAAACAAAAACCTTTTTAAAATTTTTTTTTTTAGACTCGAAAGTTTTCCAACCTCATAAATATCTTAATTTTTTTTTTTTTTTAATTTCTTAGGTCTTTGGTTCTCAAAAAATTAAGACGTTTTAGGTATTTTTTTTTTCTACAAAAACCCGCCATGTTATAAGGGTCATTAACTTTTACAACTCAAACTACAAAGAAAATTTTTATAGGGTACATATATGAAAATTTTCCGGCCAAATTTTCAATTTTTCATTTATAAAAATTTTATTTTTTATTGACGTTAATAAACAAAAAAAAAAATTTTTTTTTTTTTTTTTATAATTTTTTATATAATTTTTATCAACTTACCAAATTAAAAGAAAAATTTTAATTTTCAATTTATTTTCCTCTTGGAAAATACTTTTGTAGTATCCGAAAATTTTCTTATTATTACTGTCTATAATCTATATACCTTTCTTTATTTTATTCAAAAGTTCGTTATCCTTTTCCAGGAGGAAAACATTTTTTTCTCTGCATCCATAAAATATAGGTATACATAATTTTTTTTTCCTTAAAATGGAAAAATTATCGGCAAAATATTTTGTCCTGTTTTTTTTTTTAGGAATATACATATGTAGGTAGGAGTAGGTACATAATTGAAAGTGAAATGTGCACTACAAATTTTTCAGATCGTTTTTATTTTATTCGAATAATAAAACGCTAATTTAAGGCTGAAATTCTTGAAATAATAATCATAAGATCCAAATCGGTGATTTTGAGCTGCAAACTATTATATTCCATTTTAACTCAGAAAATGTGTTTAATTTTTAGAATCCAAGTTCAGTCAGATATTTTAAACGAAAAAATTCAATATGAAAAATAATCAGAAATTGGTAAAAAAAATATAATTCTTTCCTTATACATATTGTTATTTATCAAAGATTTGTTTTCTCTTGTAATTTTGTAAATATTATGTAAATTTTATTGAAATGGTGAGATAAGGTTTGGGAAATAAGAATTAGATTATTTATTCCCAATCATAGTGTGAACTACCTTGTTCGAGCCTAAAAATATTTCCAGAAAACTAAGTAGAAATTTCTATTTCTAAAAGTGCTTTTCATACTTGATAAGTGGAAGTGGATAGAATTGGGCAGTTAGGGAAAAAAAAAGGTGCGAAGAAAGTATAACGCATATGAAAATCAAGAATTAAAGTTAAAACTAAAATTTTCAAAAGGGATTGATTAACACCCAAAGTTTATATTTCCTGTATAGTAGAAATTAACGCCCTTCAATAATGATTTTTTAAATGAAGTTGTGTAAAGCTAAGAACGTCTACGCACCACATTTACCTTGAGTGCATCTCCGGTTTTATTTACCAACAGTAAACGTCAACACCTGCTAAATATTGACTGGCAAAACTTTGTTTAAAAATTACCCCCCATCCTGAACTTTGTTTGATTAATAAGCGAGTCAGACTACAACTAAAAGCCATTATTTATGTCGGAAGCGGCACCTTTTCCATAATTTCATTTGATCGGAATAACATTTGACCGGAATTTTTTTTTTTCCCCGGATTTTATTTACCCGGAACTTTTTTTGCCTGAAATTTTATTTGCCCGGGAAATTTTTTTGCCTGAAATTTTAACAAAAAAAATATTCAATTTAGGTATATCTTGTATCAAGAGGTATATTTTATATTCCGGTCAAATCAAAAATTTCAGGCAAATGAAAGCAGTCAAATGAAATTTCGGGCAAAAGAAATTCCGGGCAAAAAAATTTCGGGTAAATTCGGGTCAAATGAGTTCCAGGCAAAAGTACTCAACCCATTTATGTCGTCTTTATTAAATGCATTCACACTTGCACTTTTGTTTTTTTTTTTTTTTTTTCTTTTTGTAATATCTTTTTTCTTTTTTTCAGAAATTTTTTTGTTTTTTTTCGTTTTTTGACAAAAAAATGCCAGCAAGTTCCTAAAAGTATGCAATTTTTAGTTTATTTTTTCTTCACAGAGCTTATTTGTTATTTGATCCCTGATTTTCTAGTACTTTTTGAATTTTTCTAGTGCTTTCTTTTTCTTGTATGGAAAAAGCCACAAAACAGCCACAACAGAGATATTTCTTTCAATAAACCATTAAAAAGCCAAAGTGTGACAGCCTTATAAATTAGCAAACTGGAAACAAGGCTTGCTACATAAAAACATATTTTTTGAATGCTGTAATTTTTAATAGAAACAACATTCTACACATCGAATTCGGTGACTTTTTATATTTTTTAATAAGCTATAACGCTACGCATCATATTTATGTCCAATAATATATATTCACTCTGTACATTTTTTCGTTCAATCGTTGCTTGTATTTTTTTCATATCCATCAAATCTCACTTCCTCTCATCTCCCAGTACCAACGCGTAATTGTTCCATTTCCATTAATTGTCCAAAACGAACGAAAATTAAATTAATAATTATTATTGTGTCATTCATAGTGTTGTGTTGTGCTTTGATTTTGTATCATAAAACAAATTTAAAATTTTTTTATATTAATTTGAATTTTTATTGGAAAAAAAAAATAAAATAAAAAGTATGATAAAAAAGATTTAAATAATTATTAGAAATATTTAGTAAGAAACCAATTTTTTTTTTTTGTTCATTTTATTGCGTCAATTCAAATTAGATTAAAAAAAAAAAATAAATCAAATATTTTAGGTACAGCTCGATCTACATTTTCCCCCCAAAAGCTAAAAAAAAAAAAAAAACAAGCGTCAAAACTCAATTAAAAAAAAAATTAGGTATAATTTTGTAATAAATTTTCTGATTTTTTAATAAAATATTTTAAATAAAAAATTATTAATTTCCGAAAAAAAAAAACTTAAATTTTTATTTGAAATTTATTATATTTTCTAATAATAAAAAAAAAAAAATTTTGAGAGCGCAAACGCATTTTACCCCTATCAGCCAACACCATTTATTTTTTATTTTTATGTTTTTTATCCATTTAATTTGTATGCCTTCAACATCATAAAACAACATATAAAATAAATTTTTTTTTTTTTTTTTTTTTTTATTTGGCGATTTTTGCGATTTTTGTTTTGTCAATTATTTAACTGACGCTGTGTGAAAAAAAAGACGCCACCATAAAACCATCTTCTTAACTAATAGCATTCTAGAAAAATAAAAAATTTGGCGGGTCTAAGTTTTTTTTTTTTTTTTTTTATTGTTAAATGGAGTCTCAATCCAACATTTTCATTCAAATTTGAAATGTATGTTAGCCTAAATTAAGTTGTTTATCATTCTTGAAATTTACACAAAAATACTAAAAACACTAAATTCCGAATTTTCAAAATCCTAATCAAAATGCGTCACGTAGCCGTAGTGTAGATAGTGGCGAAAAAGGAAAAAAAAAATCGAATTGACTGTTTTTGAAAATTTAATTTGATTTGTTTTGCTGGTATTTTGTTGTTAAATTACATATATTATATAAATGAAAAATACCTATTATCTGAATCCATTACATTGCATAAAATTTTATTAAAAGCCTGTCTGTTGTATTTAATGAAATTGAATTTCGGGATTTTAAATTTGAGGATTTTTATTTCTTTTTGTATTTTGAATTTTCATACCCAACCCCATTATCAAGGTACATTCATCAGAAGTTCCGCAAATTATACTTCAACATTGTTACCTATTCTGCCTAACTAAGAAGAGCGTAACTCTATTTTGATAGTTTTGGTATAGGTATTTATGTATTTCTGTTTTTATTCTAGAACATTTATGTGGAGATATGCTCAATAATGTTCTTGCATTTTTAAGGCCATTAGAGCCATTAGATGTATATGAGCAATTTTTGCTATAATTACCTATTAAAAAATTAATTTATTTGGAAGGTTACCTAACATCTACTTGGAATTTAAAGTCTTTTATTTTTCGACTTATTAAAAATTTCAAGAATGATAAAACTAGGTAACAAAAAATTCAAATATTTGTTGAAACGTTTCAGTTTGAATCTTCATAGGAAAATTTTACGCATTTTATATCTACATATTATAATTTATAATAAATCATACTTTATTCTTTAATTTTATCAGCTTGAAATGGCAGACACAGAAAAAAAGTCACGCGGTCGACCAACAAAAACAGTAGCACCTAGCAGCTCACCAATCAAAGTGGATGAAGTAAAACATTATAAATATTTAAGAAAAAAACTTTTTAAAAATACATATAATTTCTTTTTTTTTTAGGTAAAAAAACGTCCTGCAGCACCAGCAGCGAATGGTGATGATCCAAAACCAAAGAGAGGCAGGGGAAGACCACCGAAAAAAGGTGGCGCTAAAAACAAGGCGGCACCATCTGGTAAAGGACGTGGTCGACCACCAACAAAAGATAGAAAGAAATCAGAAGATGAATCAGAATAAAAGAATATTAAAAAGTATAAAGTCATTAATATCAAATTTAAAAATATGTAATTTTTTCTTCACAGAAATAAGTAGAATTTGAGTATATTGTTCATTCTAAATAAAAACAAAATTTGATTAAAAAAATAGTTTTAAGTTTCCGTTTGTGTATTTTATAATTTTTCATTAAAAAAAATTACTAAACAAAACAAGTTTTTATTCTTAAAAAAAAATTTGTAATTGTAATACCAATTAATGTCAATGAATTAAAAATTTCATTTATGTATTTGTATTTATTTTTTATGACTTATAATTAGGAAAAACAAGATTTTATGAAGTTGAGCTCTTGAGCAAAGGTGGTTATCATGTTTGTGAATAAATTTTTTTGAAAAAGTTCATCAAGTATGGATAAACGCTATCGTATTGGGTACTACTTTTTCTGCTTTCACGATATTTTTGTAAAGCTCCAGCTATTAATTCCAATCTACAAATAAAAAATATTCAGGCAAATTATAAATTCCATATACATACTTAATAATATATTTAGACTAATTTATATATCTTCGTAAATCGCAATTTCTATTTCTAGTGGGTAATAATTAAGTTTTTTCATTATATCATTGAGGTAGAAATAAACGATTAATACGATCACTTACATTGGTAAATTCATAGGGTAAACTTTGAAGCCTATGAGTAATCTTAACAAATTTAACTGTAATATTTAATAGTTTAATCCACATTCAGTACTTTGCAAAAACTTATTACTTTTTAATATTCAACAATTCAAAATAATCATTTAATACTAACTACTTTACAGACAATAATTTTATCCTAACGCTATTGTACTTAGCATAAAATTATAACTTAAGCACTGGAATTTTTAATTAGGTTTGTTTAGAAATAGAATCTCAAAAGAATTAATTTATATTATTATTAGTTTGAAAAACAAGATCCGATAAAATGTGATAGATTTAATACCGATATGATTAAAAAATACCTTTCTTTGTCATCTAAATGGTCAGTTAGCCATTGCACACCTAAAAAAATTGTTTTAAACAACTAGGAGTGCAAAAGAAATCAAATATGAACTTACATTTTTCATTTGACCAATTGCAACTAGCATGTGGACTTTGTAGATCACTTCCTCCATGATTGAACATCAAAAACAAAATTATAGAAGCATGTGTTAAATTATTTTCTTCTACACATTCTTCCGACAATTCAAGTGGATTTTTAATTATCAAACTAAACATACATCTAAGGAGCCTTAAAAATAGAAAATACTGATTTACAAACTTCGTACTAATATTTAATAATTCGAGGACAAAAGTATGAACTTTTTTTTTGTAAATAGCGAATAGCAGATGCAATTTATGTTCTTAACTACAATTGTTAAATGTAGTTGAAATTTAATGAAGATTTAAATCTGTCTCCTTTTTTTTTACAGACTTAAGTTTTTAACAAAAATTTACTTAAATTAATTAATAAGAATAAGAATACATTTACATGTTGATTATAATATTGGTTCCTAAATTTTATGTTTATATTTTATTTCGAGAAAACTTAATAATATGCATTGGTACATATTTTCATTTTTATTATATGGAAAATAGAATTATCGGTCACAATTAATTCGAAAAGTAAATTAAAAGAAATCTGTACGAGAAGTTTAGGTTTCCTATCAGCTTAGAAATATCTAATTCCAATTATAAGGCCAAAATTGAGTTTGGCCAATTATATGAAAGCAGCAGGAGTGAAACTACTTATTTTATTTCTACATACGTTATATACATACGTATAATACGTATAATACTATCAAAACAAATATTTTTTAGTTTGGCCAAGTACTATGTGAGAATATTGAACATCAGTTCTGTCATTTTATTTATTTTCAAATTACGTATAAATTTTTACCTATATGACTTCTTTAAACTTGATAAATTTGGCACCAATAGTTTTAAACTATTTTCGAAATACTGAATATCATTTTGAAGTCTCTTTCTTCCAAATTGTGATAGTGGTCTTAAAATGCATATGTTGTTCACAAAAAATTCTATAGATTTTTTTGATATATTTTCAGCATTCACTTCAACAATTTGTTTATCTTTAAAAAGGATGATATGAGAATTCCAAGTTCGATGAAGAAAATCTTGGAATTCTTTCATATAAAGTGAAGTACTATAAATGTCAATATTGTTATCATTTAAACCAGGCTCTCGATGAATACTCAAAAAAATAATACCAATAGTTTTTATCATTGATTCACAAATTTGTGCCACAACTATATTAATCATATTTTTAGCATTTTGCATATTTTCACGAATTTTATTTGTCGTTGCTTCAGAAAAACTTCCGATAAAATTGTCAACCAATTTTCTTATCAACTCGTGATGGTAAAACACAATATTTGCTAAATTAACATTCTGTAATTGAACTGCATTTGGAACATCTATACATTGTGATGCATCTGGCCCCAATTTAAGCTGACTTTCAATTTTCCGCCACAAATCATTGTTGCAGCAATTAAAAATATTGGCAACCATTAAACACAACTTTTCATCAACGATAGCTGCATTGAATTCGATTATTGCAGCTTTAACTAATCCGTCTATAGTTTGCTCTGTAATTGTTTCAACACTGGATAATGTTGCTTTCAAATTAGCTCCACATTTTAATAAATAACCGGCTTCAAGAGATTCAAATACAGTTGGATCAAAATTAAAAGTATTATTCATTTTTTTCTCAAATGATTGTGCTGAAGATAATAATTTCGGTAAATTTTCTTGTAAAGTTTGCTTAATGTGCTGAGGACTTTCTAGAAATGTTTTTTTAAATTCATTTTGAACTTTATTCCAAAATTTATTTTGAATATTATTCTCATTTTCACTATAAACGAAATTTAATTCATTTATTGATGACAAACAAAATTTAAGTGTTAAAATTTGCTGACTATATTTTACAAGCTCTTCAGTAATTAACCAATTCAAGGTTCTCCAAAGTTTGGAGCGGAAATGCTGAGAAGTTACCAAATTTGGAGTTTTGCCCGGACCTTTGCGTACAATTTCCTTGTTTAAATCATTTTGTCCTGAAGTTATATCAATTCCAGCAAAAATATCATTTAAGTTTTGACTTAATTCTTTTAAATACGTTTCTACTAAGTGATCTAGACATTTTTGAATTGTTTTAAAATTGGTAAAAATTTTTAATCCCAAAATTACTTGGTCCTCTAATCCTTTTTGTTTAAGTCCATTAGTAATGTTTAACATTGCTTGACTTTGAATTTTCTGCTGGATTAATGTTATAAATTTTAATTCATCCTGAATAAATATTACTTTTTTCAATTCTTCGTTAGTAGTGTATGAATCTAAATAAATAAAAAAAAAAGTTGAAATATTGTTCATTTTTTGTGTTAAGCCAAAATTTACCCAATTCGTATAAAATCTCAGCTTGAGCTAGAATATCGTCTGATTTGATTTTTAATTTTTTAGTTAAAGACAATAAGTTTGCACAATCACGTAAAATATGAGATGTTTTATGTAAATTTTCCAAGAATCTGGTTTGTTTCTCAACCGAATTATATTGATTATTCAATTGATTTTTCAATTTATTCGCGCTGAACAAGATTTTAGTCATTTGACTATTTACCTAAGTATAGATAACATTCACATTAAAACTTTAAAATAAAATACATACATTTAAAGAGAATAAAATCTTACTAACGGAATTTAGTGATAAATCTAATTGAATTGCGTGAGATGACTGCGATAATAATGCTCCATAATTATTGCGGACCTATTTTAAATAATTAAATGCTCATTAAATTGAAGTTTAATTATATATAATAATGTAACTAATAAAATTTCAGGCCAAAATTACTTAACTAAACAAAATATTTGGAAAAATATTCTAAACGATTTTAAATCAAAAGTCTTTCAAACAAAACAAATAAATTATCAACTTATTAAGTGGGAAAAAAGAAGTCCACATACATATGTGTATAAAATTCTTATTAAACCACCCAAAATATGGATGCTTAGTTCCAAACAAAGAACAACTTATATGTGGATTTTGTGGAGAAAATGAACGTCCATCAAGAAAATGGACAACATCAACATCAAGAGGATGCAAAGAATAAAAAAAAACTTATCAAGAAAAATAATACGGTATTAGAAAAATATTTTATGATGAATAATTTTACTAATCCAAATTAAAAATTTAATTTAAAACAAATGCAAATAATGATAACAAATATATATTAATTACATATGTCGGAAACATAAATAAAGCTTTAAATAATATTAACAATAAATAAGGAGTAAAGACGTAGTTGTTAACGATCACGGAAAAAAACTTAAAGGTTTCTAATTGAAATGTAGTCAAATCAGTAAGTATTTAACTCACATTCGAAATAACTGACCTTAATTAATAATTTTCGGTAATGTTGGATATTCTTTCTCTTTTTTCTCTAACCGTAAGCATCACATTTTTAGCCCGTACGTTTTTATTAAATGTCCGTCCGTCCGTCCGCTACTTAAATACTTATAAGTTTTGAGCAGCCAAGCGATTTTTACACTTTATAATCTTTACATACTTTCTCGTTCACTTTCACCTCGACAAAAAAAATGAGATTCTATCATTTCAGGTTTCGGATTTCGAGGCTCTCAACCCGCCAACGGTCAATATAATTTTCTTATAAAATTTTTGTTAAATAAATTCAGATTAAAATAATTATAATGATTAGTATCGTAGACGAAACTATGTTGAAATAAGGAAATAATAGAGTATAACAAATTTTTTTTTGATAATCAAATGAAGACAAAGGACTGAAATCCCAGATATTTTTTTCTTCAAATTATGGGATTTTGGATACTGGATTCTATACTCGGGATTTTGGCTTGCACGGGCTTAGATCCCATTATAGCTACATTAATAAATAAACAACGTTACTAAAAAAAATTGTGGTTTTGTTAGTAATTATAAGGTAGGTACCTACATATGTAGGAAAAGTTCACAAAATATGAATTTTGGAGAAATAAGCGAAACGTTGAAATTTAAGATATAATAAAAAATTCTCAAATTAAATTTTGCAATAAAAATTGAATTTTTAATTTTGAAACCTATTATTATTTTTCAATTTTAAATTTTATATATTTGTTTTTGTTAATTTCCTTTTTTGTCATTTATAATTGAATTAGGTAGGTAGGTACTTACTTTTATTTTGCATTTTCTAAATAAACTTAATTTACTTAACCAAAACTGCGATTGGGTGTATCCAAGAGGGAATATACGATAAGCCACAAAATTGTAATGGAATCGATGATTCTTATATATATAAATAAAATTATTTGTCCAAAAATGCCTTCTTATTTAATTAATTAAACCTGCATTAAGAACTGACAAATGGTAGGTATTACGCATGCTATAAATAATAACGAATTAAAAATAATTCAAAATCTTACGAACTTGTGTTTGGAGCTCCAACGATAGATATTCCAGTCCTAAAAATAAATTATCATGATGTGAACTGGAATTTATGCACGTCATAAATAATACAATTTATTTTAATAATAAATGAAATGAAAGTTAATTCAATAAGAATTTATTTAGAGACTACCTAGTAGCTTTACAGCAATAAAGTTAGTGTCAATTAATGAAGTATCCGTATGATGATCAGATCATGATATAAATCACAAGAAGTCCTTTAGCTATCCTGTTGTATTCTTTAATAAATACGAACCTATCTATGCAATGTGTTTGTTTATTAATCACCACAAATGTGTACATTTAAATTTGTAGTTTTCTTATAGATCAAAGGACACTTAAAAAGAAGTTTACTTCGAACGAAACTAATAAATTTGAAATTTAAAAAAAAATCTTAATATTGTTTCAATATCTAAAATGTTTAACTATGTTAAGTAGTTAGATAGGAACCTAATTACCTACATCAATACCAGCTGAGCTAGTTGCCTACCACTGAGCTATAAGAATAACAATTTTTTTTTTTAATTAATATTAGTTAGGTAGGTAGACCTAGACTAGATATTGGTTTGTTTCGGAAAATTCTGAAAAACTACGGAAATACCTAGAATGTATATTTTACATGACTGTAGACGAGAAACTATTAATTGTTTTAGTTGTCATCTCGGGGACACATAAAAACATACCTTTTGACAATTTTTGTATTTGATCTGAAATGGTTAACGACGCCACTATACTTGGATTTGGCTTTGAAAGGAAATGCTGGAAAAATTCTAGAAAAAAGTTATAGAATGAAAATGCTGACGTCAACTCAAAGAATTCAATTTTATTTATTAAATTTATTACTTACCTTTTTTTTCAATATCATAAACATTTTCAGAATTCTTCATATTTATAAGTTATAAAATTACAAAATAAGTTTATTTCAAAATTTCATAAATTCACTTAATTTTACCAGAGATTCACATTCACAATTCACTGACACTGAGTGATTGAGCAGCAGAGGAAGGCAAAAAAAAATTGGCAAATGTACACTTATAAATATGACACTTTTATTGACAATTGGGATTTACCTCTGGTGTTATTAATCGCAAAAAAAACAATTTGTTTTTTTTTTGTATAGAAATAATAAAGAAAAAAATTGACTACCAAACTGTTTATTGCCATTAACACTAGGGGTGTGTTCCCATTGCCATAATAAAACTGCTGGAAATTGTTCGAAGCCGATTAAAGTTATATTATTTGTCTGCAGCCGCCGTTTAACATTCTTTTTGACATTTCGCCTGCGTCGCACTTCATGTTGCGTTAAAAAAATAAATAAATAAAAATGTATAAACAAAAAAAATTAGTCAATCAAACTCAAAGTCAAATCTCATCTCATCACTTCACTATCATTAATTCACTATTCCAAATCCAAGATTCTCAGTAGGTAGGTATATATCGAATCCAGTACCAATAAAAGTAGACAGTAGAATTGATCTTGATCGTTATTGATTTGATTATCACTTCACTACTATAAGTACTGATTACCTTGTGAGAAGTGAGATTAGGTAGGTATCTTGAATTTAAAATTTATTTAAAATAAAAACAACAGTTCCTCCAATCCAAAAATACCTATATTTATTATATTTACAAATTTGAGCTAAAAAAATAAAGTAGTCACACTAGGTATTATACTTAAAAATGGGTAGAAGGAAATCCAAAAGAAAGCCACCACCAAAACGAAAAGCTATTGTACCACTTGACCAACAATTCAATTGTCCATTTTGTAATCATGAAAAGTCGTGCGACGTGAAGATGTGAGTGTGATACATATTATAAGATCATAACTTTTTATTGTAAAATTTTTTTTATTTATTTCAGGGATAAAAGTCGGAACACTGCACGTATATCTTGTAGAGTGTGTCTCGAGGAATATCAAACATCTATAAATTTCTTGTCAGAACCAATAGATGTTTACAATGACTGGGTTGACGCATGTGATGCTGTCAATTAGTCTCATTTCCAGCGCAATATAATTTAATTACTTATATAGTGTTATTTTAATTTAGTTGAAACCTAACAAAATTAGTTATTTTGCGTGCTTTGTGGAATTTTTAAATAAAAATATGTACATCTAAGTTCAAAAAAATGTGTAAATTGTTTTTGTTCGAATAAGTTAAATCAGAAAAAAACATAATATCCTAAGAAACTACAAGAAGGGTTTTTTATTCCACATTTCCCTTAATATCCTAAGACTTTCTACTTAAACAATTTCATTTATAAATTTAAAAATGTGTAACGAATAAGAAATTGGTGAAAATGTGTAACGAATAAGAAATTGGTTGTTCTACTGTTTAGACATGAAAAATTAAACACTATATAACAAACTTTAATATTAACTTAAAAATATTAAATAGGCATTATTACCTAAGAAAAGCATAAAAACGTTGATAAAAGTAAATAAAGAATTAAATTTTCGCGTAAAAAAAATACTTCTTTTTTTGAACTAAATTTTTACTCAAACATTTCCGTTCATAAATAGTTTTCTTTCGATATCATCATTGTAATAAATTTCAACGTAAAAATTTAACTTTAAATTTTCGATTCTTTAGAAATCATAATTTTATTAATCTAAAACCCAAGAATAGGCTTATTATTTTTTAACATTTTTTTTTAATATATTCACATTCTTAATCTAATTCTCATCTGCTGGGATTCCTAATTCAGCATTAGTCCATTTCTTGGGATTTGGATACGGGAATTCACCCTGAAAATTGAAATTTTATATTAGTAAGACATTCATACAATATTCTTCAAAAAGCTTAGTTTTATATTATATTTAAAATGATTGATTTTAGTTATTGTTCTTTAAAACTCCGTCCCCAAATTAAACATATTCGGTACCTCCCCAAATATAACATGTTTGAAAAAAAAATTAGAAAGTCTAAAAATTCAAATGGAAATATTGAAAAAAACTGATTGTTGTTTTACTAAACACTTATATATTTACGCTGATTTTTCTTTATTTTTCCAGTTGGTTTTCTTAGAGCCAGTTTAATTCAAAATACAATAAATATTTTTGAATAGAAAAGATTTGAATACGCTACAAAGTGAATAAAAATTATACCTATTGAACAAACGTTATGTAGGTACTTTCATACCAAGATTCAAAAATACGAGCCAAAAATCCTTTGGTTAGTACTTACAGACAGCAATAAATCTTTTATTGTAATTTATTAGGTACCTGTCTACCTATGTACCTAACTACTTATATAAATAATAAGTACCTAATAATAAATATTATAAATATACCGTGATATGTTCGTGCTCATGCCAAAGATGCCATAAGATCCACCACCACATGTATCCACCAACAACTTGAGCTCCTATCAATATAATTTTTGGATGTTTCTTAACTCCTGTACGATAATTAACACTTAAAAGATAAAAAAAATTAAGGAATTATTCATAATGTTTCAATATTATGTTACATAATTTATTATTCTGTTACTTACGCATGTCCACCATTCCTAATGCCACCAATGGCATTTCTGCCAGCAGGCGAACTTTTAATAAAATTTTGTATAGTTCGAGACAATAACAAGCCTCTTGAAGCTAACATTTTACTTGTATAAATTCAGAAATCGGGCTATCAATAAGAGAATAAATAGTAGAGAAAACAATTGAAAGAAAAGTGTAAAAAAAATTGACAAGTTTCATAAAAATAAAAATATTGTTTGACGTTTGTTGTGTAAGTAAGAAAAGTCGAAGAAGTATAATTATATGAGATTAGTGTTGCCACAGTTGTAGCTGCAGCTGTGCTGGGTACCTCCAATTTTCATACTGAATTCTTGAAAAAATGTAACCCTTTTTGGTCATATTTACACTATGATGTATGCATCTAATTTTTTTTAACTATTTTTTGTTGCTCCACAACCTTGAGGGATTTTTTTGTTGACAAGCAGGTGTAAAACGCTGGGATGAAGTAAAAGAATTGGATGTTTGCATCATAATGGAGGCTTTGCTAATGTATGCCAAGCAAAACTTAAAGCGTTTCTAAGGTAGCTCCTAATGCTACATTAAAGAAATCCGTTCACAATTTAGTTTATTGCTGTTTTTAATTTTTTTTTTAAACGACATACTTTTGTTTTTTTCTTTAAAAAAAAACAGTGCCAACATTCAAAATAAAGAGAAAATGGCCCTTATCATGGAATTCGTTTTCACCTTTCGAATTCGCTAAAAGCGAATTTCCGAATCATGGAATTCGATAGTGAATTTCCTTATAAATTTTCAGTTTTGGCGAATGTCAATTTTCAATTTTCAATTAAAAATGCAATTTCAATTTCCATTTTTACTCTTTTATTTATTAACATTCCTATTACTAGGTGGGGCAACTTTTTATTTAAGCTGCCCCACCTAGAAATTTTTTTTTTGGGTTTTTTATTAAAATCACAATTCGCCGCGTATCTAACTTTCGCTCTGCATCTCTAACCATATCATAGAATTCGACACCTAACTGAGCGAAACGTCAAAAAAAATCGAATGTAAGAATACAAAAACAAAAACAAAAAAGTATATAATTTTTTTATGAAGAAGTGTTTTTTTATAATTTTCAAGTCTCTTTTTTTTAAATAAAAATAAAAATTGTTAGCTAAAGTGCCGTTTCCTTGAACCACTCAGAAAGGGCTGAAACTTGGAGGGGTGGTAGAGGCGGTGCCCAAACTCCCAAAACTGAAATCAGTTCTTGGGGCAAAGGCCCTGTTTCGGAGATAGGGCCCCCCAAAGTTTTCATACATTTTTGTATAGTAAAATTTTTTTGTGCCCGTTTTGCCCTATTTTTGGGCAGGTAATAGAGGTGGTCCCTGAAATGTTAAATCGGAGACGGTTTTTGCGGGAAGGCCCCCATTTCGGAGTTATGGCCCTTCAAAATTTTCATACGTTACATCATACGTTTAGCCTTTTTCCAAAAAGTTTTAAACAACTTTGACGAGAAATTAATTTTTCAAAAAACGGGGGCGGGCGGTCACTACCCAAAAAAAGGGCAAATCGGGCACAAAAAAAAATTTTTTTTTGGGCACCACCTCTACCCCCCCCTCCAAGTTTCAGCCCATTCTGAGTGATTGAAGAAAACGGCACTTCGCCAGCTATTTTTATAAAACCAAATAAATTTATGTTAAAGTTCCCTTAGAAATGAAATACGGATAGATAAATTTTTTTTGGGCTGAAATTTATATCTAAAAAACTTTGCATCAGATTTATCTCAAATTTTTTTTTTTTTTTCGATTTTAAAATTTTTGAAAAGTAATGATTTTGATACTTTAAAGATTTTTAAATTAAGGATTTTCTAATTTAACATTTTTTTAAAGAGTTTTCGTCATACCTACAACCGAAAAAATGAAATTTACACAAATTTTTTTTTAAATTCTACTGCATCAACTCAGTAGAATCTAATTCGCAGTAAATTTTCGCAAAATCGAAATCGATGATACAAAATAAAAGATGTATTTTCGCCCGCCGAATGTATAATAGAACCCAATTCATAATTTTCCCTCCAATGGAAAAGTGGATGAAAATTTCCTCTCAATAAAATTTACGAATTTCTTTTTTTTAATTCATAGAAAAATGATTAAAGGGAATAACAACATTATTTTCGAGTATTTTTTTTTTGCATAAAAATTTTTTTTTTTTTTTTGTAATATAATGAAAATTTTTATGTAAACCATAATTATTCTAGAAAATAAATATTATTTTTTATTTTACTTATGAATTTTAAGATTTTATTCCTGTTTATTTTTGAATATAAAAAAAAAAAATTTTTTTACACCTACACTAAATAAATTACATCTATGATAAACTGACAGATTAAAAACATTCGCCAAAAAAGCGTAGAATTCCATGTTACTGAAAAAGATTCGCAGCGATTTTGAGATTCGCGTCGAGTCGAAAATGAAGGCGAGTTCCATGATAAGGGCCAATGGCTCAAACTTGTGCCAAAAAAAGCAGAAAAGTTGGCAGCTTGTTTTTTCGAAAACTGTGGTGCGAATCCCATATTTGATAATTAAAAAAAAATTCTGCAATGTGAATTATGAATAAGCTTCGTGAGTTTACGGACGACTAATACTTATTTGATAGTTATTTGTTAATTAATTTTTAAATGAATAAAGAAAATTATTATCATACAAAAAAAATCTTATGTAGTAAACACAATTGGGGCGACAGCGACAACAACAGCGATAGCGACTATAAAAAAAAAAAATTGAAACCATATAGTACTAATTGTATGAGAATGAACATAATTGAAACGACATTGTTGCCTGGCGACAAATTAGAAATGTTTCTATTTTTTCGCCGGGCGACAACGACAACCATATATATATATTTTTTTTCTATTTGTTTATTTTTTTCCTGTTTATTTATTTCGTCACTGTCGCCGTTACTCCTGATTTAGCAAAATGGTTTGTCCGGTTATGCTAACGTACTATTTATTGGTTTTTATGGTTTTTACACCCTCATCTCTAGAACATTTTTGCCACCTGAGCGCATCCATTACCTACAGTTTTGAAAACTAAAGAATTTTGACATTTGTTGTTTTTGTTTTGATAATTTATATTAATTTTTCGGAAGAAAAATTAATTTTTTTTATTATTTATAAAAAAAATTTTAACAAAAAAAAATGTATTAATAAAGTTAATTAAAATTAAAAAAATAAAAAATATAAAAAAAAATAAAAATTAAAATTGTGCCTAATTAATTTTTTTCAATTTCATAAAAATGAAATCTATCGAATATACCGAAATATTGAAAGATTCACCGTGTTTTAGGTAAAAATCTAAAA
Organism: Hybos culiciformis; assembly: GCA_964007475.1. Taxonomy (NCBI): domain Eukaryota; kingdom Metazoa; phylum Arthropoda; class Insecta; order Diptera; family Hybotidae; genus Hybos; species Hybos culiciformis. The sequence goes on from OZ023273.1 coordinate 10,265,610, forward strand.
AAAAAAAAAAGGAAATCGTAATTTTATGATTGTGACTCATTTTAAAAATGAAAAATTTATAAATAAATATTTAGCTACCCATTTAGTATTTCAATTTGTAGTTTAAAAAAAAATTAATATTCTTATTTAAAATAATGAAAAACTTTCTCTTTTCAAATTTTTTTTTTCCAGCAGTTAGAAACAGAATAAAGAAAGATATGAAAAATATCGATAATAATATTTAAAATTTTCGGCCAACATGGCTCATTTATTCGTTTGTTCAGTCAAAAAAAGTCAGATGACTGATGAAAAATATTTTCCCTTTAGTTCTAACTCGTTATTAAGTTTCACTGATTTCCTTCGTTTTCGGCCAGGGAAATATTATCTCACTGTTTTATGCCCACTAACATACATACCTATCATTAAAAACAAATGAAAAAAAAAACAAAGCGAACTCAGCCCTCAACTGAACTTAGTTATTTGTAGAAATTTCTTATAACTTATCTTAAACTGTTTCAAAATCTTATTCACATTTTTTTTTTAGACAATTTTTGGTTAAAGAAGAAAATGAAATAGATAATTTGGAACAAAGGCTGGATAAAATTGTTAAAACTTGTGTTTTAGTTATTGATAGTGGAAAGGAATATGTTAAAAATCAAAGGTATACCTATACTTTGACAATTATTATGAAAAAAATGTATATGATTTTTAATTTTATTGTATATTGAATACATTTCAGTGCATTTGCAACTTCGTTATGGGATTTACAAAAACATTTCTCTGGCGATAAAAATGCTCACAATGCGCTAGGTAAAATTATCGATTGTTTTCAAGTAAGTTAAATAAAAACTTTAATCTTACATCTAGGGTAAAAGCACCAGTAACCGCCCACTTAAGGAATTTTCAGACTTTGACAACGCATAAAAAATCGTGCATAAGAGATATTGAATACATCTTTATATTAATGGATAGCTAGAGCGATTCTCTATAATGAGTATTATCTGCTTATTTCATTTGAATTACGGTTTAAGAGAAAATTAGGTTTTTGTGAAAAAAGTCAATTTTTTCAGTAACCGCCCACTAAAATCTAGTATGCGCCCATATAAGTTCTAGTATCCGCCCATACAAATTTTGAAGAGAAATTGAAGTAAATTTGGCAAAAAAAAAATGTCAATTCTTTTCAGTTTTTTTTTAAATTTAAATACCTAATTATATTTATATTTATAAATAAATATACCTATAAAATGGAAGTAAATAAAATAAAATAATTAAATTTTGTCCTTAATTATACCTAACTTTAAGCTTTGCTTATACATTCACCACTTCATTATTCATTAAAAAAACATACAACGAAAATAGCAAAAAAAATTAGTGAAACTTGATTAGCTTTATTTCTAATTAAATCCTCTGTTACTATCGCTCTCCATTTACTAATGAATTCAACCTCTCTGATTGCACAATTGGAATCCCGCCCAAAAAATTTTATCAACCACTGTGCGCTGGAAATTTTTGTTGCTGAATTTTTTCTCTGGATTTCCCTTTCAGCGGTGCTTTAATCAAGGAATAATCGTGCTGGGAAGATTCAAAAACAGAAATTTTGTCTTTGGTTTTTCTTTCCGAAGGTGTTAAAATCAAAGAAAAATCATTCTGGGCGGACTAAAAAACATTAATTTTTCCTACTGAATGTTTTTCTCTGGTTTTTCTTTCCGGAGATACTAAAATCAAGGAGAAATCATTCTGAGCGTAATCATAAACAGAAATTTTTTCTATTGAATGTTGTTCTGTAATCGTTTTCCCTTTCGCAGGTCCAATAATCAAGGAAAAAGCGTACTGGGCGGGTTCAAAAACAACAATTTTTTCTACTGTTTTGTAACCGCCCATAGCGGGCGGTTATTGGAATAGTTGTAAAAAGTTGTTCCAGAAGACGCCCATCGTCTTTTTTATTATTAAAAATAAAAAAAAATATTTTTTTATTAAAAATCCATTTAAATAATATAATTTACTATTAAAAAAAAAAATAGTTACATGTGTATTTTTTTTTATTCATAAAAATTTAATTGAATTAAAATTATGAATTCCTTAAACAAAATGAGACTTTTTCCACCGTTTTTAATTTTTGGTATTTCATCACAAACTTAAACCAATTTTTTTAAAATTCCAGTTGGACCTATGCAACCAAAATTTGCAAGAGTGTTGCTGAAAACCGAGCAGACAAATTTGTGCTTTGAAATAAGCAAAACACTTGATACTTTCCTTAATATTTAAATATAAAGTTGAAAGTGGGCGGTTACTAGTACCGGGCGGGCTACTGGTGCATCTACCCTACCCTCTATTTTTGTTTAATTTTTTTTAATTAAATTTTATTTTCAGGAAATGAATAAATTTCATACAACTTTGTTAGATCAAGCATCCCGAACGGTGTTGAAAAATTTGAGTCTCTTTGTTAAAGAAGATATTAGTCAAGTAAAGGATTATAAAAATCATTTTTTAAAAGTTTCTGAAAGCTTGGATAACGCTTTATTGAAAAATTCTCAGGTTAAATATTTTATTTTAATTAGAAGATAGCTATCAATAACCTAAGTAGGTACTTATTTATTTTTTGGGGGATTCTAGAGACCTAGGACACCACAATCTAGTTATGGATTATTACAAAACTCGTCGAAATAAAACGATAAGATAAAAAAAATTTTATTAACATTATTTTATCGAAAATTTTTAATGAATAGTTAGCTTTTGAAAGTGTTTAATGTTAAGGATTGGAATGGCCTTTTGAAAGCTCTCTTAACAATGAAAGGCTGAAAAAAATAATTTGAATAAGTAATGCACTTAATTTTTGGTCCTAAAAGTTTTTGTATTTCTTTAAAAACTTTATAAAATTTTTTTCTAGTTAAATAAAATGCCTTTCATGCCTAGAATTATTCTTTTTTAAATTAGATGTTTCCTCTCTATTGAAATTGCATTTATTTAAGAGAATAACGAGAAATATTTATAAAAATTTAATATTGAAAATTTCAGGCTAACAAAAATAAATCTCAAGAAGTGACTGAAGCCTGTAATATACTTAGTGCAACAAAATCATGCTTTCAACATACTGCAATCGATTACGTAAATTATATAACGTTATTGCAATCAAGAAAAATACCAACAATTTTATCAACGGTATTTAGAAACTTTCAAAATACCTGTGCATATTTAAAGAATATTTATTGATTTATATTCTTTTTTTTTTTTATTAATTATTTTTAGTTACTAGATTACTACCAAGCATGTAACACTTATTATCATCAAGGATTTGATTTATGTAATGATTTTGACGAAATCTCCAAAGATTTATATGAAAAGATTTCTAAAATGCGTTGTGATTCCAGCGCTTTAGATAAATCCATGCAAAATCGTCATTCTAGTGTTAATAACTTTAGTGACAACAATATAATTTTGGATAAACAACTTCCGAATTATATTGAAGGATATCTATTTAAGAAGAAAAAATCTGGTTTTAAAACTTGGTGCCGAAGATGGTTTTATTTACATGATAATCAATTGGTTTATAGGTAATCCAAAAAAATAGTATTGGTCAATATAAGAAAATATTTAAATAAGTACCTGTTCTTTAAATTGCACTAAGAGCAATAACTTAAAATTTAAAATTCAACTTGTTTAAAACTACTTTTAATTTTTCTAAACTAAAATAGAAATTAAATATTTAAAATATTGACCAAAATTGGTATCTTATCTATATTTTATTATGATACTATATAAATTTTTAAAATAGAGACTCTTCTAATTTCAGAAAACGTTCAAATGAAGATTATACTGTAATGGAAGAAGATTTACGTATTTGTACAGTCAGACCCGTTAATGATTCAGATAGAAGATTTTGCTTTGAAGTTATCTCTCCAACAAAGTAATTCACTTTCTTTAAATAATTACTCCAATATCGAGGATAAAATTTTAAAATTATTATTTAACTTGTTTTGCAGATCACATTTACTGCAAGCAGATTCTGCTGAAATGCTTGATTCTTGGATACGCACTTTACAAAGATGTATAGGGAATGCAATTCAATACGAGCCATACAGACCGCCATCTTCATCTCCGAGTAGTAATGCATTACATACAAAAAAGAAAATGTAAGAAATTGATTAAATAGTTATAATTAAGAAACAGAACTAATTTAATGCTTGATTATTAAAACAAAAATGATATTACCAGGCTTTTATGAATATCACTTTTTGACTTTTTTACCTTTGCCTTCTCAAATTCTATTGAAATTAGTTAATTTTTTTAATCAATACATTTTTTTTCTCTCTCTCTAATTAAATTTAAAAAAAATCTGAGAATTCAGTATCAGCTTCGTAACTATTATTTTCCTTACACATATTTATTCTTTATATCGTTTTGCGATGTTCACAAATAAAGAAACATGTGTAAATTATAAAAATGTATTTCCTAAGAGAAGCAAATAATCAGCGACAATTAAATTTACCTATTTTTTAAATTGTGTAAATAAATTTACGATAAAATAAATAATCATTTGTCTGGAAATTTTTCGTAAATTTATGAGTAAATATCTGTGTTTTATCATTCTTTTTTGTTATATTTATTACATAACATTATACCACCTTGATAATGTTGTGCAAAAATGAAAATATTGATAACGAAAGATGAAATTAGTTTGAAATTTTGATAATGCAATATAATCAAAAAACTACAAATATTTTTAAAACTATATTTTAGAGAAATAGAACTACTGATAGGTACTATTGAACAAAACCTTCTGTATTCTTTTGTAATTGGGTTTTAATAAATTTTATTTATGATAAAAAAATTTATTTTAGTCATTGGGAGCAATTTCTAAAAATACCCGGGAATGATTTTTGTTGTGATTGTAAGAGTTCTGATCCAAAATGGGCATCGATCAATTTAGGTAAGATTTTTTTTGATTGCAACGAATAAATAAAAGCATTATTAAAAAAATTGTTTTCTACGACAGCAAATGTAAATATATATATCCACAAATCTTATTTATCTGAAGTGTTCATTTAAAATTTTTTTTAAGGGATAACTTTATGCATAGAATGCTGCGGAGTTCATCGTAGTTTAGGTGTTCATTATAGTAAAGTACGATCATTATGTTTAGACGCGTGGGAATCAGAAAATGTAAAAGTAATGATGGAACTTGGGAATGAGATAATTAATAAAATATACGAAGGTAACATTAAGGATTGGCCAGATTTTCCTCAAGCGACATCAAATTGTGACATATCAATTAGAGAAAACTATATTAAATCAAAATACGTCGAAAAAAAATTTGTATGTAAAATACCTGAAATCGATGAAACAACATTTATGGATGAAAAACCTGACGAAGAGCTACAGAAAGATCAATTGAAAAAATGGGTTGTGAAGAAAATTAAAAGACGTGTACGGAAAAATTCAAAATCCGATGATGAATCAGTTAACATTCCATCTATATCATTTGATTTATCTAAAGAAGATTTAATAGTGATTGGAGATAATATAAGTAATATAACCCTTTCATGTGATAAAAAAACAATTCTAGGTTCAGATCAAGATTCAACTGAAGGCGAAGAAGAAAACGAAATGGCAGAAGGAACTTTGCCTGGATTAAATGCAAACTTGTTACTTTTCAAAGCATCGACTGTTCATAATTTACCTGTAATGTGCTGGGCTTTTGCTTTGGGTGCTGAGAAATTATGGAAAAATAAAAATGATTCGAACAGAAGCTTTTTACACCAAGCAGTATTATCGGTAATATTACTTAACTCCTTAAAACGTTAAAACTCAAATGCTTATTTTATGAAATTTAATTTTAATTCGGAAAGATATAGAAAATAAAATTTATTTAAGAATTTGTTTGTAGCTTAGTTCTTATTTGTTCGTTAAAAATTTATGAAAAATTAATGTGACCTTTTGTTTATAACAAAATGATATCTAGCAGGGTTTTTTACGTATTTTAAAGTGACTTTTAAAATGAGGCACTAGGCAAATTTTTAATAATATATCGACCTTAATTATTATTACAAAGTTAATATGTCTATCAGTTTTTAAATAAATAAAATTTGAAATGTATTTTATTTGTCTTTTCTAGGGGTCTGTAATGGCATGCGAGTTTTTATTGCTCAATGGAGCTCACATAGATGCTGTAGACGATTTTGGTAAACATTAAAATCTAAGTCTATTTTTTAATATAATTTTATACTAATTAAAAATTGTAGGCTACACAGCTCTCCATCTAGCTACAATAAATGGCTCTATTGCTCAGACATACCTGTTGTTAAAACATAAAGCAAGACATGATATTTTATCAAAAGACAATAAAATGCCTATTGATATTGCTGTAGACAAAAGGAATGCTGATATCGTTACATTGTAAGTTTTTTTTTTTAATATTTTAAAAACATAAAATTATTAATTCATTGTACTTTTGTATAGATTGCGATTAACAAGACTTAATGAAGAAATCGGATCTGATGAAGGCACAACCGGCGATGATGAAACATATAAAGACGTAATGAAAGATTTTTCAAATTTCGCATCAAATCAACCAAGATTATTGCGAAATCGCAACGATGAGAATTTGGAAATTGAAAATATCGAGAACAAATAATATTTTACTTATTAAACATTTTGAGCTGCAAAAAAAAGCATAATTACTTAATAATATTTTATTCCGCTTGAAGTATAGAGAAAAAATGGAAATAAAAAATTATTGAGGCACTAGGACTAGGTTATTGAAATTTTACACCGAACCAAAACAATTTCCTTTAAAAATTTTTGACTGCTTAAAAAAATAAACTAGAAATACATTTGTTTTTGTTATTCATGTAATGTTCAAAAAGCAGTACATTTCATGTAATACTAATTTGGTAAAGTAATATTAAACAATTGATTTGATAGAATTGGTTCTCAAAAGGGTGAGCAATTTTTATTTGAATTTTTATTTTAAACATTAAATATTTTAAGTTTCTTTAATTTATCACAAAGTGAATAGAAATTATTTTTTATCATAGTAAAAGAAATAAGCATAAAATCAGAAAAATATTAAATTCGATTTTTTTTTTTCAACAGTACGATGAAAAAGAAAAAATAGATCGACAAGAAATTTTAAGATAAGCGGAAAATGTTAGTAATAGAAAACTTTTTTGAAAGCATTTACAACTCTGAATTGTATTATTCGAAAATCGAAATGTTAACCAGAGCATTTTATTGAATAATTTCTTATCATCATGTTTTTTATACGAATATTTACAAAAATGTTAATTAAAGAAAAACTAATTTTTAGTAAATAAGTTTCTTGTTAAATATATCAAGAAATTATTTGGGTAATTTTAATTTATTAAAAATATATTGTTACTATATTTTTGAGGATAATTTGCATGTATTTTCTTATTTTTTTAAGAAAATAATTTTCAACATAGTCGAATACTAAATGTAATTTATTGGCATATTATAGTTATAAAGTTATAAAATTGAATAACGAATGTGTTTAAAAAAAAAAACACCTTAATTATTATAAAATTAGTAAGTAAGTCTAATGAGCTAGACTACAACAAGTCTAGAGATTCACTATCTCCAACGGAACGGCTAGAGATTTTGATGGAAATTGAACGGTAACATTTAAAGATCCTAAAAGTAATCGTAGCGTTTTTTAGATTTGAATATGAATTTAGTCCACGGAACTCGATGCAAGAGGGAAGTGACTTAGGCGATTGTTTTCTAAGGCACTACAGTCACCATGATCTCTGGAAATGCTATACATTATACATCAAATTTTATTAGAATCGATCCATCGGAGTAAATAGTCAAGATACAAATTTGTATTTTATCATAAATATATTACTAATTATTAAAAAATACAATTATTATTTTATTATTAAGCTATAAATTGTATTATTACGTACTTTTACATTAAATATTATTGTAGTACTTTTGTTAAAATAATAAATTATTTAATAAAATATTCTACTTATCAATAAATATACAAAAAATTTAGATTTATAATTTTTCATTTTATTCAAATTATCGTTAAAATCAAAATAAATATGTGCTGAATAATCCATTCACATCAATTTTTTACTCCTGTTAACGAGTATTATTTTGGAACAGATTATGCTCAAAATCGAAAAGCTAATACGACTTTTAAAATCTCTTGTTAGTAAATTAAAAAAAAAATATTTTAATTATAAAATTAACTTAGTAAAAAAATTTCCTTCTTTTTAATAGTTTTTTAAGCCGTCATTAAATTTTAATTATTTACTATTAATAAGATTTTTATCAGATTTAACAGATAAAGTAGTATAATTTGTTACCTTTTTGACATGAAGTTTAAGATGTCTTTTTAAGGAACTTTTATCGGTGAATTTTTTTGAGCAATTATTGCATGTAAAAACTACACCTGTATGAATTAAGAGATGTCGTGATAAACCAGATGCATACAAAAATTTCTGAAAGAAATATTTGCAAATTCGAAATGAATATTTTTGATTAGAAATTTTATTGACGTTAAAACAGTTCAGTAATTTTACCTTAGAACAAAATTCACAACCATGTTTTGGAATAATAGGATTTTCTGCGAAATAAAAAAAAAATTACATTAGTTTTTTTTTGTTTTAAAAATTAATTAAAAATATTCAGAAAAAAAATAAAAATTCCTCTTGTCATTATTATTGATATGTAATCTAGGTAATTCCTAGGTAGATATCAAGAATTTTATAACGAATGTTTTGTTGAGGTTAGTTGAATTATGTTATTACATTAACGTTCATTTTCAAAGGCTTAAAAGGAAAGAGATATTTTACTGTTATTGGCAAATGCTTATACCTTGTTCGCTACTGAAATTATTAACGGAAAAATAAAAAATTTCCACTTCTAAAATTCCGGAAAAAAATAGGTGCGAAGAAGGTATTACTTACCACTGTGTTTCATATTGATGTGTTGATTAAGAACTTGTTTCTGCACAAACGCTAATTCACAATAAGGACATTGATGAGGTTTCGATTTAGGGCCATAGTGGGTAAACATGTGTCTCTGAAGAACCTCCTTTTGAGTAAAACTTAAAAGAAAACACGAATTTAGAATAAAATATTAAAAAACAAAATTTAAAAATACATGTATTTAAATTTAATATTAACCTTTTTTCACAAATTTCACACTGAAACGGTCTCAAACCTAGCAAGCAAAATAATTAGTTTATTTCATTATCTTTACTGAGCATAATTTTTCTTTTACCAGAATGAGTACGTGCATGTTTCTCCAATGAGCTTTTTGTCGGAAAAAATTTATCGCAATCAGGGCAAAATACACCATTTTTATTATGAACGTTTTTATGCCGCTCCAGCGCTAGACCTAAGAAAAACAAAAATTTTTAGAAATACATATGTGAAATGAGGAAGTTGATTATTAATTTTTCCCCTTTGTTTATGACTAAAACTTATTCACATTATGTGGTTCGGACAATATTTACTATAATCAATACTAACTTCAAAATTCCTAATTAAAAAATTTATATATTTACGTTTTGTCGGTTTTTATTTTACCTTTGGTAAACGATTGAGCACATTTATCGCATTTGTACACATAAATACCTTGTTCCAAAATAATTTTCTTATCAGCCGAAGAGTCATTTAATGAAATTTTATCATTTTGTTGTTGAGGATCGTTTATTTCGTTACCGCTGTTTTCAATGACAGCACAAGCCGTCTCAAATATTTCATTTTCAGGAAGAGAATTTATATCATTCTAAAAAAATATACATATTATATACGATTATAAAAAAATATACATAAATTATAATTGAAAAAATGTATGCTCAAACTTTTACTCACTTTTTCTATCATTTTGAGCTCTTCCCCTTCCTCCTCCTCACAAATATCTAATGTTTCATAAGTATTTTCTTAGGAAAAAATATAAAATACATTAATTATGTGTGAAATTCATTAAAAATATTTTCTTAATTTTTTCGTAGTATTATGTGGCTTGAAGGGTGGGAAAAGAAACAATTTACTGGAGACAGAATTTTTGAATGGATACAATTTTGCACTACGGATTCTTATTCTATAAAAAATTCTTCTTTACGTCCATTTAGGTAAAACAGTATTTTTTAATGAATTGATTTTTAATACATGCATTTCATATCGATATTTCCAAGCGTACATTTCTAAAATAATTTGAACCTTTTTTTTGTTACTGAAATTATGTCTTGATTATTCACTAAAAATAATAAAATAATTTCCCAAAGCTATACATGGAGCTCACTGGTCATTGGTCTAGGTTTTATAGACTAGCGAAGATCTAGCGAACACATTTTTTCCATAATATAAATAGAAAATAATTATAATGAATGTACTTTTTTACAATTTTTTTTATAATATTCATAAGTATAAATGCATAATGCTTAATTTAAGGTGCTTACTGAGCAGATTCGTTATGCTTGATCATAAGGTAATACTTTATAAAACATTAAAGTAAAGTGTATTTGAGATTTTACCTTCTGAAAAAAATTGATCGTCTGCCTCGTCCATCGGGAAATCATAATTGTTGTCGACAATTTCTTCATTAGATGTTTTATTTTCTGTTGGTTTATTTTCCTTAGCACAAGAAACTATGTAAATAAATTGGTCATCATTTGTTAACGAATCATTTTGTTGTTTAACAATCGATTCTGATTTAAAACATTTTTTTGAGTTTTTTTTTACTTTCAAAAACTCCTCAAGCTCTGAAATTACTTTAGTGCTTTCTTCTTCTCTAATTCTCTTTAACATTTCATTTCGAAGTTCTTTCAATTTTTTCTTAAATTGTTGACGCATTTTCTACAAATGGAGAACAAAATCAAGAGTTAAGTTATAAAATCCTTTTTTTAATTAATTCCGAAATTTCGAGAGACAGCAATTTTTCAAGATTACAATAAAATTTACAAATGGTTTATATAAACAAATATGAGGTTTATAATTTAAGCATATCTAATTTGACATTAATGATACCTGTAGATTAAAAAAAAATACAAAATCTACAAGCTTCCTAAAAATCAATCATTTCCGTGTATATTTCTAAAAAAAATTTATTATTTATGCATGTAAATTGTAAATATGTAGATATTATGTATTTGTAAAATAATTAATTTTCAACATACTTCTTCAACTGTTTTCCGAATATTTTCTTCCTTTTCCTTAAATTCTTGATCCCTCAGGGTTTGCTTTTTCTGATTATCATATTCTTTCATTATTGCAACTGAATCTGTTATTTCTAGTTCATCATCTTCGTCATCTGAATCATTATGTTCAAAGACTGTGCTTTTTCTTCCAGCATTTTGTAAACGTAAATGTTTACGAAATTTTTGATCATAAAATATGGCTCTAAAACAAAAAATCAATTAAATAAGTATATCAGTAAGTGCCTATACATTTTATAAACTATGATCATATTGTAATATTATTGCATATAATTCTTTAATCTTTCTCATTTCAATTCGCTTAACTTAAAAAATGCATAGGAAAAGAGTATAGTAACAGTGTGATATAAAAATGAAAAGTAGAAATTATTTTATATATTTTAAATTTCTTAAATTCCAAATATAAATTTTTCACATTTTATTATTTTTATTTCGTAAATTATTGAAAATTTTGAAAATTTTAATATAAAATATAGATTAAAATAAAAAAAGAAATATTAAAATAAAAACAATTGTTGAAAAATTTTACATCCATTTCCAAATATTTATAAATGATATTTTTTAAATTGTAGTGTAAACAATGTTGACCTTTATCGTTGTGAAGAATACTGATCTTAATATACTCATTCAGTATAAATATACTCTAATTAGATCTACGGCGACGATAATTGCACATTCTACTACTGAGTTTTTTAAAATACATTTGTTCATATACCTACCTTCCTAATTGTATATTTAACTAACGCGTAATATAAGTTAAATAGTTGTATTAAGTGAATGGGAATTTTGTTGTTTACGGGACATATACAAACTTCTTTTATCTCCATTTTTTAAAATAGATTATTGCATAACCGAAGATTAATAGTTAAGCAAAAAATTGGGGGTGATGATGAACTATTTTTTAGTGTCAATTGAATCGATTAGATTGTGTAAAATTTCCTCCGAATTTATTAAAAATTTTAAAAGTAAAAAATAAATATTCGTGCCTAAATTAAAATTGTTTAATTTGACTAAGTTTTCTTTTAAAATATCATAAATTAATGAAAAATGCATCTTTAATAACAACAAATACAATCTACCACCAAGTTAGGTAGTACGATTAATTAGTAAAAAATTATAAATTTTGATTTAAATGATGTGATAAATGACTGAGGTCTACTTTATTTAAAAAAAAAGGATTCCTAGTAGGTACAGACATCAAAAAAAGATATCCCTAACCAAATTCTGAAGTTTTCTTACCTTTTTCGAAATACAAAAAATTTTTCTATTTGAACTCGACATTCAACACACATTTGACATGGTACATCATCTGCTTTTATTTCCAAATTCATGCATGTCATTATTCTTAATGGCAGTGAGGTTTTTGTATCACCAAAAATTTGTATTTCCCCAAATTCGTTTAAACAAAACCGGCATACTGTCTAAAAGTAAAGAACAAATTGTAAAAAAAAGGTATTAGTTAATTAAATATACTTGGGTCAAACTTTAATTTACTAAATCTGCTGAAATTAGATTTAGGTATGTAGGTATAGATAGAACTTTTCTTATCTTTGGAAATTGCTTGATCCAAAGGCTGTGAAATGGTGGGTGGGTAAGAAATAATTAGAATGTTCTTAATGTTTGTATAGGTTTGTGCAGGTTCTAATAATAATTAAGTACCTGTACCACCAAGAATGGGGTAAAGTAAAAGAATTCTTAATTTCTAAAGGCATGATTTTTTTTTCATTAGATACTAGATATGTGTCTTCTTTTAAGCTTGAACTTGGATTTGGATGAGATGGTGCTTTGATATTTTATTTTCTTTTTTCATACTTCCAACTTTGGATATTCTTCGCATTCTGACATCTTGTTGCCAAATTTTATTTGTGATGATTTCCCGGTAAATAATGTATTGTAAATTAAGTAAAAATTTTAATTATTTTATTCTTTTTTCGATATTTATTATTTTATTTGAATTTATTTATGTTTTTTTGTTTTCATTTTTAAATCAACAATTCACAAATGCAAATTCAAGTCAAAAATTTTGTAATGAGTTGCCAGTCAAAACAGCAATGTCAGTCAACAGTCACGGCTTGGTCATGCCAAAGAAAAAAATCTTTTTTTTAACTGCTTCTTTTAAAAGGATTCTCAATTTAGGGCTGCCACTTTTTTCATGGAAACGAACACAGAATTTTTAATTTTTGATATGAATACAAGCCATTCAATGCCTCTACAAAATAAAACGATTTTTCATTCAATATTCAGAAGATTTAAGGTTGATTCACACATATCAGTCACGTCAAAGTTCCGTCTGCGTTCCGTCACCGTCAAGTATCCGTCAATATCTTGACCTGTGTCTACACACTTCAGTCACGTCACCGTTCCGTCCCGTTTTTTTAGATACAAAATAAAAAATAAAAACTTTGTTTTGTTTGTTTTGCTTTCTATTTCAAAAATGCCGTCAGTCAAAAAAAAAAATATCGTCGGAAAGTAATTTAATTTTGACGGCTCGTTGACGGTGGGATGACTGATGGTTCGGTGACGTGACGGCGCCGGATGGGTGTAGACAGTTGATTTAAATTACAAGGAACGATATTTTTTTTGACTGAAATGACGTGACGGTGACTTGACGTGACTGATATGTGTGAATTGACCTTTAAGAAGAAAGTGTTAATCGCGACAAAGTATTTAACAGGATTAATATTTGGTTTTCGTGTAAAGAGTTTCCGTTTTAAAATAAAAATTAATTAAGGAAAAATACATACCTACCTATATTTTTTTTTTTTCAAAAAAGAATAAACCGTCAAACAAATCTTTGTCAAATATATTTCAGATTAGTTCAAAAATAAGTAACCGTATGAAAAAAGCCGGTTTAAAAGTAAGTAGGTGGGTAAGTTAGCTGTAGGTTAGTACTAGGTAGGTTACTTGCGAGTTACACTTGCTGAAAAAAAAATCATAATCATAATTTTTTTTGAATGCATGTGTGAAATTTTGTGTAAAAAAAAAAATCAAGAAATAATCATGATGAAAAATCATGCTTAAAAAAATAAGAGTGTTGATTTTTTTCTGTCAAAAGAAAAATTTTTGAATGCCAAAGAAAAAAGTAAACTCTTGAAAGCGCAAACAACAATAATAAAAGCGGTTTGTTATTACTGGATTTGAAATTGAATGCTGAAATTTAAAATTTTCTATGTGAATTATTTATTTACAGAAAAAAATCAAGATTAAAATCAAAGCCAGTATGATTTTTGACTCATAAAAATTTCACACATACATTCAAAAAAAATCATAATCATGACCAATCATGATTTTTTTTTCAGCAAGTGTAACCCGCACGTTAGCTGCAAACAAAGGTTAGTTTTAAGGTACAGGTGTGGACACCGTATTACTTCAAACAAGTTCTTATATTTTTTTTCTCATATACGTCACTCCCTCTGGTTATTGTGAAACGAACTAATTTTATTTTTTTATTTTTTACTTATTGTGATTGTGAAACAAACTAATTTTCTTATTTTAATTTTTGACAAAAATTGCTCAGAATAAATCTTTTTTTATTTATAAACATTTCAATATTTTATTTAAAATTTATCAATAAAATAATTTTAGTTTTTGGTTAAAACTTTGTGAAAGGGTAGACTGGTAGAGGCGGTCCCCCAACGTCGAAATCCAAAAGAGTTTAGTTGATCCCCCAACGTCGAAATCCAAAAGTTTTGGCCGAGGAACCCCTTTTCAAAGATATAACCCCTCAAAGTTTTCGTAGTTAAGTATATTTATGTATTTTGCCCTACTTTTGAAGTGGAGATAGATATAGTTCCTCAGATGGGCCGAACTCCCGTTTTAGTGATAACGATAATCCTCTATAATTCCTAGATGTAAATTCTTCTTATATAAAAAGTAATTAATGATTCGTTTGTTTAAATGTTGATTTAATGACCAATGGACGATGTGGCAAAATAATTCAAGTAAAAATTATATATAAACGACGACTTTCGTAAACTATTTTCCAGGGGCGGATTTACACATTTGCCGCCTCTAGGCACTATTAAAAAAATATCGGGAAAAAAACACATTAAAAAAAATACATTTAACTTCAACATGACATAAAAATTTGTTTGAAGAGATTTTGAGCTCAGCCTTAACCGATTCTAAAAAATTTAATACTATTTTAAAGTCCGAAAATTTTTTTTATTAAATTTTGCCGCCATTAAATTTTGCCGCCCTAGGTTCGAGCCTAGTGTGCCTATTCGTAAATCCATCACTGCTATTTTCTATAACTATTTTCTATAATGTAAGCCCAAAATCTTTTTCTTCGTTCCTTACTACCCCTTCTAGTTCCCTGTATTCTAGCATTGACAATGTGAGAAAGAGCGAAAAACTCCAAGAGTATTTTTAAAAAAATATATATAGAGCGAAAGGCTAGGACGTTTTTAAATTTTTTTAGATTACTGCTTCAGAAATGTAAAAATGGGAACGTTAGGTAAACTTATAAAAGGGCGCTTTTAAGAATAGTTTCGCATTAAAAAATTCGAATGACTCAGAAAATTACCTAGGTCATTACGAATCGATACCCGAATCGATAGCATTTTTTTGCTTTCTCGTTTTTTCAAAGCTTATATTCATATTATGCATATATTAATTTATAAAAATGTTTAATATTAAAATTTCATTTATTTTTAATTTTCTTCGCGTACTTATTATACGGTTTCCTGTTTGGAGATGATCGATTTTTACAGTGGTGTGAAAAATTATAGGTTTAATGGAAATATTACATAATGTTTTCCAATTTTTTTAAAGTTATTTTCGTTATATATATAAAAATTACCATTTAAATGAAATAATTTAATGCAGCAAATTTTAACCATTTTGATGTTTGCTTCTCTACATTTTACTGTGAAAAAACAAAAATAATTGAAAATGCAAAAACAGAAAAAAGGTGCTATTTTATTGCTATTTTAAGCAATTTTGAACTGTTCTTTGCACTTTCAATGCATTTTTTAAAACTTCCTTTTAATTTAAGCAAGTGCTAAAGTTCCAAATTCATTTTATTTTTGCATATGAAAATTGATGCTACAATTATACACTAAAAATATTCTAAAATTGGAAGTTTTTTTCTAATAATAATTTAAGAATAAATGGGAAAGAAATAAAATCTAAGAAAACTGTACGAATCAATTGGGGAAAAAATTGAAACTCATTATCGTACCAATAAATTTTTTTCCTTCGACATTACAATTTGGCACATCGTTTACATACATTATGTAATGAACGTTCTTATATGCATATGTTTATATGCTCATATGTACATACTTATAGGTTTTTGTATGTATTGTGGACCGTCATGATGTAGTGCCAGTATTTATAGTGCGGTCCCTGTGGAATGACTTTAATGTTCATCAAAAAAATTTTAACAATCCAAAAATCCAATAGATATAACCGAATTCAAAATATCATTAAATTCAAAGAACAGAAACGAATACATTTTTAATAGGGACTGGTTACTTGTTACAAGACAATATAATTCAAATCAATGAAAGAATACGGATACTTTAAAATATTTGAAATCAAAATTGAAAAATAAATATAATAATAAATATTTATATTTAACAAAAGTTCTATTACAATTTTTTTTTTTAATTTTCAAATAAATCTGCTAAATTTAATCCTCTGAGATCATGAAGTATATAGTGCGAATAATTGGATGTATCATATTTCGGCCAATTAGAAAGATTTGCAACGGTTTACATTCTTTACATTACCATAGTTCATGTTGATGAATTTTCTGTGTTTACTTACTTAAATGAAAACAAAAGCGAGCATGCTCCATCTCTAGAAACTGATAAGAATAAAATGTAAACATGTTTCAGCTTTTTATAATATTTACATGGTTAATGAAGTATTCCTATAAAGTTCATTTTCATTTCAATAAAGAAAAATCTCACTAATAAAAATTCCATAAAAAATTGTAGCATCTAAAATTGATGTGTATTTTTTGTACAGACTATAGTTACTTATGTACATTAATAATAAAATAATATGTATAATATAACTTTGACTCGACTAGTATTTGACATCAAGTGCACAAGTATTAAAAATATGGGTATATCATAAATAACTTGATTGATATCCATTTAAAGAATTTAAAGTCAATGAGTGGAATAAAACAATTACACATTCTTAGTCTGAAAAAAAATTTAATTCTAAAAGTACAGATTGTTTATACAATAACGAGGAATTGTTAGGAATAAATTTAAATAAGCATTTAAATTTAAAATGATTTAACAAAACGGTATCGTTCACATTTACATTGAATTATATATGCACGTACTTAAGGCTACATGACATAACCGCGAATGTCATAACCGCGAAATTTTTTTTGTCATAACCGCGAAATAAAAAATAAGTGTCATAACCGCGAAAAATGTCTTATATTTTTTTTTGTCATATAACCGAGAAAAAATATGGCAAAAAATTGAAAAAAATTTGTTTCGCGGTTATAACAAAAAATTTTTTGTTTTAGGGTCTATTATAAGAAACCTAAATTGGAGTCCCAAGTTTTAGTTTTAGTCCTTGATATTTTCACCAATTCGTGACTACAGTAAATCTGTAAGCCAAGCTCCAAATTATGAAGAATAAATTTCAGAAAATTAATAAAAGAATGTATAGAATTAAAATGAAGTAAAATGTAAATTATGTTGAAAAAGAATTTAATGTAATGATGCTAAAATTAATACTAAAATCATCGAATAAAATACTAGTTTGATGTTATTTATTGGAATCGTTGAAACGTACAATACGTCTTAAAGTCTAAAATACTAAAAGGTTTCTTGTGAATTGAGAAAAGAGTAAAAAAACCCTCAAAAGAAAATTTGATTAGATATCTTGTAGCTCAAACGACTCGAAATAATGAAATTTAAATGGAAAATTCTTTCCGTTGCGTACATATACGCCTACAAAATATAATATAAACTTTAATATAAGGTACCTTATTCAATGTTTTTTCATTTCACTAATATGTTAATTGTTCATTATTTCTCTTATTTAAGAGTTATTGTCCTACCATTCGATCGTCAACAAAATCAAAGAAAATATAATATTCAATATTCCACACGCACATGTTTATTTCACTTTTTTTAGATAAGTTACTTCCTCAGCTTTTTATGTTCCTGTGAAAATTTTTTGAATATATTTGCAGAAAAAAATTATTTACTTTAAATTGTTTTGTTGAATTTGTGTGCCCTTGAAATTGTGTCTTGCTTGTATTAGCGAGGATAGGACAATTCAATAAAACGATTTTAATCATTTTCAATTCATCCACCAATATTTATTATACTCACGGTATTAGAGCATTAATTTCAGTAATTTTCATTTTATGCTATTTGACTACATTTATATAGCTTAGTGCAGTTTACTTTATTTTTGAAGAATTATTTCTAAAGACTAAAATGATGATCTATGAACTAGGCACAAAACAGCCTCAAAAGCCTTTTGAGTCATACTGTTGAATCTAGGACCACAGTCTAATGTTCTAACAAAATTGAATATTTTTCATTCCGAAAAAAAAACTGGCTCCTTTTTTGTAGTTGTTGTAATACCTATACTCAAAATAAATTTATTCTTCTGCGTTTCGGTTTCATTTTAAAAAATTAAATACGATTCGACGAAAAATAAATTAAATACAAAATAAAAACAAACGAAATATTTGTAAGTTGTTTTTTTTATATTTTATTAGACAAAAAATTCACGATTATTTTATCGAAATTAAGACTCTATTATGTGCTAAGAGTTAAAAGTTTATTTTTATTTATTTCTTGTTATCTTAAAGTTTTCAATAGTTTCGTGTTCGTGAGTTATGATAAAATATCAGAATTCATTCTGATGATTCCGTTACAGAAATACTTTATTTTGTTCACAAAATCATAACAATTAAATAATGGTTTCTTATTTCAACTTTAGTATATATGTAATATATATGTATTAATTTTTAAAGACACTTTTTCGAATTGCGAGATTCATATCCTTTGCCGTTTTTTCAATAATTGCTTCTTCACTTTTTAGGAAGCCTTCAGGAAAACCTATTTCTTTTGAATTCTGATTATCTTTAAATTTTTGCAATGATTCTTTAACATTCTGTTTTAATTTCTCTTGCTTTTTATCTTCAGTCTTATTCGCTAGCCTTAAGACTCCAAATAAACGTTCACTCATTCCGCGTTCAAATTCTTCATGGTCCTTCTTTTTTGTTGCTAGTTCACTTAATGCTTCAACCACATCCTGATTTGTCGGCTGTACTCTTTGGGCCTTTAATAACGATTTTTTAGCTCGAATGAAATCTCCTAACATTATAAGAGCGCGTCCTTAAAAAATAAGTGTCGTTACAAATAAATGCAAAACATATATTATTACTATAAAACTTAAATGTTTTTTCTTAATTAATTATGTATAAATAATATTTCAAAAAATTAGTAAAATTCAATTAAACTCATGTAAGTATCCCTTTTTTCTTTTTTTTTTAAAGCGAAAGGAATTGTTTGTACTTCAATGATCAAGAGATCTTGGTTGTATTTAAATTTTTTTCGTTTCAATGAAAATTAAAAAAAAAAATTCAAGAACATCACCTTTCCTTTTTGAAATATTATCTATTACAATATTAATAAAAAAAAAATATTAAAAACCTTCACAATATAATGCTTTAGCGTTTTTATCAAATGCCTGAAAATCTAGCTTTCTCAAATCATTACACATTGTACAAACTTTCTTTGGTTGCGATTTCTTCAAATAACAAACAGCTAAATTTGTATATAAAACTTTTAAAAAATTTTTACGCTCCTTTTCTTCATCATCATTGGCTGAACGACAGAGCTCTAAATAATAGACGGCTTTATGAAATGCATGTTTGGCATATTTAAAATTTTGCATAGAAAAAAAATCTTTTCCTTTTAAATGAACTTCTTTCACTTTTGGCAGAATAATGGAGAACTTATTACGATCCTCTGGAGATACGTCTCCCACCGCATTCAAATCGCCTGTTACAGAAAAATCAATAACTTCAACTACATAAAGTAAATCACATTTTCCTGGAATTCCTGGTGGGCATCCTATTTCACCAAAAAGTAATTTGTATGTTATCAAAAAATGAGATTTTTCGCCCTTGTACATTGTGCATGTAGCCTCTTCTAAACCAGTTAATATTTCAAAAGCACCAGTGTTGAATACATGATACTTTCCTCGTAGGAATGTTGAATCAAGTTTGTTGTCGTTTTCTTTATATGAGCCTAGAAGAATTATGAATGATTTATATTTGATTTTGTTGAAATAATCTTAACTTTTAAAATATTTAATTAAGGAATTAATATGGAAAAAAAATGTATTACTGTATTGAATTGTTACACGGGCTCTCTGTTTTGGAACTAATCCGAATTTTTGGGAACCATTCCGAATTGTCTTTTTCCAAATACCTGGCTCAATTTCAATCATTTCCTTTTTTAATTCCCCAAAATTATTCTCCCATGGTGATAAAATATTTTTGGTATCCATTTCTGCTTCATAAATTTGATCGTCATCGGAAAAAAAAACAGGAAAGAATTTAAAAAAATATTCTCGCATTGAGATTATTCTTTAAAATAGAAAATAAATCACCTGCACCCAGAATGGGATCAACATCTTGGTATAGTTGGAATTCTGTTACGGTTGATATTAAATCGCTTTGAAATTGTAGTAGATTCCTTAATTAATTAAATACATCTCTGTGTTATTAAGATTTATATTCTATTGTTATTACATTATATATAATTAAGACCTTTTTGTATAAGATTGGATTGAAATTTAGACCTTTGAACATATCGCATGTTTTTTTAAATAATACACAAATAAAAGAAATTATAAATAATTTACTACTACAAAAATTTCTTTAATTAAAATACTTATCCAATATACCTACATACAAAAAAAAAAACTAAAATTTTCATTTGATGACATTCTTTAAAATTCGTTGAAATTCGACCGAAAGCCTCAGTAAAGCAAGGTAGGGACATTAATTTCAGAATTACTCTTACAACTAAATAATCTAAAGTTTTTGTTCAACCTAGGGACAGGTAGTTACGTTCAACTAGGCATATCATCAAAATTAGTTACGAGCAATATTTCCCAAATTTGACTGTTCTCAGGACTGTTTATGTATTTGGTCCGGTTTATCTCTGCTTATCTAGGTATACTGATAGTGCGTTCCATAAGTCTCGGGTACCCTCCACACAGGACAATACCTCAGTTCTGTGACAAATTTACTTTTGGAACGACAAAATCTGACAGCTAAGTCCGATGATTGAGACAATTTCTGCAAAAAAATCGTTCCAAAATGCTACCCTACCACAAAACTTCTGCAAAGGGAAATTTTAAAATTTCCCATAACAAACTCAGTTCTGGGCGTACTTTTTAGTGCGTTTTTTTCTAGGACAATAACAAATAATAACAAAGTGGGTATATTATTAGAAAAAAAAAATTATAAATAAAAAAATATTGAACCATTTACTGGCAAAAAATTTTATACAGGTTTTTTTTACACTTTGATTTTCAGTTTACATTTTACTATAGCTATTCTCACTTCCTTTATGATATTGCATAATGCCGAAAATTTCTCATGTATTTTGTTGGTTTTTTCGGCACTTGTGTAATATTTGTAAACAACAAAATATTGGAAAAAAAATTATGGGCAAGTCTACGATGCCTACGGCGTGGATCTGATAATGGATTCTTGTAGAACTCGACGTAATAAGACGAAAAGATAAAATAAAAATTTGCGATATCTCGCTTAGTTTTCAAGATATCAAACATTTTATTCATTTAAATATAAATTCATAAAAACCAGTTTAAATTGTGACATCTCGAAAACTAAGCGAGATATCGCAAATTTTTATTTGATCTTTTCGTCTTATTACGTCGAGTTCTACAAGAATCCATTATCAGATGAAAAATAAATTAAGAAACTTCGTAAAGGGAGAACGGCAACATAAATTATCATAATGTTAATAAGACATCAGCTGCTTGTAATTATTTGCATATACTTTAATATTTGTTCACCAAATGCATGTAACCAATTTCCAAAATAGAAATACTTTTTCATCGGTGAATCACTAGTCAATAGGGAGTAAAAATTCATGGTAAAGTGTAAACTAACACATTCACTCAATTTTGGTCATGCATTTTAATAGTTTTTATGTGTTTAGCTTAAAAACATTAAAAAATAAAAAAAGAATTTTAGCTATTTCATTAAATTTGTATTTCTTTAAGCAAAATATAAGCAAATTATTAATAAATATACAAATTAATCTTCAAAATCTGAAAACAACAAATGTCA
The DNA here is from genome assembly GCA_964007475.1 of Hybos culiciformis. NCBI lineage: Eukaryota > Metazoa > Arthropoda > Insecta > Diptera > Hybotidae > Hybos > Hybos culiciformis. The sequence continues at coordinate 10,288,106 of OZ023273.1, forward strand.
AATTTTTTAACAATGCGCATATAAAATTTGTTAAGGTATATGATTTTAAAATTAAAATGGTGGCAATACCCTGTGCATAGGACTTTGCAGAAGGTATTCCTAGGACTTTGCAGAAAAGGGAAATCTTGCGTGGAGGGTACCCGGACTTATGGAACGTACTATGATAAGTCTATATGTATGTCTACAGGGCTGCCAGATGGAATAAATGAAATTCCTCAAATTTTTAAGAAATTTCCCCAAAACAGACACTTTTTTAAAAAAATTCCTCAAATTATTTTTTTTATAATTTTGTGTACTAAAATTTTTTTTTGCCCTAAATAACAAAAAAAAAATTGTTTAACGGTCTTACTCAGTGCAGTTTTTCCCCAAAAACAGCTTATTTTTGCAAGATTTCCTCAAATTTTTAATGTGTTCAGATTTTATGCGGTATTTATATGTTGTAAATCAAAAAGTTTAGTTTCAACAATGGATTTTGAGTTCAACGTACGTAGAAGAATGTCGTAATGATATCAATTTCTTAAAATCATTAGGGTAAAAAAAATTTACGAGTCTGAAATTTTAAATATTGTTGACTGCCAACGTTAGCACAATATTTATGAATTTCTTCAAATTTTCCTCAGAAAAAAATATTTTCCTCAAATTTTTCCCCACTTTTTTTTTAACCTTTTTTTTTTCTCCCGAAATTAAAAATTTCCTCAGTTTGGGGAAAAAATTCTCCAATCTGGCAGCCCTGATCTGCAAGTTTAGCATAATTTTTTTTAGTAAGAAAATGATGGCACAATTTTTTACTTAGAGTCTGTTCACTTATTAAACGATTGAAAAAAAAGAAATATCCCTTTTCTGTAAAACAAATGTCACAATTTCTAAATTGAGGACGTTATTTTCTGCATTCTGTAATCTGCTAAAATCAACTACTTGTAAAATAATATTTGGCCGACTGAAATCAAATGGTGAAGTGCAATAACTCATCGGTACTTAACTCATCGGTCGATTTTGGATAAGTTATATCCGTTTTAACTCATCCGAAAATTGGCCGATGATTTATATCCTTTGCAATGCACATAACTCATCCATCGCTGATAAGTTATGTGCTTTCAGAAAAATAAAACTGATCTGGCAACTTTTTCGGATGACTTAAATCCTTTTTAAAACACATAACTCATCCGTAAAATTATGAGCGAACATTGTCGCCGCAGGCTGCGGACCGCCCGCCCAGTGGGATTTGCGGCGCCTGGTATCGGTCAGTGGGATTTGCAGTAGAGGGAGTGCCCCAGAACTAGAGAAGGGGGGAGGAGGAGGGTGGGGGCTGCGGGCGGGCGGACAACCACCAGTCCCCCGATGAGTTAAGTACCGATGAGTTAAGTACCGATGAGTTATTGCGCGGACCCAAATCAAATACTTATAATAATACGTGGCTAAACTGCAGTTTACGTGACCCACTCAGAATCGGCTGAAACTTGGAGAGGGGGTAGAGGCGGTGCCCAAACTTCCAAAACTGAAATCAGTTCTTGGGGCAAAGGCCCCGTTTTGGAGATACTTTTTTTTTTTGCTCGATTTACCCCATTTTTTTGTAGAGTGTAGGGCGTGCCCCAAAACAAGAGAGGGGGGTGGGGGGCGGCGGGCGGGCGGTCTGGTGGTTGGTCAGTGGGATTTGCGGCGCCACGCAAATCCCACTGACCAACCACCAGACCGCCCGCCCGCCGCCCCCCACCCCCTCTCTTGTTTTAGGACACCCCTTTATCCTTTTCCCAAAAATAGGGCCAATCGGAAAAAAAAAAAATTGCCCATACAAAATGTATGAAAACTTTAGGGGGCCGTATCTCCAAAACGGGGCCTTTGCCCCAAGAACTGATTTCAGTTTTGGAAGTTTGGGCACCGCCTCTACCCCCTCTCCAAGTTTCAGCCGATTCTGAGTGGGTCACGTAAACTGCAGTTACGCCTAATACGTGACCGACCGAATTTTCTTACCCATTTTTGCCGCTTTTTTTTTCTATACAATTTTAGTTTTTGAATTCACTTAGAGCCCGTTCCCAAACTGAGACTATTTTAGAAACTGAAAAATTATTTTAATTTCTAGAATTTTTAGTTTTGGAACGACACGATTTTACAGCTGTTATTTTACAATTATTTTACAAATCAAGATTTTTTGACGTAAAAACCGTTCCGAAATGATATTTTATATTTTAAAAATCTGCAAAGGGAAATTTTAAATTTCCCATAACAAACTCAGTTTATAGGTGTACTTTTTAGTGCACCTCATTTAAAAAAAAAAAACAAAAAATTGAAAATTTAAGCAGACGTTGCAGATGATACAGATTTAATGTCAAGCCTTTTTCAATTTCTGAAAAAAAGGAATATTCTTTAGCAGAAAAGGTATATTTTACGATTTAAAATAGTCTCATAGTGCGTTCCATAAGTCTCGGGTACCCTCCACACAGGACAATACCTCAGTTCTGTGACAAATTTACTTTTGGAACGACAAAATCTGACAGCTAAGTCCGATGATTGAGACAATTTCTGCAAAAAAATCGTTCCAAAATGCTACCCTACCACAAAACTTCTGCAAAGGGAAATTTTAAAATTTCCCATAACAAACTCAGTTCTGGGCGTACTTTTTAGTGCATTTTTTTCTAGGACAATAACAAATAATAACAAAGTGGGTATATTATTAGAAAAAAAAAATTATAAATAAAAAAATATTGAACCATTTACTGACAAAAAATTTTATACAGGTTTTTTTTACACTTTGATTTTCAGTTTACATTTTACTATAGCTATTCTCACTTCCTTTATGATATTGCATAATGCCGAAAATTTCTCATGTATTTTGTTGGTTTTTTCGGCACTTGTGTAATATTTGTAAACAACAAAATATTGGAAAAAAATTATGGGCAAGTCTACGATGCCTACGGCGTGGATCTGATAATGGATTCTTGTAGAACTCGACGTAATAAGACGAAAAGATAAAATAAAAATTTGCGATATCTCGCTTAGTTTTCAAGATATCAAACATTTTATTCATTTAAATATAAATTCATAAAAACCAGTTTAAATTGTGATATCTCGAAAACTAAGCGAGATATCGCAAATTTTTATTTTATCTTTTCGTCTTATTACGTCGAGTTCTACAAGAATCCATTATCAGATGAAAAATAAATTAAGAAACTTCGTAAAGGGAGAACGGCAACATAAACTAGCATAATGTTAATAAGACATCAGCTGCTTGTAATTATTTGCATATACTTTAATATTTGTTCACCAAATGCATGTAACCAATTTCCAAAATAGAAATACTTTTTCATCGGTGAATCACTAGTCAATAGGGAGTAAAAATTCATGTTAAAGTGTAAACTAACACATTCACTCAATTTTGGTCATGCATTTTAATAGTTTTTATGTGTTTAGCTTAAAAACATTAAAAAATAAAAAAAGAATTTTAGCTATTTCATTAAATTTGTATTTCTTTAAGCAAAATATAAGCAAATTATTAATAAATATACAAATTAATCTTCAAAATCTGAAAACAACAAATGTAAAATTTTTTAACAATGCGCATATAAAATTTGTTAAGGTATATGATTTTAAAATTAAAATGGTGGCAATACCCTGTGCATAGGACTTTGCAGAAGGTATTCCTAGGACTTTGCAGAAAAGGGAAATCTTGCGTGGAGGGTACCCGGACTTATGGAACGTACTATCAGTTTGGGAACGGGCTCTTAAAAGTAGACCTACAAATTTAGTTTGTTATGGGAAATTTAAAATTTCCCTTTGCAGAATTTAAAAAAGTAAAATTGAATTTGTGAACGGCTTTAGGACAAAATTATTTCATTTTTTTTAAATAACAGCAGTAAAATCGTGTCGTTCACAAATTAAAAAACCTGAAATATTAAATCCGATTTTAATTTTTTCAATCGCTAATAAGTGAACAGACTCTTAGACAGGTATTTTGATGAAATTTTGTTTATCTATGCTAAATTATTAGCATTAATATTAAATTGTCCAGAAAATTCTTTTTTCTAATAGTGATTTAGGTGGTGTGGTACCTATCTGCAAATAAATTAGGTATTAGTATAGGTTCATGGTGCACACAATTGAGTTTATAACTCTGGCACCCATCTACATAATCTACCCATCTACATAATAAATTTGGTGTTATTAAAACAGGTCGACGACACGTTTTCGATCAGCTAACGTTCCGGTTAGCCTGCCCATCTAGTTCTAGTCTATGTAGTAATTCTATTTTTGAAACTTACTCAAGGGTCCATTCGGTCGACTCCGATTCAGCCATTTTTTATTTTAGAGGTAATTTAATACTGAAAACACAATTGTGGCGACAACGACGGCGACAGCGATAGCGACTGTCAAAAACCATATATTTGTATGAGAATGAAACAATTGAGGCGATTTTTTTATATGAAAAATCGCTGTCGCCGTCGTTGTCGCCCCAATTGTGTTTTCACCTTAACTGTAAAAAGAAATGCATTAAATTAAAAAAAATAAATAATATGAAATTGTATTGTGTGAAGGAAGATGAAAGATGATAATCTGAACTGAACGTCGTAAAAATTAAAATAATTGCATCTTACTTTACGTTCCTCAGAGCTCACACTATCTCTATTTACAGAGCAATCCAAAACCTGGATTTTGATATCGTGACAATCATCTGCTCTGAATTAAGATTTAAGTTTTAGACAGCAATTCTTACTATTTAATGTCTCCAATTTTATCTCGACTTCGATTGCTTTAATCCTTTTTATGGCGGATCTTCTTTTCTAGAGGTGGTTTTATCTCTTCAATCTTTAGTTTCGGCGTTTCGCTGTGTAGTTTAACGGGCGGTATAAATCAAATTAATTCAATATTGTCAAGTGTTACCGCTGTGTTTAACTAGACGCGACGGACGCGATGGTGACGTTACAAACGTGAGAGACGTTGTAATTAAATTTTTTGCAGTTATTCACTTGTTTAAATGTCCAAATAGCGCCGCCAATGGCCATTTATGGAACGTAGGAGAACATATAAAATATTTATTTTCTTGAAATTTGTATGAAAATTTACGAATTGAAATTTTATTTAAGTTATAATTAATTAGTTAATTAATAAAAATTAATAGAAAAAATTTTGAGGTCTGCGGAATATTATTGGCAAACAATTCTATAGGTAGAAATATTTCCATGCATTACTTTTTCATCCAAAATAATTCAAAATCAAAAAGTGTATAAAAAAAAGAACTATTTTTAATTTAAATTTAAAAAACTTACCAATATTATTTAGACTCCAAATGTATGAGAATTTCCAATAATAACTTTTTTTTACATTTAAAACTTACCAATATTATTTAGACTCCAAATGTATGAGAATTTCCAATAATAACTTTTTTTTACATTTTTATATTTGTTATGAACTGAAAATTGTACTGAATTTTTTTTTTTTTTGTTAGGTGTAAAAATACACTTTTTGATTTTGAATTATTTTGGATGAAAAAGTAATGCATGGAAATATTTCTACCTATAGAATTGTTTGCCAATGATATTCCGCAGACCTTAAAATTTTTTTTATTAATTAACTAATTAAATATAACTTAAATAAAATTTCAATTCGTAAATTTTCATACAAATTTCACGAAAATAAAAATTTTATATGTTCTCCTACGTTCCATAAATGGCCACAGAGGGCTTGTCAAAACAGTGAATACTGGACGTCTTCAACGTTGTAAAACTAAAAAGTAAGCTATGGTAAACAAACGACTTTCACTACTTTTTTAAAATAAATTAAAAAAAACACACGAAGCAGTCATAGGTACGTTTATACTTAAAGCTTTAATTTAAACTATGAAGTAACAAAACAATGGCTACAAATAATGGACTGCTTTTCGACTGATGGACTGATTTTTATTTTAATTTACATTTTGTACCGAGCAGCCCATCATTTGTAGCCACTGTTATTTCATAGTTTAAAGCTTTTAATAAGCGAGTCACACTACAACTAAAAAGCCACTACTCATGACGGCTTTTTTAAATGCGTTCACACTTGCACTTTTTGGTTTTTTTTCTTTTTTTTTCTCGTTTTGTCATATCTTTTTCCTTTTTTTTTGGGAATTTTTTTTGTTTTTTAATTCGTTTTTTTTAAAAAATTGCCGCCAACTTCCTGAAAGTATGCAATTGTTAGTTTATTTTTTTCTCACAGAGCTCATTTGTTATTTGATCCCTGATTTTCTAGTGGCTTTTTGAAAAGCCACTAGCTTTTTTTTCTTTTTTTTGTATGGAAAAAGCCACGAAATAGCCACAACGATGATAGCTTTTTCAAAAAGCCATTAAAAAGCCGAAGTGTGACAGCCTTATAAGTATTAACTTCTTTCGGAAGTTCCTATGACTGCTTCGTGTGTTTTTTTTTGTGCATATTTTAAGCAGGGAAGACCTTAACCATAGCTCCATATCCAAAATTTTTGGTCAGGTAATTCCACCCTCACTTTCACCCTCAGTTCCGCCCTCACTCCCACCCTCACTTCCGACCTCACTGCCGCCCTCACTTCCGCCCTCACTTCCGCCCTCACTTCCGCCCTCACTTCCGCCCTCACTTCCGCCCTCACTTCCGCCCTCACTTCCGCCCTCACTTCCGCCCTCACTTCCGCCCTCACTTCCGCCCTCACTTCCGCCCTCACTTCCGCCCTCACTTCCGCCCTCACTTCCGCCCTCACTTCCGCCCTCACTTCCGCCCTCACTTCCGCCCTCACTTCCGCCCTCACTTCCGCCCTCACTTCCGCCCTCACTTCCGCCCTCACTTCCGCCATCATTTCCGCCCTCACTTCCGCCCTCACTTCCGCCCTCACTTCCGCCTTCACTTCCTTCCTTTTTTTGGGCAGGTAATCTTTATTTCACCCGAGCTACCTATTTTGAAAAAAAATTTTTTTTGTATATTTTGAGCCGGCACGACCTAACCGTAGCTCCCTGCCCAAAAATTTTTCGGCAGGTTATCTTTATTTTACCGGAGCTACCTATTTTGGAAAAAAAAAATTTTTGTATATTTTGTGCCGGCACGACCTAACTATAGCTCCCAAAAATTTTTCGGCTGGTAATCTTTATTTTAACGGATATTTTGAAAAAAAAAAAAAAATTTAGTTTTAAATAATTTGTAAACGAAAGATTTTTAAAATTTATTTGAATTTAAATTTTTCGCGCCAAATTATTTTGTTTTTATTTGAAAAAAAAAATTTTAGTTTTAAATAATTTGTAAACGAAAGATTTTTAAAAAATAATTTGAATTTAAATTTGTCGCGCCAAATTTTGTTTTTATAAATAATAAATGATTATTGAGTGAACCACTCATTTTTTTGAGTATTCAAACGGTACAGCATGTCGCTTTTTTTTCGAACTCGAAATTCGAATGAGTACAATAATTTCTACCCCCTACAGAATTACTCAATTATATCATACAACGCGCCTAAAGAAGTATAAACAGAATGCTTTGGTTATCAACGTTCTTAACGTAAAAAGTTAAAATAGATTTAACTTTTTACGTCGCGTCGTCAACGTCGCATCGTCAACGTCAACGTCCAGTTAAACCGTCTCCATAAACTTCCATACATTTAATATTTCTTACGTCTTTAGCGTCACGTCCGTCGCGTCCAGTTAAGAGCCTTCATTGTGAAAAATTGCAAAAAATTGGTCTTAGTTTGGCTTTGATTGTAGGGTTACTACAATCTAGACTGAAGTGATTTTTTGATATGTTAGAAAGTATATAACTGGCTCCAGGGTAGGTGAGGTGGATTTTTAAAATTTTGAGTTTTTTTGGCCCAAACGAGCCTTTAAAAAACTTGAACACATTTGCTTGGATTCTGAAGTAAAGAAAAAAGATAATAAAAAATCTCAAACGCAGAAATAAAGCTAAAATACCACTCTCCAGGGCTGGTGACGTGAAATTTTGAATTTCTTTAATTTCCTAAACAATTTTTAATTAATTTCATTTATTTCTAAGAATTTTTTAATTTTTTTGATAAATTACAGTTTCTGCACAAAAATCAAATTCAAATATAGTTTTGCGATTTTCTGGTAGAGATGTTTTTCGTACAATTTTTGTCGCATTTTTCACGACCGTTTATTTCTGTAAAATAAAACAAAAAAAAACTGCAAAAATAGAAAACAGAAATAGAAAACAAAATTTCAAGTGGAGGGCTCTTAAACAGAGCTATTAAAAAAAATCTTTAAAAATATTTCTAGTAAGGGAGTGTACACAGATCGGCAGGAATTTACGGCAGGGACTTTTGTATTATGAAAAATTAGTTTCTCAAAGGACGGCTGCCGCCTCCCCCGAAACTCCTAGAGCACCTGTTTTTTTTTTTGCTTTGGGCGCGATTGTTTTTTTTCGCAAACGAAGTCAATATTTTTATGGAAGACAAAAAAAATATTTCTATATTTTAATTTTTTTTTGCAAATTTAAAATACATAAATAAAACTGATTAAAATTAAATCAAATCAAGTTATTGAATAATTTAAAAAAAATTATTGAAATTAAAATGTATTTCATATTCAAGTCACGTCATACGCTACTTATAAGAAATTTTTAAATTAAAAATTTAGACAAACACTTTGTAGTTTTTAAATATAGTAAAATCTAAAGGAAAATAATTCATTCCATTCATTATGGCGATATTGCGAATATTTCATTTACACATTACAAGATTATTTATTTAAGTATTATTATATACATATATATTTTTCTTAAACATCCATTATTATGTGACCATTATGTCTATTATATAAATAATTTTTCTACAAGATTTCACTTACCAATCTTTGTTTTTTTTTTTTATAGAAATTAATAATAGAAGGAAAATATTCACTTTTGACTATATTAGGCAAAAATTTGTTATACATTATATAATAATATAAAGGATTTTATATCTGCACATAATATATTTAAGTGTTTTATAATCGTTTTGTCTAAAACCATCAATGAAAAAGGATTGTGTATTATGGAAGAGATTTTTTTTCTATAAATAGGATACGATTATTATAAAAATTGTACCATTTCTTTTCTTCTTATCATTTAGTAAACACCTGTTGAATAAATAATACGAATACGGATTTTATTTAGCTTTTCTTATATTTACAATTTTTTCATCCTCTATTATTTGTAACGTCATCAAAAGAGATATCTATTATATATATATATTTTTTTTTAAGTTTTAAAAAACAAAATTTTAAACATATGTTTTAATTAATTAATGAAAATATTATTAGTGAAAATTTAAGAAAAATATTTTAATCAAAATAAATATGTTTGACAATTATGAAAATAAAAAAACTTATCAAAATCGGTTTAAAATTGCTATGTGCATTTATTTAGCATTACTAATTGATAATGTTCTATTAACGGTTAGTGTAAATATAAAGCATAAAAATTAATGATGTTATTGGATAAAAGTGTTGTAATTTATCGAAATATAAATTATGCATGTGATGTTAATATGTATAATGTTCATAACAATTGTGCTGTTAAAACATAAAAAAAATTATCGTAATTAAAAAGTTAAATGTACACAGATTCATGTGGTTCAACGATTCAACCTTAATAAAAATACACGGTATTAAATTAAATATTAGGCAATATGTGCTTTATTAAAAAAAAATATATTTTTGAATAAAAAAAAGAAATTGTATTTATGTACTACGTTATTAAAACTGACTAATAGTCTCCGGAGGTATAAATAAGACCACGCTACCCAAATCAGTTCAGTCCGCGCGATCTAATTTCATTCTGAGTAGTGAAATAAGGCCAAATGAAATAAAATTAGACCGGCCGGCAATTAAAGCGCACATAGATAACTCATTTTCAAAAGTGAATTAAAACCGCAACTAAATTCCAAGAAATATTCGATACCTACATACGAAGGTCCAAAAGGCTAGTTCTCTTCAACTTTTTATTTTAAAAGCTATCTTGCGAAAAAGCATGAAAAACTATCGTGCAAAGCAAAATAAAAAACAAAACAGAAAAGGTTCCGGCGAGGCGGCAGCCACGGTTTTATTCCATGGCGCCAATTTCTTCAAGCTCTATACAAATTTATAACCCCATAACAATAATATATCAATGCTTAAAGTTTCAAGTCTCTATCTCTGCAATCATTGTACCGAACAGTCAGACTAGAAAACGAATAAAAAAGTTTTAAAAAGGCTACTAAATACCACAGTTAAAACTAATTCTAAATAATGTTAAAGAAATAATAAAATGTACGTTTTATTTTTTGGATGTTATACTGTAACTATTGCTATATTACTGTCAGCTATCACAACATTTATAGTTTTTTATTTTGCTTTTAACTCTAGGTAATAGTTCCAATATTACCCGATTATTTGGTCAGCATAAGTAAATCTAATGTTATTGTACCAAAAAGTATTGTTTATAAAAATTTTGATTTACACTATGTTCCAAAAATTTTAACACACCCAATTCAAATGAATAAAACTAACAATACCGTGGTATTATCAAATATTACAAAACATCCAGTACAAAGTGGCAAGAATTCATTTGATGTAATAGCCTCTTCACGCAATGTTGAGATGCTTGAAGGTGAAAACGGATCTATAGGATTATTATTGGCTGTGAAAGCTTTGGTAAGTTGATTTCTTAAGTAACAACTTTTTATTACTTAAAATTTCTTTCATGTACATATAAATAGAATACAAATAATAAAAATCTTAATTAATAAAAATCGTTTCAAATTTTTATTTTGTTAAACTCTAAAACGATTTATTTAGCTATATTTTATGTTACTATTTGTGAATTTTCCATGTGCCATGAAGTTTTCGAAAAGTTACCGTTGGCACTAGAAGCTTCCGGATGTTATTGTGAATATCCTTGAATAATTAACAGAGAATAATATTTAATTAAAAAAAAAACATATAATTTAGACTTTTAGAGTAATGTTTTTTAGATTAATTATTATCAGAATCATGTGCTTGTTTCAATAAAAGATCTTGTTATATATATTATTCAAGTGAAACTAATCTTATTATAATTATATAATTGGTTATAAATTAAAACTAATTCTTAACCTAATTAAGAAACATATATTTTAGTTTAGTATTTGGTGTTTATGTACTATCGAATTCTCTTAACGATATAATATCTAACTTCCATAAATGGAAGTTTTTGATGAATAAATAAAACAATAGTAAGAATTGCCTACATAATTTATATACTATCTTATTTAAATAAGATTAAAACATAAGGAATTCTGGCTTCAAAGTAAAGATCAGGCAAGAAAATATTTAATGGTTCTTTTTATTTTTAAGGTTCAACTTATATTCAATCCTATTATAGGAATTATATCCACTAGAATTGGTTATCGTTTACCTATTTTTTGTGGCACTGTTTGTCTTGTCATATCATCAATGGGTATACGACAATAATTTAAACCGATTAAATGTGTTTATTCTCATTTTGTTTTATTATACAGTTTTTGCAGGTGCCAACAGCTACGCTTCCTTATTTATGGCAAGAGCTTTTCAAGGAGTAGGTTCTGCATCTATTGGAGTTTGTGGTATGAGTCTTGTTGCACAAGTTAGTATTTTTTCTATTTTTGCTACATAGATACTCACATATATTAAACTTGTTTTCTAAAACTTAAAACAAAAACTTTAGGAATATAAATATGTATATCTGGCTGGTTATAAAGTTTGTTGTCTAAGATATAAATAAAGTTTGTTTGTATCATTAGAAAGAATTTTCCTTTTTATCTTATTCTAGAATTTCATCTTTGTTCTTATAATTTTCCTTTAACTGAATATTTAATTTAATTTAATTTTCATTTGTATTTAGCTTTACACAGAAGAAAATAAAAGATCTAAGGTGATGGGGGTTGTACTTGGTAAGTCAAAGTCTAAATAATGATACAATGTTAATTATTGATTAATTCTTATTTTCACATTAATTTTTTGTTCAATTTTATTATTAACATATTAAACATTTGCATTTGCCTACACTATAACGTATATAATTTTGGTTATATATAATTATATTTACAACAGAACGTACACGCCTTGGTCCTAATTCCTTTCAAGTTCAACGAATTTGTTAAGACTACCAAAAAATCTGAAGCTATTTTTTTTTGATTGCTGATATCTTTGAGAGTGATAAAAACCTCTATTTTAAAAAAATTGTAATAATTCCAAAATTCCGAAAATTTTAACGTTTTGGCGTGTACGCTCTGACGCTCTGTTTTAAACGCGCTAAAACTACTTAACCATTATATACGCCTTATATTGAGCCTTATTTTTTTTATATTCTCTGCATTAGACATAAAATAATTTAGTTTTACAAATTATTCTAGGAAGTGTTGCTCTCGGTGTTTTAATTGGATATCCTTTTGGAGGAATCTTATATGATTTGGGTAAATTATTTTGAAATATCTGTTCTTAGATTAAGCACAATCAACTTTATTTTTTAGTTGGAAAATCAGCGCCATTTATTATAATTTCTATTTTTGCAGCTTTAACACTTGGTAAAATTTACAAAAAAGTTGTTTGAATGCTTTATTTATTATCCTTTATTTACATATCTTAATTTATCATTTTTATGTTTTAGTACTTGAACTATTTTACATGGATTTTGATGTCAGACCAGAAGTAAGTTTTTTAAACCTGTTTAAGATTAAATTAAAAATATTTCAAAATGTAAATTACATTGTAGCTAATTTTCTTGACCTATTAAATTTATTTTAAATATACCTACTTACCTATATTGTACTTACTTATGTTTGTACTGTTCATGTGTACTTATATAAAGCACCTGCCAATTGTATCTCATATTTTATTGTATAATTATCATAAACTCTTTGAACAATTTTTTTTGTTACATAAAAAACATAATGTGTTTTTTGAATTAAAATTTGAGAATAAATTTATTTTACAAAAGCCTGAAAAAAATGTGGATCGCAAAATTTAATATTTAGTGTATGCACATTATGTATGTTTGCTTTCAGTTAGGAAATTCTGTCTTCAAAATAAATTTGCACATTAATAAATGTACATATTATAATTATAATTTTAGGTTGGCATTGAAATCGAAAGACCGAAATGGAAAAATTTATTTCGAAACAAAATGATTATTTGCATCGTAATTTGCATTTGGATATCAACATCTTCAATGGTAACTTAAATGCACGCTTAAATTTTTGCCAAAACTATAATTTGAACAACGGACAAAAATTCCATAAATTCTGTGAGCATTAACTTTGATCCAAACCAATTGTTAACGAGAATTTCAGTTTCAAGAATCCATTCAATAATACATAAAAAAAAGAAGATATTTAACGAACGAAACCATCTCCTATCTCACTCAAAAGCAATAATATTGCTTTAGCTTTTATAATTATTTAGAGAAAGTAAATTGATTTCAACATTAAATTTTTAGGCTATTTTAGAGCCATGTTTGCCAATTTGGCTTTTATCAAATTTGAAACCAAAAAAATGGCAACTAGGCACTGTTTTTATTCCCGATTCAGTTGGTTATTTTGTTGGAACCAATTTTTTTGGGGAGACTTCTTATAAATTTGGACAAATAAAAACAGCATCCATTTCATTGATTTTGGTTGGAATTTCTTCAATCGTAGTAAGTATAAAATAATTTTGTAAATTTTCTATTCAAATAAGTAAATTAGTACAATTTTATGTACTTTAAGTCTATTATTAATACCCTAATAATACATTTTTAGTGAGTAAAAGAATAAAACCCGAAACGATCTGATTTTGTTTGCACTCAGTTTTGACTACTTTTTGTTCCATAAACCATCATCTCCTAATTGTTATATGTGTAATATAAATACATCTATATACATTATACCAATTCTTATTGAATAATAAAGGACAGTACATTGTGTCAGGTAAAAAGCTTTAAAAGAAATAAAAAAATCGTTCTTCGTGTCAATATTTAAAACAAAAAATAGATGCAGTAAAGTTTGTTTTTATTGGATACTAATATTTATATTTAATCAATGTTGTTGGATACAAAATATAAATTATTATAAAAAATTATCATCGAATTGAACATCAGATTCATAATCAACGTCGACGTGCCAAGAAACCATCTGTAATCTGCCCTCCAAAGAGGTGTAAAAAATTTTGTACCAAAAACTCAAATTACATTTAACTGCCAACTAACAGAAAGTTGAAAGAAAGAAGGATTGCGATATTTTACTACATTATTGTCGTGGAGTCAATGTTAAAAGCTTTTAAAAATATTTAACTTCCTCAAAAACAATTTAAATGATTACAATGTTAACATTTTTTGGTAACGGAGTTTCAAGTAAATCTTAAAATAAAATAAAAAATACATAAAAAAACATTTATAAAAACAATCTTTAATTTAATCGAAAAGTCAGAAATAATATTATATCAATAAAGTTACAGAAAAACCCCGTCTTTGGTCACTAATCAGAAGCCCAGGTCGTAAATACTAAATTAAATTTTCGTAAACTTGGAACTTTTGAAAATTTTAGTATTTCTTAAGAGCTTGTTGAGGCTTTAGTTTTAGTACAATTGCGTTTTGCGAAATATGAAAATTTTCAAAAGTTTATGCATGTCAAGTAAGTTTACTTGACCTACTTGAGCTAAACAAACATTTTTTTTCGTGAAGATTAACTAAGAAACAAAATTATTCAAAACCATATAAAACTAAAAATATTTTTTTTTTAAATTAGATTCCCAACGCAAATACAGTAAATAAGCTGTTATTGCCACATTTTGGATTGGGACTTGGAATAGGAATAATTGATGCGGGTATTGAATTTATTTGCGTGAATTGTAATATATAATAAAAAATTAATTTACTTAAATTTTAGCACTAGTACCTATGTTGGCGTCTTTTGTTGATTCTAGTAACAATGATGACGACTCGACGACAAGTGAGTCTAATTCCTCAAGTTATGGTACAGTTTATGCTGTGCAACAAACTTCAGTGAGCTTAGCATACAGCTTAGGTAAATTTCTATTTGCCTTACCTAGTCGAATCATTTATTAGAACTCGATTTTAGGACCTTTAATTGGAGGCGAATTCGCAGAAACAATTGGTTTTCCTTGGTTGATGCGATCCATTGGATTGCTGAATCTTATTTATGTTCCAATTATTCGATATGTGTATTCAAGAAATGTTAAGGCAAGTATAAAAGATTTGGTAATATTATTAGATCTTATATTTTATATAAATAACTTGTTTTTTGCCGCAGGATTCTCGTGAACAAAATAGTCAACTGTTGTTGAGACAGAATGCAGATGGAGAACCAACATCCGAATACAAAAGACTTTATGAATCTATTGATTAATGGGAGATATTTAATAATAAATTTGATTCTTTAATGGAAGTTGAATAAAGAATTACAAATTATTAAATTTAAAAAAAAATTCTAAATTATGAAAAAATTAGTGTTATTAATATTTGAATTTGTGGCAGAAGTCAAAATTCGAAATTAATAGACCGAAACATAAAATTTAAAATCCGCATTTTTAAAATAAAAATGCCTCAAAAATTTGTTCTCAACCAAACATTAAAAAATCCACATAATCAAAATAGCCCGCGTCTCAAACCTGTAATTAGCAGGTATTAAGTATTATTAAATTAGATTTTGATCTATTCGGATTTAACAAACTTGGATTTTAATCATTTGGTTTTAAAACATTAGGATTTTGACAATTGTAATTTTGAAGAAAAAGATAAAAAAAAATAAATAAATTAAAAAGTATTGAAACAATTTCTATGCGTCTTTTCTTGTATTGTAAAAAGTATCATGAACTCAGATGGTTGGTCTAAAAATATTAACCAATGTACCTTCCATAATAACATAATATACTCCAACATATCTGGAGCACGACGATTATATTATCACCTATAAAATTTCATACAATTTAATTTTTTCGGCTGGTGGCGTTAAATTTTTTTCATATAATTTTTATATATAATCTATAAGTTGTCTAAACTTCGGGTTTAAATAAGGTTTCGCAAATGTTTATAAATAGTTGTTGAGTTAAAGAAGGTTTATCATACAAAAAATTTAGTTGTTTTAAAGTTGAGTTAAATGTGAGTTAAGTCAGGTTCACCTGATAAATTAAATGAATATTAAATGATATATGTTATGATTACGTCAAAAAATTATCGGTTGGGCATGTGCGTTTGAATAATTAAAAAAAGAAAAAGCAAAATGGCTAAAAAAAAGCATAAAAATAAAATATGTAATTTGTTTTTTTTTGTAATTTTTATTTTTCGAATTTAAATTTTAAATTAATTAATTCACTTATAGAATTTTTTTATAGAATTATTAAATTATTTTTGATTAAATTTTATTCACTAATTTTTTTTAAGAAATTTAGCAAATAAAAAATAAAAATAAAAAAATAACAAAATTAACCCGGGTTAAAAAAAATCATCAGCAATTTTCAATTGAAGGATAACCTGATTTAATTTATGAATAAAATTCCAAGTTTGGAAAGCCTATAAGTGAATTAGACCACTAATCCAGTATGTCCATTGGAGCGATACATTTAAATTTGTTGTATTTTTATTTCATTTAATTATAAGTTCATTTGACTATGTAAATTCATTCGATTGGACCTTTATCTGACTTCAATTAAAAAAAATCAGTCAAATATAAACTTTCAGTTTAATCTAACCACAGCCGAAATATTTTCAGTCAAATGCACTTACAATCAAGTGAAATTTAGTCAAATCTACCAAACACTGTATCCCTTTTATTTTTTTGGAGAGTTATTAGATACGAGTTACGTAGTCTTTTATTTTCTTTATACAAATAAGTTCAAAATTTTATTTATTTTTTGAATAAGAATGGAAATTCAAAACTTTTTCTACTCTAAATGTTATTTTAACACCAAATGTAATCAATTTAACCAATTATGTTTTTTTATTTCTTTACTTAAAGTTGTGAAAAAATTAATAACTCAAGGCTTGCGAAAAGAAATCTCAGTTTCGAATTCTTCTGGTTATGCTTATATGAAATTTTCAGTTTTTAAATTTTTAGCATTAAAATAATTTAAACAATAACTAATTTTTTTTTTTTAATTCATGAAATGAATAAAGTTTGCTTCCCATTGAACAAATCGACACCTCATCACTGAAACTTATCTGTATATACATTTGCAGACTATTTCGCATTAATGTATTAAGAATTAAGTAAAAAATGAATTAATCAATGATGAACATATAATATATATAAACTATAAAAATAAGTCTCACCAAAAGCCAAAGTAAATAAACATTTTCTTTGGCTACATGACATAACTGCGAATGTCATAACCCCGAATTTTTTTTGTCATAACTGCGAAATAAAATATAAAAGTGTCATAAAAGCGTAAAATGCTTTATATATCATTTTGTCATAACCGCGAAAAAAGGGCCAACATTTAAAAAAATATCGTTTCGCGGTTGTAACAATTCTTTTTGTTATAACCGCGAAACTAAAAAAATCGTATTTTATCATTTCGCGGTTAAAAAAAAATGTTATAACCGCAAAACTTAAAAATTTGATTTTTATCATTTCGCGGTTATAAAAAAAAAAATTGTTATAACCGCGAAACTCCAAAATTCGATTTTTATCATTTCGCGCTTATAACAAAAAAAATGGTTATAACCGCGAAACTTGAAAATCAGAATTTTAGTTCCGAAAACATGGAAAATCGAATTATTAATAATGTGGGGACCAAACCTCACTCGAAAATACTCCAGAATAGCTCTAATTAGTCAGGTAAACAAAGATTTGATAACTTAAGGAAAATTAAACTCCTTCAAACATCTCTTCATAAAACCAAACATTGAGTAGCCATACGATTAATATAATGTTAACACTTAAGTTTATGGATTAGCAGTACACTCTGGAATCTCTTCGGGATTAACTTCTATTCTTGCAAAACGCAAATAAACATTTTGATGGAGGAAATTTTTTATTATCAATTTCGCTTTAATGATAAATTTTCCCTAATTTGCGAGAACGTTAGAATAGTGTTTATTCAATTGTGTAAACAAATTTGTTTTTTATCACATTTAATTTTTCGTTTAATAAATGACAAAATTATTATCGAGTTATTTATATTTTAAAGAAAGTGTTCATTATAAGCTCCATAATAATCATAACAGAGCCATTCAAAGTTATTAACTATCATGGGGTTAAATTTCTAATATCTATTGTCTTTACTCCAACCTCTGAAACTTCGAGTAAGATTCACTTATAAAATCACTCTCAGTTGGGTTGTTGAATTTTACAGAATCAATAAAAACAAACTGCAATAAAACCACTGGTTAATAAACTCTTGAATAAACTGACAAAAGTGAATATCGGTCTCAGCAAATAACATAAAAAAATGTGATAAAAATTCACTAAAATTTTATCGTTTGCTACGCTTGTTACAATGTGGCAATATGCAAAGAATAGTAGATTACAACACATGTTAACAAAATTTGTTATTACAACGAGTTGTGTATACACAAAAACACATGGACACGCGTCAATACTTATATCACGAGACCGTTAGGTCGAGTGATATGATATTGACAAGTGTCCATGTGTTTTTGTGTATATACACAACGAGCTGTATAACAAATTTTATTAACATGTTTTGTATACTGTTTTAATGTACATGTGAGATGTAGTTGCATTCAATACATTTGCAATGCAAAAAATAAACAAAAGTTCAAAATGAAGAAAGTAAATAAAATTGAAGTGTGGTAAATAAAATTGAAGTGTGTAAATAAAATTTTCTAAATAAATAATTGACGCCATTTACCGAGCTAAATTTACGATTGTAAATACAACTTACCGATCGCATGCACATTAAAAAGTATTTCTAATGATTGTTGATTTTGTTTATTATACATTATTATAAAGTTTATCCAAAAAATACCAAAATATACTTTGGTAAATGTCATAGATAAGATATAGTAATAGATGGCCCACTCAAAAGATCTACTACAGCGCCTGGTGGATTTGTGGAGGGAAGGTGAACTAAAAAAATAAAATTTTTGTAGGTGGCAATTTATTTCTAATATTTCAAATAAAATTATTAAAATTCAAATTTGCAGGAAAAAAAGAAGATTATGAATAAAAGATAAATTTATTTTTATAGCAAATTTTTTATTTTCTTAATTTTTTTAGTTCATATCACATTGTGTTCTAACATTTTCACTTAAAATTCTATTTATTTTATTGCAATAATAATTAATTAATAAATTAAATGTATAATCTTAAATTTTTTATTATTATTAATCTTAAATTAACTTAAATTGCAATAAATCCAACTTTGTTTTTGTTTTTGTTTCTTTTTAAATAAAATCCACAATTAAAATTCAAATATATTCAACTTTTTTATTTATTTATTTATTTATTTATTTCTACCAGATATTTATAATTTTTTCTCAAAATAAATCACCTACACGTCCAAACGCTTTTATTTCAAAAAAAAAAAAAAATAAGAAAAAAAGCTCAGCCGGCTGGGTTGACAATAAAACAAAACGTAAACAAACAAGAGCGCCGCATGTGGTTGAAAGGTGAAACACATTAAGAAACTGAAATTAATTTTGTTCTAAGTGAACCTACCATGGTAAATGCATAGATAAGATATAGTAATAGATGGCCCACTCAAAAGATCTACTACAGCGCCTGGTGGATTTGTGGAGGGAAGGTGAACTAAAAAAATAAAATTTTTGTAGATGGCAATTTATTTCTAATATTTCAAACAAAATTATTAAAATTCAAATTTGCGGGAAAAAAAAAAGATTATGAATAAAAGATAAATTTATTTTTATAGCAAATTTTTTATTTTCTTAATTTTTTTAATTTTTATAAAATGTTTTCTGCATTTTTTTCTATTTGATCACTTATATAATTCATATAACATTGTGTTCTAACATTTTCACTTAAAATTCTATTTATTTTATTGCAATAATTATTAATTATACATTTAATCTTAAATTAACTTAAATTCCAATAAATCCAAATTTGTTTTTGTTTTTTTTAAATAAAACACACAATTAAAATTCAAATATATTCAACTTTTTTATTTATTTATTTATTTATTTATTTATTTATTTCTACCAGATATTTATAATTTTTTCTCAAAATAAACACCTACACGTCCAACCGCTTTTATTTCAAAAAAAATAATAAATAAGAAAAAAAGCTCAGCCGGCTGGGTTGACAATAAAACAAAACGTAAACAAACAAGAGCGCCGCATGTGGTTGAAAGGTGAAACACATTAAGAAAACTGAAATTATTTTTGTTCTAAGTGAACCTACCATGGGTAAATGTAATAACTGATAAAAAATAAACCAATTCACAATATTTGTATTAAACGATAACAAGCCGGCAACTTATATTTGTTTTGCATTGTGTTAAGCGTAGTATTTCACAAACATGATACATATATACATATGTACATGATACATATATACAATTTTGTACATAATCAATATTTTGATTTTATAAAATTTCTTTAATAATTTTATTAAGTTTCTTTTCGAGTAGGTAGTATACCAATTTTACTGTTGAACGTATCACGCACAACGTTGTATTTTGTGATGTTATATTAATTACATACATATTTCGCATAATAATTTTAAATTTACTCTGACAACAACAACGGTTTGATTATCTAATATTAAATTTAAAATTTAAATGAAAATTTAAAAAAAAACTATTAAAAATTTTATTTTATTTTGCACTTTTTAAAGATATTATTTTTATAAAATGAAATTTGTTCCACAATTTTATATTTTGATTTATCTTTCACTGAATCCAATCGAAATTTGTAAGCATTTTGTTTTTTTTTTTTAAAGAAAATAAATAATATAAAATTTCTTAATCTTTTCTGTATTTTTGGATTTCAAATCGTATCAGTTGGATTAACTCAACCTTGCAATTTACGCCAAACTAAATACGGATCTGTATGTGTCTGTGATGAAGGTAGGTATTTTGAAAGAACTTGGTTTCTGATAAAATTTAAAAAATCACGGAAAAAAAATTGAACTGAAAAAATAAAAAAAATAAGGAAAAGCTAACTCCAACGAAGTTTTTGTAATTTAATATTTAAAAATACTGAAAACAATGTCTTCTTTCGAGCCACTTTACTATTTTCGTTGCTGATTAATACGTTTTAATTTTTTTTCTTATCTCAAGAACTTTAATTTTTAGTATATGTAGTTTGTTAATAATTAGTTTTAACTTTGATCAAGGTCTTAAGTATGTTATAATAAGATTTTATATTTGTAAAATCTCAAAGAAATATAATATACATATTAATATTTATTTTTAAATTTCATCGGAAACAAGATTTTTGATTTAACCTTAAAAAAAATATTTTTAATTCAGAATTATAAAAACATTAAAAAAAACTATACAAAAAATAGAAATGAAATTGTTTTCGTTTTATTTTCTTTTATTTTCTTATCTTTAGAATACTGTGACTATTTGGATGAGAATGATGTAAATCCCAATGAAGCTGATAAATTTGTTGCGGTATCTTCAAGTGAAGTAAGTTATTTTTAAGTATGCATTGCAGATGAGTTTTTAAACATTTATGAAAATACATTTTATTTTGACAAAAAAAGATATAAATTTTAAATTTATTTATGCTTGCACTTAACTTTTAAAATAGTTTTAATAGCGAAATATTTAGTTTTATTTTATAAATGAATTTATAGTTTATTTTAATTTTATGTTAATATTTAATTGATTTTTATCTAAACGTTTTTTTTTTTTTTTTTTCTTTAAAGGATGGTTTAAGATTTTCTGTAAAAGAAGGGTATTTTAATCAAAAATTAACAATTGACAATTATTCAGAAAACAATTCAAAGACATCACCTAATGTGATTCTGCGAAGCAAGCGTTTTTTATTAGGAAATATTGTTAATGGTAAGCATAACATATCGTTCACTTTCACACTGTCATTGAAATTTAATAGATAACTGGAGATGATAGGCGATAATGAATGATACTATTTTATTAGTTACTTATTATTATTAAAATAGATCAAATACATGTTCAGCCCCTTAAGGATTTGTATCTTTGATTTATTATAGGAGCGACAAATTCAATGCTAGGTACATAACTTTCAAGTCAAATGAATCAATGAATGTTTTATATGTTGAATGCCTTACAACATTAAACAAAATAGATTTTATGTGTTAATTTTTTTCCTGATATTTATAACAAAAAAACAAAATCCAGTCGTTTAAATTTTGAAAGAATAATTGCAATACTTAGACTGAACATATTAATACATAATTATATATATAAAAAAACAAATAAGTGTTTATAAATTTCCTTAATATATTTAGACGCAAGGTCGATATGGCCGTATACTACTTCTGGAGGGACACCTAGTTCAATTACCATTCATATGTCGATTTCCCTAACATCTAAATTCGCCATTGGAACATTCTTTATCATAGGCATTTAACAGCATGCAAAGAAAAGCAATGTTTAAAAAGTAAAGAGCTAATAAAAGCACACTTTCCAACAAATATTTTTTTTTGTTAAAGTCATTTAAAAAAAATAAAAAATTAGATCTTTTTTTAATTCATTGGGAATTTATTTACTTAAAAAATTAAAATCCTATTTTCACATTCAAAAATAGAATAGAATTTAAATGCAAGCAATTTCATCTTTTTTGTTTTTAAATCTAATCTTCATATTATTCATACTAAAGTGGATACTCGAGTAGTGTCAAAAAAAAATAAAAACAAAACAAAACACTTAAAAATTTAATTAATAGCTCAAAAATTTGAATTCATTCAGAGAATACGAAAATATTATACATATATATATAAATGAATAATGTACATACGTTGGTATTTGTATTTAGGTATAATCGAATTATACATTTGTATTTAATTAAATCATATTTTTAGTGAATATTCCAATTGCTAGTGTTAACCAAATTGAAATAAAAATTAATAGAAATATTGAATTTCAAACAATTGTTGGTTTTGGTGGCTCACTCACTGGCGCAGTTACAAGTAATTTAGATCAATTATCACCAGAATTACAAAATCATATATTTCGGTAATTATCAAAGATATCTCTTACGGAAAACTATAAATTTTTGTTTTTTATTTACTTTATTTAATTTTTTTTTTTTAAACAATAATATAAAAAAGGAAAGTTAGAAATTATTATGTACGTACTACGTATATTATATACATAACATAAAAATATGTTATAATATATTTATATATATCCAATGCCATTCACAGATACTTTACGTATAATTTACTTTACTTTTAATATATTTAAAACAAAAAAAAATAGTAATTAAGTAAGATATTATTTTGTCAAATATTGAATCATAAGCTTCTTTTGTTTTTGAACTGCATTTCAAGTAGATTTTATTTATTTGTTTATTTATATTAATTCCATAATAATACATTTAATGTAAAAATTATGGCTAAATACACGCCAGGGTGACCAGACAATAATGGCTGGGATTTTTTTTTTAGTTAAATCCGCATGATTTAATAGTATATAAATTAAATATTTAACTTTAATATCTTAATTTAATTTAATAATCTACTTTTTTTTTTTTTATTTAATCTGGATGTTCGTAGATCCTATTTCTCTAAAGAAGACGGACTCGGTTATAATTTTATTCGTACTCCAATTGGTGGTGGATGTGATTTTGATTTATCAGCATGGGCTTACAATGAACAACCAGTAGATGACAAAGAATTGTCTAATTTCGGCACTCTAGACCCCAGAGATGTAAAAAAAGTAAGTCCAAATGTATTTTTTTATAAATGGTTATGTGTATAGTATTTTTATTCAAAAAATAAAATACATATTATATTTATGTTTTATATTGTATTTTTCAGTTCTAACTTTTGAGATTTTTTTTTGTAGTTCGATTATTTGGAAAAACTTAAAAAAGTTTCAAATAATAATGACATTCGATTAGTTGGAGCTGCTTGGAGCCCACCACCATGGATGAAAACAAATAACAAATGGACAGGATATAGTAACCTAAAATCAATATACTATCAAACTTGGGCAGATTACCACTTGAAGTAATTTCCTATTTTTTTTTATTAATATGTATTTGCTTTTTGAAAAATTATTCTCTTGACGTATATTCGAAAATGTTCTTAAATCAAAAAAGTAAATTATCTTTTGCAACAAATGAAAATTTCAAAATATTATTAACATTATTTTTTTAATTTACTTACTTTTTCTAAACAATGAAAGATATTTAGAATTAGTAGATGGAAGAAATGTTAGTTTTTGGGCCATGTCTACTGGAAATGAACCACTGAATGGCATCATTGGACCGTTGTTTGTTAAGTTCATGAGTTTAGGATGGTATCCAGGAGATCAGGTAATATTTTTTATTTATTAGCATTAAAATTTTTGTATTTATGTATTAAGTTTTTCTTTTATTAACCTGTTGTTTCTTTTTAAATGTATGTCACAGGGTGTTTGGCTGGGACAAAATTTGGGACCTACTTTAAGAAATTCCAAATTTAAGAATGTTAAAATTTTAGGTGCTGATGATCAAAGATACGTCTTTCCATATTGGTTTGAATGGGTAAGAAAATTGATACAAGAATTATAACATTTGTAAATTTTTTTATAAATTTTACACTTCAGATGGACAGAAAACAGAAAAACTCTACTACTTATCTTGATGGTCTCGCGGTTCATTGGTAAATAATTTTGATTAAATTGATTGATTAAATTACAAATTGATTTATAGTTCTTGGATTCAGTCCTGTTGAAAAAATCTCTGAGTTTCCCTGCCTAATGATCGATCTTTTATATGATTCAGATGATTAATAATAATTAAAAAACTAATAATTAAATATTTTGAAGCAGAAAATGAATAATTCTTTTTAGGTACTGGGATAATTTGATTTCTCCAAATCGATTGTCCAAAACCCATCAACTATATAAAGATAAACTTATAATAAATACAGAATCTTGTGTTGGTGATAAACCAGGCGAAACTCATGGACCTGAATTGGGATCCTGGAGTCGTGCAGAGAAATATGCAAGTAAGAATTGATTTTGACACAATAGAAATAATAAGAAATCTTTATAACTTTTTTAACAATTCAGAATATTATATGCAAGACTTACAACATTGGGTTAATGGTTGGATCGATTGGAATATTGTTTTAGACGAACAAGGAGGTCCAAATTATGTTCAAAATTATGTCGATTCTCCAGTAATTGCGAATACCTCAAGTAAAATATATATATTTATTTTTATTATTATAAAAGTTTGAGGTGTTCCGTTTAAAAAATCCTGATAAATAAGAAATTGGAATAATAATTTCAGCAAAATATGTACGGCATTTATATATACAATATATATAATATAGTCATGTTCATACATCTTTTATGTAAATATTTATAGATTTAAAAAAAATAACGGTGGTTTTGTATATTTTGTTACCAGGAAAATCCAAGAAAGGTTTTAGTACATTAACTTATTAAGTAACTAAATTTTTTAGGTGGTGCAGAAATTTACAAGCAACCAATGTTTTACGCAATAGGTCATTATGCAAAATTTATCAAAGAAGGATCGGTTGTAATTGATTCACAAGGGGGTGATGGTATTGATCACCTGGCATTAAAAAGGCCAGACAACAGTATTGTAATTGTTCTTTTAAATAGGTGAAACATTTTTTACATTATAATTATAAAAATTAGTTTTTGTCAAAAAGAAACAATTGTCTAAATTTCGTCGGAATGTTATTTTATTTTTTGGTTGTTTCGTTCTGGTATATAAATTCTAATAATTCCATTAAGAAAAGTACTTTTCTGCTTAAAAGAATTAAGTTAAATGCGTTCTAATAAATATATATAATAAGATCGCTTATATTGTGGATTAACTTGATATAAATGCATGGAACATTTCTTAAAACCATATAACAAAATCTACAAAAGTTATTATAATAATTAAGAAATAAAAATTATAAATTCCTTAACTAACTAAATATAAAATCCCTTTAGTAAATCGAAATATATACATTTTAATTATGATAAATTATATATAATGAAATGTTTTTAATTCGAATTATTATTGTACTTATTATATATTTAAAATTAATTTTAATAAGCCTTAATTTTTTTTTAGTCGGTGCCAAAATTAAATAAATTTTAATGGTTTTTATTTATATCTTTTTAGAAAAAATATCAGTACTGATTTAAAGATCACGGATAATAAAAAAGTTATTGAGTTAAATATACCGCCAAAATCATTCCACACAATTATTTATAAGTAAATAAATTTTCAATACTTTTATGAAGAAATTAATGTTAAATTAATTTTATTTTTTAATATTTTAGTAATTAAAATTTCTGTATTTAATTTTTTTTAAATAAAAATATAGACAAACATAAGTACATTATAAGATATTTTTTGATTTTTTTTTATATCGTTAAAAATCTCTGAGAAATGTATTAAGAAACAATTTTTTAGTATATTTTCAATTAAATAAAACTGATAACTATACATTTAATATATGAGCTGTTTTTTTCGAAAGTGGTATAAGTCCACTTTTTAAAAAAAATGAGCTAATGCTAATTTTAGTAAGATATAGCCACCTTCTCTCCATATTTACATGAAAAAATGGACTTATACCACTTTCAAAAATAACAGTTCATATTTATAATATAGTTGAATTATTTTGGTCTGAAATTTATAATTAAAAACTTTCAGATTACGTCATATATATTTTTTTTTTTGATTTTATAATTTTCGAAAAGTAATGATTTTCATACTTAAAGATTATGCGTTTAAAGATTTTGAAAATAAAGATTTTGTTGTAAAAATAATTTGCGATACGCTAACGCTTTTCCCCACATGGCCATATTTAAGATAATATCAAATTTTTTCCACTGTAATACCTATCTAATCCACATAGATATTATAACTTCTTTGTGAATTAAATTTCTTTTGAGTAAATTCGTAGTATATCTATCATACTGTATCTTTGTTGTAGATGAATCAAACATACACAAATTAAATATTTATGCCTAAATGAAATTACATAATTTATTCTATTTACAAAAATATAAAATCAAAAATCTTTTAAAAATTAACAATGTATTTTGTAATAATTAGATAATGTTTTTTCGCCAATATTTGTTTTTTTTTTATGAAAGTGGGCGTCTTGGGAGTTATTTGCTTGGATTTTAATTTCTTACACAAAAACATAAATTTTATTTAGGTATAATTATTTTTAAAACTAAATTAATAATTGCAGTAGGAAATTATCAACCAAAAAATCATCAATATTTATATTTTTTAAGAAATTAAATTTTCTTGCGCCAAGATTATTATTTGGAATTATTTCTTTATAATTTTTGAAAGTTACTGTAGAGTCAGTGAGTTGTGAATAAAGAAGCAAAAAATAATAGAACACCCAAGAATTCTAATACTAAAGGGATAATAATCTTTATGAACATTTTTTTTCAAATACATATATTTTTGAATTTAAATACTTTAAGATGAGAGATATATTCTATGATTTACACTATTTCCAGTCTTTTCCAAAAGCAAAATAGCGGAAAAATATTGAATATTAAAATCCTAACATATTTTTGTTTTCCACCAACAACAATATGGTTTCGTTCGTCAATACTTTTTAAGTATTAATTTATTTACTTTTGCTGTAATAATACATGTTTAAAATACTAAACGAGTTCAATCGTATGAAACAAAATATATTTCACTTACAAATGCTTTGTAACGCACACCAGAATTACCAGAATTGGATTATAATCTTTGAAGCAAGGACATACGTTTTTTATCGTATAAGGAGTGTCATATTTATGTCAAACGAATTAAAAATATTTTAAAATTTTTAGTTCTTGTTGTTCAGTCTATCAACTTCAGTCTACCAACTTTTAGAAAATTTTTTCTAAGATTTCCCTTAGTTTTTCAAAACTTGACTTATACTTATGCGACTTTCTTTTTGCAAAATAAAATAAATATGAGATATTGTTTTTTTTTCTAGTTTTTAAAAGTTTTTTTTTTTTTGGAATCCCCAACTATTTTATTGAAAAACTTTTTAAAATGCATATAAAATTTATATTCGAAAAACTCCCAAAAGTAAAATAATAAAAAATTTATATCTCAGCACGTTTTTACGATTAAAACTAAAAATCTTGAAGATATTTATTTTTTTTATTTTTGTTTTATTGAAGCAAAAAGATATAACAACATTTTTCATGCATTTTATGGAGAAAAAAATACATCACGGATAATTAAAATGTTAAACAAATTGGCCCAAAATTTTAATGATCATGAATATTTTTCTGACTGCAACGAATAAAGTTATTTTGAAAATTTTTCTTTTTTTTTTCTTTTTTTTTGAAGAAATGATTCTTGAAAAAGTTGTCGTTTTTAAATTTTAGATATTAAACCAGGCCAGAGGAGATGAATGGGCTACAAGTTTTCCTTTAAATGAAGAAAGTTTGCTAAAAAATGTAAGCAAGATCAGTGAATTTTTCTAGCTGGATTAAATATGTTTTTAATCCAGCTAGAAAAAGTCATGTGATTATGATTCAATGTCCTCTTATGTATGTAATATATATATGTGTGTTGTTATGGTAAACTTAGTTAGAACTTGCACAACCTCAAAATCTAAACATTGAGTTTATATACTATATTCATACTAAATTTTGTTAAAACACGTTAGTCAATCTAGAGGTGAAAGTGCGTGTTTTAATATATAAAACTATATATGTAGATACATTATAGATTAGGAGATAAAATAAGTCGGAGTTTCGTAAACTTATTTTATAAATTGGTGAACTGAATCTAATTGAAGATACATTCATTTAAATAATGAATTTTATTCAAATAAAATGTTGCAGGGGAATTTTTTCTTTTCTTTTGAAATCCTGCCGTTCTATGATGCAATATAAAAAAAACATTTGTACAATCATTTGAACATGAGGTTTTTTGAAGAACGCTGTTTTGTTTTCTTGAAATTTTATCTTTATAATTAAAAGGTGTTTTTACTTGCACGCCTCATCGACTTGATTTACAATATTTTGAAATTTATTTTAGAATATTCTAATCTCTTCACGTTTTATTAGTTTTTATTAATTTAAGGATGAACAAACATGTTTCAGTTTTTGAAAATATTTCTAACATAACTTCCGCTTTCTATGTAAAAATACTATATTGTCATGGATTATTAAAAATTTACGATTAATTGAATAAATTACATGAACATTAATTAAAAAGAGTTGATCAAAATTTCCAACCAAGCAAAATAAATTCAAATTTTGAATTGCTCTAAAAATAATTTAATATTCTGATGAAGAAATAAAAAATTTTATATAAACTAAAAATTTTTTTTAGGTTTATGACTTAATCCATTAATAAATTATTAATTATTCAATTTTGTTTTTATAACCAAAAATAAAAAAAAAAAGTTTTTATTTTTGTTTAAATTACCAAAAACCAACCATTCGCAATGTTATCTCAGAAAGTCCGTGAAGCAATTTTTGTCACATTCAATACATTATCGGACATTTGATTTTTTCATAATACGGTTTCAAATGAATGTTTTGCAAGTTCTGCGAAACGTATTATTCAAAAGGTTTCATTTCCGATACTTCTGTTCTTCCAAAAATAATTGCTAGGAAATGTATGAATGGATGTTTAAGATTAAAACTAAAAACGGGGACTCTACGATAACAGTGATGCCACGATTTGATGGCGTCATCTTGTAGAACTCGACGAAATAAGACGAAAAGATGAAATAAAATTTTCGAAGGATTTTGTCTTCCGGGATTTTTTTTTATCAATTTTAACTTTCGTTATGGTAGTAAACTATAAAATTAAAATTAAAAAATCAAAAAAATTATTTTAAAGTATCGAAAATAAATTCTCAAAATTTAAAGTCAGTTAAGTTTTTTGAGTGATTTTTTTTTTTAATTATCTATTTTTTATTAAATTAATAGTATGATAAAAAAATTTACATTCATATTTTTGTGATAAAAAAAATTTGAAGTATGTAAAATAATAATTTTAGTGAATCAATCACAGTAAAGTGTAAACGCACCAATTGAAATTTTTCCTTTGACGATTAAAGCTTTTAACTAAATAAAACGTCAGAATAAAAAACAATGGTCTAATGTTTGGTCAAAGTTTACCTATGTACATATATCTTAATAATTATTTATGAATAAAAAAACAGGTCATAAAGAAAGTTGAGAGTAATTTAAACCAAGTTAAATTTGTACAGGTCGAGTTAAAAATGAAGAATTGCAACTATAAACAAATATCTTTTTTTTTGTTTTTTTAATACTAAATGTGGGTGTTCTCATCAAAACTAACAACTCTCATCATTTATGTACATAATATGCTTAAAAATATACACATATTTTTATTAATTTACATTTCGATTTTTTTACTTAATAATTTTTAGTAAAATTAAATATTTTTATTTAATTTTGATGTAAATCACTTCTGAAGACTTATAAATATGTCTCATTTTTTATCATAATCATAACACTTGAAAGTCATTATTGTAATAATGATTTCATATTTGGATAAGAAACTCTTTCATAAATTTTATTAATAAATATTATACTTATATTGCACGTATATTTATTAATAAATATCATGCTTCAAGTGCACTTAAGTTAACATATACCTACAAGAAAATGTACTTAAATAAAAAAAAAAGGAAAATTTTGAAGAATTTTTCTGAAATGGCACTTTATGATTAACATTAGCATCGTTAAAATTTTTAAGTGCCAAAATATGGAAAAAATTTAAAAACTATAGTGATTCATATGTTAACGCATCAAATGCGTTAACAGCCAATCTCATTTTACATGTTTTGACAACTCCCTAATTTGTCTTTAAAAAGTCTGATGATTTACAATCAAAGGCAATTTTTATTTTATTTTGTTTTTATGACTTTATATATTTTTTTGTTTGAATGCACATATCAAGAACAATTAACTATAAAGAATTAAGACATCAGTTTGGTTTTTTTTTTGGGTTGCATCGCTAACATCTGATGATGCACAAATTTTTTTTTTTTACTTAATGTTGTATACTAAGAATCTTTAATATTTTTAAAGAACACTTCTTAAGTATACACATATTTGTATATATGCATGAAATGTATATTACATAAATCCACTGATACTGAATACATATGAATTTTAGTATGTTTCAATGTTTGTGACTAAAATGGATTAATAGTTAGATATGTATGTTTAAGTCGTGGTAGTTAGAATGAGTAGGTACATAATTTCAAAATCGGCATTATAAAATAAACTCTAATATTATTTCAAAAATTCAGTATACAGAATCCTTGCGAGACTAGTTTATGCACTATACTTTGGTAGTAAGGCATTTTATGGGTCATTATAATTTTCATTCAACAAAATTCAAAATCGTATATTCATGTACCTTTATTTTTTAATAAGAAAATTCTTTTTTGTCATCATATAGTTATACGTCAGTTAAAATGTTCAATAAAATTGATTAAATTTTACTTTTGAAGAATTCATTACTATTCATGCACCCTAATAATTATGTTTACATCTCATACTGAAGTTACTTATAAGAAAAAGTTCGAATTCTGTGTATACACAGCGCCGTCCGCTAAGATCTTGTAGATACTCATAACATAACCAAAAAAATTTACTTCTATCTAACGAATCAATTGTATATATAGAAAAAACATAAGGACGGCATGTCCTAACAGAATACATATCTTATTCCTAAATTGAAATAAATTTAATAGAGACTATTTTTAACTTGATATTACATAAAAATATAATATTATCTTGTTTTCCACCCCAACAGTAATATCTGTTTAAGATGCCTATTGGTGGTGATTTACATCTAGATTTTCATAAATATTTTCCGGATATAACCTCTTAAGCTATACGTTTAAGTTTATTTTAATGCATCGTTTAAAAAAGATTTACATTATTTTAACAGGACATTGAAACTGAAAAATGTTTGTATTTTGATACATTTTGTCAATATCTCTTGGGACCTCATTTGTATCGTAAAAGTACCTTAGAGATTTAAGAAATTTTTGTTTTATTATTGTACAGATAAATAGTTTCAGTTAATTATTTTTTTAGAACTATCATGTTGAAAATTTTTAATATATATATATAATTATGTATTACTTTTTTTGGGGGCAACTACCTATACCTTTTCACGTTTTCTATTTTCATGTACACAGTACTTCTGAATAGTATCATCAAACAAAAATAAAAGTAATTCATCGTAGAATTGATTCCAAAATAAAGTTAAACTTTGTTTTTACCAAAAACGTTGTTAAGTTGAAACTCTTATCTTTTACAACCGACTCTTTTTTTTTTACATATTCTCTATTTTTGATGAGACTACCAAAAAATACAAAAATTAATAAATTATTATTTCAATTTTCTTTATTTTTCTAAATTTTCCATAAATACACTTTCTCTAATTCTAATTACTTTTAAGATCTATGCAAAATAACTTAATTATTATCCTTCTCCAACCGTAATAATTTTATCCCTACTAAATTTGATGAAAAATGCACGAAACACAACTATCCGATCATCTTGTAAAACATTTTATTTCCGAAAATTATGAGACACTCATAATTTATGTATAACATTTTTTTTGTTTTCTAAATTTAACAGATATTTTGCTTAAATGTCTGAAATTTTTTATTTTAATAAAAAAAATCTAACGTTTTAGATCTGTAGTACACTTTAGCACGAAGTTAACGAAAAAGAGATGATACGTAAGAAATCGAGAACTATAATTTCAGCCTTGCTAAATATATTCATATCTTATCATATCGTGTCTTGAGAAATCTTTATCCTTCACATATATTTTCAACAATACATTTTCACAAAATTGTAATATTGGTACATATTTTTTATCCCAAACATTTAAGTTAAGAGGACTTGGTACCAGTTTGGATTTTTTGTCCCAAAATTTGATTGTAGAGCCGTTTTAGATTATTTTAAAGTTTAATTTAAAAAAAAAAACATTTCATTCACAACCTCAGGAATGTTTCATAGTTTAAAATGACATAAAACTTTTTAGAATCGGTTAAGGCTAAGTGCTCGAAATCTCTTCAAAACCATTTTGTGACACATAACAATGGTTTTGAAGAGATTTCGAGCACTTAGCCTTAACTGATTCTAAAAAGCCTTATACCCTTTTAAAGTATCAAACAGTTCGGAGGTTGTGAATGAAATGTTTTTTCTAAATTTAACTTTAAAATAATCTAAAACTACTTTTCAAAAAAAATTTGGGACAAAAAATTCAAACTTTCCCCCTAATGTTAAGGGGACTTGGTACCAGTTTGAATTTTTTGTCCCAAATTTTTTTTGAAAAGCAGTTTTAGATTATTTTAAAGTTAAATTTAGAAAAAACATTTCATTCACAACCTCCGGACTGTTTCATACTTTAAAATAGTATACAACTTTTTAGAATCGGTTAAGGCTAAGTGCTCGAAATCTCTTCAAAACCATTGTTATGTGTCACAAAATGGTTTTGAAGAGATTTCGAGCACTTAGCCTCAACCGATTCTAAAAAGTTTTATGTCATTTTAAACTATGAAACATTCTTGAGGTGGTGAATGAAATGTTTTTTTTAAATTAAACTTTAAAATAATCTAAAACGGCTTTACAATCAAATTTTGGGACAAAAAATCCAAACTGGTACCAAGTCCTCTTAAAGTATTTTTTAATGACTGCTGCTTAATTTTTTTTTTGTAAACTCTTTTTTTCTACCTGCAATTTTTTTACTTTGTAGCTATTTTATATAAAAGGCAGGATTTTTCTTTTTTTACAAGCGAACTTACTTTTATAAACTAATCCTAATCAATTTCTAGGAACTTTTTATTTAACTATAAAATTTACAAAAGTTAAAAGGGGTCGAATGTGTTTTGGCTAATTTTATAGCGAAATACTATTCTTTATAAATATTATTAATTAATTATCAATTATTATTAAACCTGCGTTCCGTATTTGGAAGAAAAATTATTATTTGACTGTATGGATGAAGTAATGGTTGTTGAATTAATCATATTCCCATTGCTATTAATACTTTGAACTATTAAATTTAGGCATTCTAGACTGGAACCATTTGAAGATAAGGTACAACTATAATCTGAAAGAAAGAAAATAAATTTATGGTTAATAGTAAGTATGGAATAATGTTTGCACTTGTTATATTGAATTTATTTTAATGTGATTCCAAAATATTTTCAAAACATATAGGCATTAAGGCAGTAATATACAACAAATGCAACACATAAGCACATATTTCGATGATTTGGAATATACATATTTGATTTGATATATTTAATTTTTAATAATATATCTGCCTATTCCATAAAAATTAAAGTATTTTTAATAGGATTGAAAATTCTGTGATTGTAAATTGTAATGTTATAATTATAAATATAATATTACCAGAAGAACTTTTTTTGCATTCCATACTTGTAAGAAAAAAATAAAAGCATATTTTTTTTATTTTTTGTTAATTATCCAAAAAATCATATCAATCAATAATTTTTGACTTTATTTATACTGAAATGTTCGCAAATATTATAAATATTAACGTAGATAGAATAGTGATATAGTATAACATGATTTAAATTCGATAGTTCTGAATGAAATTTATATTTATTTATATACCTGAAATGGGTGTGTATCTATCAGCATCTTTGGCAAATTGTTGAAGTTTTTCTCTTAAAAATGATCCTGTATATGAATTCTGAAAATAACAAAAAAAAAAAAAATAAACACAAATAATTAAATTAAAATAGAAGATTTATATTTATTCAAAAAATAAAAATATCTGAAATAAAGCATCAAAATGAACAAAATATACTTGAAATATAATTTTAATTATTTTAATTGGCACACATTTATTTAAAGTGCAAATACTTATTACAATTAATTAGAATTTAAAAATTCTATAGAAGATTTCAGAATTTCTTTTATAATCTCTTAACATTTAATGTCTGAATTGGTATGTGATCTTTTATTTCATGACAATGTCAAAATGCTAAAGCCAAAAGTTATTTATATGAAATATTTCCTAGAAATTTTCTTAAATTCAAATATAGAGGATGCAAATCTTTTTGAAATATAAAATCGAGCAGAATGTCAGCATAAGAGTGTTAAAATTATATAAGGGTTTTCTTTCGAAGTCCAAACACTATAACAATCTCTCTTCAATTTTTTTCACTATATTATTATAGAATGAGTACACTTGCTAAGTTTTAAAAGTAATGGTATAATATATATAACATCATGCCGGTATTAATTATTTCATTTCATTTCTTAGATTCGGATTTTAAATATTTAATGATTAAAATCATTTGCTGGCACATAATTTTCAACTTATCTGAGCTGAGGTCATTAGTATATGAACGTATATGGTATTTATTACATGAGGCATGATGCTCATTCATTTATCCATATCTATTATAAAACGTGTATTAAATCCAAATATTCATTTATTAACTGAATATGAATGTTAAATTTGATCTGCTAATATAAATGTGGTCTGCGGCTATTAAATTTTGCCCCAAAAATAAAACCTTTATTATTCCAAATTCAAATCCGTATTTTACCTTTTAAAGAGATATGAGATTATCCACGATACATCAAATTTCAATCTAAGGTATTTTTACTCTAATTCTAATATCTATACTAACTTTAATTAAAAAAAAATACTAAAATGTACTCCTTATACTATGAAGGTATTCTTATTTTACGTAGACAACTTCTATATACTAATGTAAAATTTATTCCGAAATATGCCGAGAATTTAAAAACATCAGAAAAATATTTTGCATGTGTAATTAACAATTTTTTTCCATTTACTCAAGTGATCCAAAGAAAATGAAATATTTATTTCTTTGATTTAATGCAATTAAATTAATTTGCTTAAATTTCTGAAAATTTATTTAAAATTCTCAGACGAAAGGATATTTTACATAATTTTTTTTTTATTATTTTATAAATTTTTATTATAGCATATATGTTAAAATCTAAAGACTTTTCTATTCCAGAGACAAGTTGTCCCCGAACAGATAATTCATCATATTTTCTAGATATAAGAAACATTTAATTTCTCAAGGTTCAGCGATCAACAGTTTTAATATTTTTATTTATAGCCTAAAAAAAAATTCTTTGGTCAAACGATTTTAAAAACTTACACATTTTACATATTTTTATTAAGTATAGTGATGTAACTTTAGAACGCAACCAAAATCTGGGACCGACGATTAAAAGATAATTAAAAACTGCGAAACAAATAAAAGATCCCAAAAAATA
The DNA here is from genome assembly GCA_964007475.1 of Hybos culiciformis. Classification (NCBI taxonomy): domain Eukaryota; kingdom Metazoa; phylum Arthropoda; class Insecta; order Diptera; family Hybotidae; genus Hybos; species Hybos culiciformis. Next base: position 10,324,438 of record OZ023273.1, read on the forward strand.
AATCACACCTACAGGACTAATACTATACTAAATGGTAGAGACAAATATAGCAAACGTTGAACATCATTTGAGCTATCATTGCGAAGATAATCACCACCTAAATAAAATCTGATTAAGTTTCCACAAATGGAGTTTTGGATAAAATAGAAATCCAATCGGTCGTAATCTACTTGATTTTTGATAATCTCTAGATATAAGTAGGTATATGCATTTTAGGTACATCACATGATGCCGATGTAGCATTCACGTTAATGAAACTTTTAATCGATGTCCGATCATTAAATAATATGGATGATTTGTAATCTTCTATTTTTATTATGCATTTATATTACTGATATTATTATCTATTATTATTTTATTATTATTATTATACCTGTGGTATTATATATTATAATATTATAGATAGATCTTAAGATCGGTCGGATATCCATTTAAATAATTCAACCAGGAGATATTAGACATGAAATTTTTTTTTTGTTTAATTTTCTTTGGACTTTAATGAACGTTTTTTTTTTAATAATTTGAATTAATCGTAAATAAATAAAGTAATTGAACCAACAAATTTGGTTCAGTGTTTATGACAAAAACAAAAAAGAAAATATATACAGATGGTATTGTGGAATCAACAGAAATTTAATATGAATTTTTTTTTAAAATTAAAATTTTACAAAAAAAAATTAGATTATGTAGCATTTTTATTTTTGTGGATTTTTATATGAAATGTAATAAATCTTTCCCCTTTTTTTTATGATGTTTTTTCTGGAATTATAAGCTCATTTTTTAAAAACAAATCATAAAAGGAAAATAAGCATATTATATGTATAATAATAAAAATTACATACACATAAGTTTCATTAGAACGACGACAAGACAACTAAAATAAAATGATAATCAACTTTGTGTAATATTATGTATATAGTTCTTAAAAACATAATATATTTCATTTTTATGTTCAAAGTGAAGATTAAATGGATTTCATTAAAATAATAATTAGTAGGAAATAATTTATTTTGTTTTAACTTTCATTAATACGACATTATTTGTTAAAAAAAAAAAAGATTATTGAAAAAAATTATTTATAAATTTGGCTTTAAGAGCCCCTCTTTCATAAATATTATGTCGGCCGTCATGGTGTAGTGGTATTGCCATTATCCTACGGCGTGTTCGGTCGTGGGTTCGATTCCCACCTCGGACTGGAATTTGTGTCATTTTTCAAATTTGTCTCACTTGAATTAAGTGTGTGTGTTGTTTTTTTTTTTTTTTATAATATCGCTTTTATTTTTGTACAACTTCTGCATAATTATTTAACTTAACAGAATTAAACACATTGAACACCACTTAAAAAGTAACATAACCATCCCTGCGAATTGAATAATGTTCAATGCAATACAATAACAATCATAGCTTACTATTCGAGCACTCCATTTAAAGATGAAGAATTAATTTTGAAATTCATGGTGTGAAACTTACATTTTGAGGCTTTATTTGTCTTAACAGATGACACATAGATTAAAGAGGTGTTCAGTAGCAATTCTGTGGGTCTGAAAATAATATAGTCTGCTACTTAATTGGGTTTATGTTATTTGTTAATGTGGACTATTATATAGTCTGTATAATACTATAGAGTTTTTAGTATCTTGAACTAAATTCCTTAACGTTATAGTACTAAAATATTTTTTATAAGTATTAAGGAATTCATTTAAATTTGAAGTAAACATTTTTATAAAAATAATAAATCAGTTTAAAATTTTTATTAATATCCCTCTCTCATGTTAATCATTCACATAAAAGCATCATACAACAATTTTTTTCAATAAATAAACATACGATTATGTGTACATATATGCATACATTTTCCGTATTATGTAAAATTTTCTTTTGATTTATTAATTCATTGGCAACCATAAATTAAGAAAAATTAAACTTTTTCTTTAAATATGTGATAAAAGATATAGGTTCATTTTAAAAAATTTTATATTATTTCACCTATTTTATATAAAACTACGAAAATATATACATATTAATTAAACAGTTTCAGTTTTAATTTATTCCAAATGACAATTTGAATTTTTTTATTTTCTTAACACTAGCACGATCGATTTGAATTGAATAATGGAAATGTTGATTAAATAAATGAAGTTTTAAGATTTTTTTTCTTGAATTTTGTGTCATTTGATAATTACATTTTTCAAAATGAAATAAGACCGCAACAAAAAAAAGAGGCGGACTAATTTCATTTTTGAATATGAGATAAGACCACGATAAAAGAAAATGTTTTTTATTCGGCAACAAAACACCTATCGCGATCTTATTTCACTACCCCTAGAAAAAAGAAAAACATATAAAAATAAAAAGCTTTATACAAAGGATCTGTTCAGTTTCATGACTATGTAGTACCAATTAATTACAACAATTCCAAAAGAGAAAGTAATATAAAATGGATCTTAAACTAGCACAACTCTGTTGTTGTAAAAAAATAAAAAAAGATTAACAAAATAAATTTTTTTCTTTTAATATTTATGACATTTTCTAATAGATTTTCTTGTTTTCATAATTATCAAATAAAAAAAAAATGAAAATTATATTATGTTTTAATTTTAACCAAGACTATCTCAATTAGTAGCTCCCACCAATTGGCAATCTTATATTAATTATGGTAATGTTAATATGTTCGCTGTCAGCCAATGTCATGTACAAATTTTGTCACAAATAGCACAAATAGAAAATAGTAAAATTTTGTAACGTTTTCCGTGTAGTTTCTAAATTTGTAAATAATTTAATCATATTAATAATCATAATCATAATAAAAAATATAAAAAATGGAAGGAATTGACATAAAAAAACTGTTTTAGAACTGTTGAAGTTTTAAAAATAAAATAAGTACGCGGAGTGATTATCAGAAGGCGAAGGTATCTTTCAATTAATTTTAAAAATTTTGCATACTTATATTGTTACTAAGAATAATATATACAGTAATATATACGAATTATATCATTTGAATTGTTAATTTTATTATTTTAAAAATTAGGAAATTTAGATGAAGACATGGGTAAATATTTATATTTATATTTTTTTTAAACACACTATTATTTAACATAACATGAGAAAAGTTGTGTCCAATTCAAAAAAGCAATACAAAAGTCACCTCTCAAAATGTCAGGTATTTCATTAGAATTGAAGACCTTTCAATTAGTTTTAAAAAAAATCAAATTACATTCATTCAATATTATTGATACATAATATATTATATATGAGTACTGAGTAGGTATATTTATTTTTTATCAATTCAATATAATTGTAAAATTGTTAAGAGTCACTGCGAAAAATTGGTCTTGGTTTTGCTTTGATTGTGGGGTTAATACAATCTCGACTGAAGCAGCAGCGACACAAATTTCAAGCCCTCTACAAGGTATAAAAACAAATACGTTCAAAGCATCCTCGTTTCCTACAGAAAACGTAAAGATTGGTCTGTAAAATATGATTAAAAACAAAAAAAAACATTATTTAATTATTAAATTCAATTTATTATTAATTATTGTTAATTTTTGAGAAAAAAAATCAACTGCACTGAGTAAAAAATTGCTTTAATCCCTTTTTACAAATTAATTCTATATTTTTCAGTGATATTTTAGCTTTATTTCTGCGTTTAATTTTTTTATTATCTGTTTCCTTTACTTCATAACTAAGCAAATATGTTCAAGTTTTTCAAAGACCAATTGGATTTAAAAACTAAAAATTTAAAAAATCCTTCTCACCTATCCTGGAGCCATGTCTATATTCTCAAACATATCAAAAAAATCACATCAGTCGAGATTGTAGTAACCCTACAATCAAATTAAAACTAATACCAGTTTTTCGCAGTGAGGGTATATTCCTTCCCATGGTGTTTGAATTTCAAATATTTTATATTTCAGACAAAATAAAGTTAATTGAGAGCACGAGAAATGTTCTATTTTTTATTTTATTAAACTTACCATATATAAAACTAATTGACGATTCAAAATTTATTATAGGCACAAAAATAGATATTTTTAGTGTTATGTATTCTTTTAGCAATTTGTCTGCACGTTACTTTGATAGATTGTATACAATTTGAAGAACTGGCGTAGAAAAATTATACTATGTAGAAAAATAATATCAAAAAATAAAATATTAAAAAAAGAGCATACACCAAATACATAAATGTTGAAATTATCTTTGTGGGACCGCACACGCTTTAAATATACATATATGATTTTATATTACTGAAAGAGCATATACACATATTAAAAATATCGGTCGTAAACCTACTTTTTCACGATGTAAAAAAATAAGGAATTCTGATATTTTATTACAAATAATTATCTTAAAAAAATGTTAATCCAAAAAAAAATAGACATGTCTAAAGTCACGAAAAGTTTTCAAACGATATTAAACCGAACATGTACTTAGAGGTTAGAGGAGTAACTAATGGTCACCCTTGTAAGTATAAATGAATATTTATAATATATTTATATTATTCACTAAGTTTTTTTCCTAAAACTGCTTCATAAATGAAAACTTTTTTTTCATTTAATATTTCCTTTTAAACTCTTTAAATTTAAAGTTTTTGTCAATTGTCTATCACTTTTTTATTTCATAATGGCATGGATTGACAATGATCTTAATTAACTTAATTTCACTGTATTGTAGGTTTATTTTGTTTTGATATTCAATTTTAAAAATTTTCAAAAATATACAAATGAAACTTCGACTAAGTATAGTAGGAAGAACTTTAATCCTTTTTGTATTTGTTTGTATTACTAACTAAATGTGTTTAAAAGCTTTATTTTTAATTCTGGAGACTGCTAATGCTTAGTAAAAGAAGTGTATCAATCCATGTATTTTTTATATTCTAAGTTCATAAATTGAGCAAAAAATTAGAACATAAAATAAAGTTAACATTTTGTTATGCGTAAAATGTGTAAAAAATACTTTATCTTATCCAAATATTTTCTAATATTTCGGTACATTATGTATGTACTGTACCTATATAGTAATGTTAAATATTTCTTAAAATAAAATATGAGTATTTTTTACTACTCTATTAACTAACATTTAAGTTTAACATTTTTTAATTAATTTAAAGTTAAAACTTGTATATCATTGATTTTTTATTTTCAAGTAAATATACAAATGAAATGAATATTATTTTACGAATCAAAATTCAAAGTGTGACTATTAAATAAATTTTAAAAGTACCATTAATTAAAAAGTCAGAGAACATTTTTTATTTCAAAAGCATATAATTTTGAAAATCAAATATCAAAATGTAAAAAAAATATAATAAAAATGCAATCTTGTAGAATTAACTCAATCAAGATTATTGTCCATGTCAGCAACAAATAAATTGTACAAAATAGAAACTAGGTACCTACATCATTTTATGTTTGTTAAGCTTAATATCACAAAGAATTTTCAAGCTTAAATCAAAATATCGAATTTCTAGTTTGGATGTAAAGAAATATTCAATAACAACACTATATACATATTGAATTTTTGTGTAAATCTGTTGTGTGTTCCGAATCAGAAGATAGTTCCTACACGGGTTAATAGTGCTCTCTAAAATAATGTTGGTCTATTAATAAAACTGTCTTTTTTGATAAAATATTCATCCTGACATTATAAAAAAAAAAACAAGAAATTTAGGTAAATTTTTTTAGATTTGAAGTATTTATAATTTTTCAAGAGAAACAAATTTTAATCATTTTGATTTAAAAATTACTTCCTAAAATAAAATCAAATATTTTTAAATATTTCTTTAAAATCAAAGGTCATTTTGTAAACAAAAAACATATAATTTTCTCAATGATTTTAAGGTTTGGAAAAGTAGGGTAGACAAAAAATCAAGTGTAATAATTTTGATAATCATAATGTAAGTAATAAATAATATTAAGATTAAAACCTTGTATTGAGTTCAACTACTAAGGGATTTTTAAAAAAGAGATTCAGAGAATTATAATAAATAAACACGTTCTGCAGTTATTCCATTAAATAGTAGTGTTTTGTGAAGTTTCCTTATAAAAAAAACCTTAATTAGTTTTTCTATAAGATCAAGTTGAACAAAAAGTTTTTAAGCCGTGATGTCAAAACTAGTATTTCCGGCTTCGTTGTTTTGTTTTATTGTTTATACATTAAGAAGAAGAATTCTGTTGGTATATATACATAATTATTATTATAATTTTTTTTTTAATCAAATTAAGTTTAAAAACCTTTCAAAATATTGTCATGAATTTTTACTCATTTTTCATAATGCTCTGCGCTGTAGATCTTATTCTTTTTACAGTTTCATATTACACTTCATAAAAATATATATTATTTTTAATTTTTAAATGGATTCTCATAAGAATTTATATATCGATAAAAGGAAACTATAAAATGGAAAGACCCCTATTATGTCCAAGGATTCGGACTGGGGACTGAAAATGAATGTTCGTTAACATTGGTATATGAATATAGAGCGATCGTTAAAATATAACAAAAAAATATTTTTATTTGTTCTCTATTTTTTTTAATTATAAATATAAAACATTACATAGTCTACCATAAAAAAATTTTAAATAATGCGTGACCAAAGTTTGCTATACCCAGTACTTAGAATATGGCCATTTGGAAGATAATTGAATCTAGACAATCTTAGCATCGAATTCCGTCTTTGTGATTTAAAGCAATAAAATAAATTATATTATTGCTACGAAAAGAAACACACCTTCTACCTACTTATACGGATTGATGTATAATTACTTTGTGTTCAGTATTTGATTTGTTTGAAAATTTCAATACATATGCTTGCATTATTAACATTTTCAATTATCGTTTTAAATATATATTTCAGTGTTCGTTATCTAACATTGAAAGAACTTATTTTTAATTTTTAAGTTTTCCTCTAAGTTTTTAATTCAATTCTAATTACATCACAATTCGTATATTTACATATTTTAATTTAAAAATAAACTACTTACCAAATAATCCTGACCGCATATTCTGCGATTAATATCCGTTGAATTATCTGAGAATGATTTAGACGGAGCAGATTCCTAAAATTAAAATTTCAATTAGTCAAATTGGTGATTTCAATTAAAAACATTATTCTTTTTACCTGAAGTAAGTCTTCTAAATTTTCTATGTATTCTATTGCATTCCTTAAAATCTCAACTTTTGGTAACCTTTGGTTAGGATTAGATGAAGTCCTTTTCTTTAATATTTCAAAAGCTTCATTTACCTGAAAAAAAAAATTAACACATAAAAGGAATGAAATAAAAATTTGAAGCTGAATTTAATATTTTTTAAAATGCTTAGAAAAATATTTATTTTATGAAGATATTTTGAACGTTTTAAAAGTTTGGTAAAAATATTTTATTGAATTCAATTATTTTCTTTCCTTTTTTACTGAATTATATGATGTTATTTAAATTAAAGACAGTAGACTTACTCATAAAATTGATATCCATTCTATATGCAATACACAATATATAATTTTATGAATAATGAAGTAATAAAAAATAAACAATATCTGTATATATTGTAAAAGGGAAAACTTCAGTAAGAACGCATAACATATATTTTCAAAAATATTTGACTTTATGTTAAAATAAGTAGATAGAATTTAATATATATAGTACTAATAGAAGTTATAAAATTATAAACAAATATTTTAAGTACAATAAAAAATTTAAAAAACAAAATAGTTACAGTTTCTTGAATTTAAAAACGCTTTGTGATTGATGGAGAAACAATAAAACAATTTGTGAACTTATCTAAAGTACATATATATAATCTTATCGAGGAGAGTCACTTTTATTAGTCCTGTAAATGAGACAAAGTTTTGTTTTGGTCATATTTTATATATGTCTTGAAAACGGTTCAGAATGATTTAATTTATTGTTTAACCCGTCTTAAATATTATGTCTAAAAAATGCTTAAAATAATTAAAGATTATTGAACTGATCAAAGATTTTTATTATAATTTACAAATTGAATTGATTTTAAAAAGTGAAACCAGTTTAACTATTACATGTAGATGTATAGTTTAAAAAGTCTCGAGTCTCGACCATTGAGATGTTATTAGTTTTCAAAGCTTCAGTTTGTAAACACAAAAATATAGAAAACTGGTAGAAAATAAATCGATGTAGGTTCAAGTTTTGATTTGAAAGAAGAAACATTGAAAAAGTAAAAGAATTTTAAACAAAATAATATGTTTCTCAAATTTCCTGACTTGAAAAGAATTATTTGAATAATTTCATTAATCTCCATTTGAGGCAGAGTAAATTATTATAAAACATGCTTACTTTTCGAAGCCTTCGCCTTTCTCTCAATGTTGCAGCTTTTCTACGATCAACAGCGATGCTTTTCTTTTTACAAGCTTTACAAGCCCATGTTAAACAAGGTCTTAACTGTCCAGCACTGCAGCTCAAAGGAGCAAGTACATGTTGCTCCTCTGAACTTAAACTATTATCATCATCATAATCAGTTAACAATGATGAGGAGTCTTTACTATCAGAATTTGATCCAGTTTCATATTTATTATTAAATTGATTGAAATTTTGATTTATTAAATCGTATTCCATTTTAAAATTGGTTCGATTTGAATGATTTATTAATTTATTATTACTATTATTATATTTTGTCATTATTGTGATTAAAATTAAAAATTTTTCAAACTTTTCTTATGTTCAGAACTGTTTTTATATAGGTTTAGCATTAGAATTTTCTGAAATATAACGAAACCCTAATTTGTGCTTGGAACTTATCTATTTCCGGCAACATAAAAAAATATTGTTGTACGAACCAGAAGTACATTGTTAACAACAAAGAGAAAGTAAATAAATTCAAATTTTTAGTAGAGTAAAAATGGCAATGACGTTAATGAATCAAAATTTAATTTAGTATATTTCTCGAGAAATACTTTCATTAATATTTTTAAAATCTTATAAAAAATCAATATTATAAATTATTTATAAATCACTTGGCAAACAAAAATTTATGCCAAGGAAATTTAAAATTTGAAGGTCATAGTTTCAATTTTCTAGTTTGAAAACATAATTTTTTTGGTCAGCAAAAAAGTTATTAAAACTATTGTAATTGTAAGGGAAACCATGTATTATATACATGTATAAAACAATGAACGTTAAAATTGAACATCTAATTGATCAGATAGTAGTGATACTACTTAGTTATAATAACACACTATATTATAGGAGATTCCAAAATCATGTACTGAAAATAAAAATAAAACTAGGTGGAAAATAGTTTAATAGTGAATTATATGTACGGTATTGTTTAATGTACAAAAGTATAGAACTTTATGTTGACAGCTCCTAATTTTGATTACAATTACATAATTTTTATTAACTGATACAATTACTTTAAAAAATTACAAAAATGTTTGTATTTTAAGTAAATAGGTTTGGGTATTCTAATTGTTGACTTCTTTTAAGATATGTAAAAAATTTTTCCATAAAATGAAAAAGGAAATACTGTATTTCTAAAAGGCAATGTGCAAATTATAATGTTTGACGAAAATAAATATGAATTTATAAATTTGATAATACATTGATTAGAACAATATTAAATAAAATATTCTATTCGACGAAAATATAAAAAGAAAAATTTATAATAGCGTACAGAACATAATGTTTTGCATGTATATGCAATGAACGTTTTTGTATACCTATTACATTCATATTCATACATTGTGTATATCTTTAAAAATAACTTTATTAAGCACTTCACAAATTTTATTATTATTAAATTTTTGTGGCAAACTTTAACCACTTCTCAAATTTAAATGCTTTTTTAAATTTTTATGAAATATTATGTTTAAAATTTATTTATTTTTCAGCATAATAAATTTCGAAATTTATTTACTTCTGAAAAATTTTTCATAATCATTTTTATTAGTTTTTACGATGTGATCACGGGTTCCCGCGTAAAATCCACAAATAAAAATTATTTTTTTTTTTTTCAAATCCGATCCGATAACCGATCCTTTCTAAATCACGACAAATTCAAATCTGATTTTCTTTTGACATGAAAATCTCATGAAAATATATAAAAAAAACAAATTTTCACGAAAAATTTTCTCATCATTATGATTATAAATTTGAAAACGCATGTGTGACAAACTTATAAAGAATATAAAAATAAACATAAACAAAAAAAGTGTCACCAATCCAATAGATGAAAATAATTTTTAAAAATATGGTTCTGCAACACAAACGATTGTATTTATATTATAACTACAAACAAGATCGTATGGGTTGGATTTGATACTGAAACCGCCTATTTAATATTTAATATGTTTTACGAAAACAATATAATAGAAAACTATTGTCTCAAGCTGAATTCTTGCTAAAAATGGGAACTTTGATTTAAACTTTTTTAATTAGTACCAAAAAGTTAAATGAATAATTGAGAAAGAAATTAATGTTTTTTTTTTAATTGATATTGAGTTGAGCTCATCAGTAAATAAAATAAGAACATCGTGACTACTTGTGTATATTTTGTATATCGATGAAAATAACAAAATAAAAAGAATTTCAAAATCTTTGGATTAGATAAGTTTAAACAAGTCCCTTTCAAAATCTAAAATTATTATTATAAAAAAATTTTCCGAATTTTAATTGTTTACGAAGGAATATATAACTAAATTTTGTTTTCCATAAAGGTATCATCGTCATTCAATAAAATATTATCTAATTATATATACTGTATCATAAAGCAAGCATAAATAAGAAAAATTCTACGCTTACAGAAAATGAAAATTAAAAAAATGAGATAAAAATATTAAAACATACAAAATCCCTGCCCTACCACATAGGGGAAAACAAAATTGTATATACAATTTCTCTTCATCCCTTAAATTATTTTAAGCAATTATCTTTTTTCGCTCAAGAAAATTTAGTTTCATTAATTTTTCTAATTCTCTAAGTATGTCATTGCGCGACTTATAAATATTTTTTTTTTTAATATTTTCACTGTTTTCTGATTTATAATACAAAGATGTATATCCTTTTCCAATGTTAAATAACGACAATTTTTGTTTTAGTTGATTACTTTTCATTTTACTCCATTATTAATAATTGTTAATTAATTGGTTGAAACGTTTACTTTATGAAAAAAAGTTTTAGATATCATGTATAAGTGCATATAAAAATATAATTAAAAAATAATTATCCGACGCGAATATTCAATTTGGTATATTATACAGCTTTTTAACCTGTTTTCCATCAAAAATGAAAAATAAAGACTTTATATTTTCATTTTCTGTCTATTCGTCTGTCAATCTGTCTGTTCTCTATCTATCCATCCCGTACTAAAATGTTTTCAACTAATAAGCTACTACTCCGGTTCGGATCGTTCGAATATCGAAATATGCGCAAGCTCGTTCACTTTCACGTTAGCTAGAAAATGAAAATCCACAACTCCGTCCTTTGGATCCAAAGATCTAAAAGCATCTAAATAACTTTCATGTAAAATTTATTTAATTTAAAATGGAAATGAATTTGGAAAAAAATTTTGTGTGGTTAAAGATAGATGTCGATAGAATTCGAACTGAAGGCTGTAAATAGGTTTATCTGAAAATTGATTTAAGTGTAAATATCGATTGAAGGAATCTTAAAAAATGTTAATAACTACTATGTAAATTGGTAGCTATATAGATTGAGTTCGATTGTAGAAATATGTATTAAAAAAAAATTTTAAAAAAATAAGTTAAAAACGAGTTTTGCAAAAAACTGAGGCCAGGCCGCATGAAAAAGTAGAAAATAACTTTTTCTTCACACACAGATGTGGACTCAGATTTTTTGATTGGGACGTAAGTGATTTGATTCATGAAGAGAAAGAATATTCAAGAGAAATGTCCCAATCAAAAAATCTGAGTCCACCTCTGTGTGTGATGAAAAAGTTATTTTCTACTTTTTCATGCGGCCTGGCCTCAGTTTTTTGGAAAACTCGTTTTTGACTTTTTTTTATTTTCTGCCTTTTTCACGTTAAATAAATTGTTGGATGTTTCAAAACAATTTTATGACTAATCATATCGATGAAAATTTTTCCAATGATTTTTCCGCTTTTTCGGGTTTTCCATGGAGTTTTCTGCAACTCATTTCGCTCTAGAACTTTGTCTCAGGTTGCAAAACGCTCAAACGCTTGATCGGAAAAACTCCGGAAAAGCGTTTTACATGAATTTTCTTCGATTTTTTCTGCAAGTTTTCACCATTGTCGGAGAGAAAGTAATGATGCCAGTTGACAGGGAACTTCATCCTGCATAATTTAGAAAACTTTTTTACCGGAAAATTTTCCGGAAAAGTCGGAAAATTCCGGAAAATTTGTTCGGAAAAATCAGAAAACTTTGCATTTTTCCTAAAACGGATTTATCACTACTCAAATTTGTACCAAATTTTCAAATTATTTTTCCCGATTTTCCGGGTTTTCCATGGAAATTTCCGCTTCAAATTTTGATAGCTTCAATTGTCACGCGACATGAACCTGTGTGCCAAATTTCAGCTCGCTGTGATGACTAAAAGTGGGTCTACGAGAGTGTCGAAAATAGTAAAGAAATATACAGACAAATTACGAGTTAATAAGAATTGTGTCCCCAAAAATTTAAAAAGATTTTAAAAACTTTCTTTCAACCCTTTTTTTTTCTTTATAAATAAAAAATGTTATATTTCCGAATAAAAATTTAGAATCATGTACTCGTGCTTTTTATATTATAAAAAATAATGTACGTAAATATGTTTTATGTACCTACACAATAGATATATAATAATAATATGTATTTTGTTTTGATTATAATATATATTCACAAAATATTTGAGTTAAATTAAGCGGGTAAATATAATGTTCTAAATATGACACCATTTCCGTATTTTCAAAAATAAATATTTAATTACCAAATTTCAACTAGTTTAGTGTTTTAATATGTTGTGAACAGTTTAGATATGAAGTTCGAAGTTTGAAGATTAAGTAAGAACATATGTTAATAATTTAGTTAATTAATTTTTTTCGAACGATTCAATCAATGATCAATATCCATCGATTATAGCTATGGCATGGCTATCTACTATAGGTCACATTAGAAACAAGAAAATAGAAACTAAAATTAAATGATTGGTAAAAAACACTTTATTTTTTACGTTAATATTTTTTAAATAATAACGAACTTAAAATAAAACAAAATAAATTAGTTTATAAAATTATCCACCAGAAAATAAAAAATACGTTATAAAATAAAATTTAGTAAAAACAAAAATGAAAACGGCAATCAACTGGTGTGGATTGTGGATTGTATTATAGTTGTGCTGCCGGCGATGCCATATCAGGAATTCCAGGAACTTAGACAGGGATTTTTTAATCTTGAATAATTAAATTATTAATTAAATTATAAATTTTCTTCTTCTTCCCCATGGTGATACAGATTTTAATAATTATTAACAATAATAAAGAATTAGGTTGTAAATAATAATCTAATATTATATAATAAAAGTACGTGGTTAACAAAGGTTTTAAAAAACATTTAAGTTATTCAAAACATTTAAATTCTTTTAAATAGGGATTTTTAAACGAAAGAATACTTCAGTCCGTCTCAAAACAGATAATTTTTAGAAGCATTTACGTAAACACAATCTGGCATCACTGAGTAACAATCAGCCACAGTAATTTCAATTTTTAAGGCCGGTATTCAACTGGAGATAAAATCAACTTTTTCATGTAAAATTTTATCTGAGATAAATTTTAGTTGAGTGAATTTAATTTATCGGTACCCAACTGAAGATAAATGGAAATTTATCTGAGTAAAAATTGTATGAACATTTTTTCACTCAAATAAATTTTATTTCAAAAATTTATCTTACAAAGAATGTTTTGAACATTCTTTTTTATTTTATTTTATTTATTTATTCATATGACAATAAAAAAGCCATTCAAGGCTTATACAAATTATTGTTAGAGTACAAGAAAAAGAACTTAAAATAAAATTATAAAATAATTCATTATAACTTAATTACAGTTTTCAAATTATAAATCTTAAATCTTAATTTTAAATTTTTAATTTTAATTTTAATTTTTCAATTTAACAACATATTATTTTTCTATAATTTTGTTTTTATGTTTATGTTCATGTTTATGTTTATGTTTATGTTTCCCCTGTATATGGGTCCAAAAAATTAAATGAAATGAAATTAAACTAAATTAAATTAAATTAATCAAACTCAAAACTTTTCGAATCAAATCATAAATAACAAAATAAAATAATATAACTAATAATATAATAATAATTTTTAATATTTTCAATGTTTACAGTCATTGCAGGTAAAGCAATTTAATTGACACAAATTCACAGCTCAACTCCCTCTTCAAGACTCCCAAATGAACCCCTCACTTTATCTCTTGTAATAGGATTTTAAGTTTTTGGATCAACCAACCCCACCCACTAAGGCCCGTCCGAAAAAAGAACCTTTAGTTTATTCAAAAATATTTTTACTGACACCTCCTCCTTAAAATTCAGCATATTCCAATTTCGTATATTCCTATTAAAGAATGAAAAATCCATTATTCTATGTGAATGCTGCAACATATTCAAATTCAAGGGATATCTAGGCTGCGACGAAAAAATAAGTCTATTAAAAAGATAATGAGGAAACCTATTTGCTACTATTTTATATAAAAGCAATAGGTTTCTTATTTTTAAATAATCCAGAAAATTAGTCCCCAATAATAAACATGCAATCTCATTCAGATTTCTAGCAAACCCATTCAGACCGTAGCAAAATCTTAACGAAGAATTAAAACACACTTTCAGTCTCTCAATTCTATATGCAGCAGTGCCACAATAAAGTTCACAACCATACAAAAAGAACGGTTTAATAAGAGCATTTACAAGCAATTTTTTTATCGATAAAGGTAAGTAATGGTTCAAACCATAAAGTTTTCTCAGTGTAAAAATTACTTTAGATATAACTGTATTTATGTGATCCTCCCACGTGAGACATTCATCCAACACAAAACCCAAGCTTTTCACTTTAGCCATATATTGGATCCGTTTACCCTGTAAGTACACAATATCCAATTTATCAGACACCTTTCTATTGAAAAATGATATCACCTGAGTTTTATCCGGATTCAGTCTTAATTCATTTTCAGTCGCCCACACAGAAATATTTTTAAGATCCTCATTAATTTGATGTACACATTCTGCTTGTGACTTTAAAGGAGTAGAGTATAAAAGCTGAACATCATCATCTTTTCAAGATAAATTTTGACATTAGGTCGTGTAAAAAGAATTTGACGTTTGTTGTTTGAAGAAAACAAACAAAAATCAGAAACTAAAATAATTTCTAAACTGAAATTGGTAAAAAATATTAAAATTAAAATAATTGTTTAATTTAATAAAATAAAATAATATTGGTAAAATTAATTAAATAAAATGGATGAAAGTTGGGAGGTAAGTAAATTAAATTTTTTAAAGTAAGTTATTTTATAATAATTAATTGATAAATAATAATTAATAAATAATTCACGTAGATTTTTTTAAATTTCAACATTCAAATTCAAATCCCCTAATAACAAACCGCTTTTATAATTGTTGTTTGCACTTTCAAGAGTTTACTTTTTTCTTTGGCAGCCAAAAGTTTTCCTTTTGACAGAAAAAAAATCAACACTGATTTTTTTTAAGCATGATTTTTCATCATGATTATTTCTTGATTTTTTTTCACACAAAATTTCGCACATACATTCAAAAAAAATCATGATTTTTTTTTTCAGCAAGTGTAACCCCCAGGTTAGAAATACAATAATAATTTTTCAGAAACTATAAAATTCAAATTATAACATAAATTTTATTTACGCGCCTAGAAAAAAAAAGACGTAAACTATAAAAAAAGATGAACTAGTTCATCTTCTTTTATTTTTGCTATAAAAAAAGATTACAAAAAGACACCAAAAAAAAAAAAAGATGACTCTGTTCGTTCTGCTCTAACTTATTAGTTTTTGTATCTTCTGTCCTGTTTTGTTTTGGGATCTTTTTTTTTTGCCATTTTTAGCCATTGTGTAAATCAAGCTTAACTTAAATACTTAACCATAAGAAAGAAAAGAATAACAGAGAACAATTAAATAAAACAAGCTATGAAATTCTATAATTCTCACTGTAAGACTATTTTTTATAGAAAAGAACATTTTTTTTTTATTAAAAAAAATCAACAATCAGAAGGAAAATTGTGGATAATTCAATTATTAGATTTTTCAACAAAACAATTTTTTTGAGTATTTTATCTCGAATTTGAGTATTTTCAATTTTTTTTGGGTAATTTAACAAATTTCATTTGGCAACCCTGATTGTCACTTTGACAATAAAAGTCAAATGGATGGTTTCGGTTTTGCTATCGTTGTCTTCCTCTTGTGTTGGAAATTTTTTTGTGTTATTTTTATTTCTATAAATTTAATTTTTTTTGTCAACTTAATTTAAAAAATTAAAACCTGTAAAAATATAATACATTCAATGTAAGTAATTATTATTTTGTATACTATATTATATTTTTTTTAAGGAAAAACAAGAAAATTTAAAACGCACTTATCTTATAACTTTTTCTTTAAAAATCAAAAAGCTAAACTAATTACCTACTATACCTAAACCTACTATGTCAAAATTGAAAATAAAACAAAATAAACAAAAATATTCGCATGAATAATTTAAAAAACGAAATTTGTCAAGGTCATTTCATCATCTTATTTTTCTGAGTTTTGTTGCAAAGAGAAAACTATTAATTCATTTGTTTTTTTGTTCAAGTGCATATGTTTATATATGTAGTTGACAATTATAGGTATATAATTATTATAATTTAACAAAATATAGGAAGGGAAAACCAAAAAATTATCAATATAACATGTTTTCCAATTTAAAAAAAAAAATGTTTATCAATTTTATTTTTATCTCAATTCAACGTTGTTAAAGTGGAGCAAGTTTTTTGATAATTAAAATCTGAAAGTCTGAAGAAAAAATTTATTTTTAATAATAATACATAAATTTGTTTTTTTTCTGGGAATAGGTTTCTGACACTAAAAAAATGTCAATAGCTTTTTTTTTTAATTTATTTGGGATTGAAAAATATAAATCAGTTTTTATGAATTTTTGGGTTTCGCGTTATAGGTATCTACTGACTGTATAGGTAAGTAAGTTTTAATATTTGTACAACTTTTAACCACAGACAAGTTGTAAATGGCTTGATTCAGCGAACAAAAGGCCAAATATTTATAAGTTGATATACCTATGTATAAGTTTTCGGAGTCAATTTTTTTTAATTACTTTGAGCCTTTATCTAATGCAATAAGAAATTTTAGTTTGTGCTATGAGATCATAGATTTCAATCTCTCTAGACTTATAATACTATAAACTAAATATATTATTGTTGAATCTTTTATTTAGTTTTAATTCTTATTTAATTAAATTTTATAATATAGGTATTAATGTTAATGTAATCTGTAAAGTTTTAATTCCTGGTAGATGATAAATAAATAAAAAACCAAAGAATTGAAAAAAAAAGAATTGAATACCTCTAAATAACATATGAATGTATATACATACATACCTACAACCTGATAAATATAATTTGAACGGAAGAAACATAAATCTAAAGGTGTCTACATACCCAATGAATAAAAGAAAGTACATATATTCTTTCTACAATGACGTTGTTCTGATTTCAATGAAAAATAATAAAAAAGAAAAAGTCACTCTATATATATATAAAGTTAATCTAGTCAAAATGAGAATTTAAAAATAATCATTTTGTTCAGTTTGCCTTGTTACAATTTTAAACAGTTCATTACAAATTAATTTTTTTCAGAATTCCAAAATTAAATTTAAATGGAAATAGGTACCTACACATGTATTCTCAAAAATATTTTACGAGATAGGGAAGGTCGTTAAAACTGAAAATATCCAAATAATTTTATTATATACTAAGAGAATCAGGGTTTTTAAGATTATTAACGTCAAATAAAATACGAGAAATTCATATAAAATTAATTTTCTATAATTTAAGACAATTTTAATTTTTTTCACCGGTATGAAGTTATCCATAATTTTAGAGAAATGTATGAACAACGAACAGTTTTCCGTTCAAATTTAAAGGATTACCATCCTCTTTAACACGATTGAGCTACTGTTTTAAAACCTAAAGAATTTTCGCGTGTCCTTGCAGAGTTCAGGGATTAAAACCTCTTTTGCTCGTAACCTTTTTTGGCTACTCTTTAGAAAGCCATGCGGGACTAATAAATACATAGGTATTACCGTAAAATCGTGATAACTTCAAATCCCCATCCTTTTCCAACAATAACTACGGTTAATTAAAACTAAAAGACTTTTACTTAGAAACAAATAAAAATTCTGTGAACTAAACCAATGACAATTTTCATATTTTATTAACAATAAAATAATTTATAATATAATAAATAGGGACCTACATTATAAGAACAAAAGAGGGGTTTTATTTACTTCAATTATCGCATCAGACAGGCACTAATTTATTTTTATTTTATGCTTAATCTCTAGACGTTGTGAATATAACCTCTTTATTTATTTTTTGTTTTCTTTAAAATGATTAAATTCAAAATTTCATATACTTATACTTATATACATTTATGATCAAATAAACAAAACGTGATTTTCATTCATATCAATTTAAATAAAAGATATAAATTTTAGTTCGTCAATGCACCTTTATTTTCGAGAACTACAGAAATTGTAGAAAATAATATTGAATATTTTTATCAGCTAAAAATTATTTTCATGTCAACAATTAAAATTATTAATTAAATATTATTTCAAATTGTTTGAAACCGATTTGTCGCAAAAATATTATAAAATTTTCTGCACTTGTACAAATAACAAAATATAAATTTCGTTAATTTGTATAGAATTTTTAAATTCTTATAAATTTAAACTTAAATGATAAGAATTATCTGGTTCAGCATATTTTTTATTAGATCTTTTCTTTCTATCACTTATTTTATCAATATAAATTTAAAATAAAGTTCGCCTGAGATTTCAGCAGTAAAATTTTCAAAGTATTTACGTCAAATCATCAAGTACAAAAATAATTTGTATCCATATATAAAATGCTGTGTAAATATATCAGTCTTGAATCTTGATAACTTACTACTAGTGGTAACTACCTACGGTATAATCAGGAATGATAAAAGTTGTTTTTTTTTCTATGAACGTACCCAAAATGTCCATGTCCACCAAAATATTAAATACCACATCAAAGAATTTGTTAATAGGTTGTTGAAAAGAACATGTTTAATAAATAAACTTTTTTATTTTTATTTCTCTATTTTGCTGTGTTTTCACACAAATACTTATTTAACAATTTCGTTTTTTGTTTAATATAATTTTAGAATAGAAAACTATATTATTTCTTTCGAATATTATTTAAAAAAATAAAGACAAAATGTGTAATGTAACTGCGTGGTGAACGTGCGATTTTCTTTCTCATAATAGATTTTAGAATCTTATTGTTTTGATAAATTGAGAAAAAAAAATTAATCAAGAAGTAAATGTATGATACTGTCTGTAATCTAGTAAATTTTCATTGAAATTTACGAAAATAAAAATTTTTTAAATTTTAGATGAAAATCTCTTCATAGTTTGAAAGAGACGCTTTTCTCAACACATTTGGCGTCTATATAATCGAGTAAATAAAACGATAAGACTTAATGTTCCTTCATGTAGTTTAACTAATCTTTTTTTCGACCTTTCACGATGATTAATAATTTGTAGTAAAATAAAAAAGAAAATCTTAATGAAATAAAAGCAATATTATTTTTATCGACTATGTGGAAAGTTTAAGATTAAATCCTTGCTATTGTATCAACAACAAATTATAATATTCTCAGGTTCTCACAACTAGAATCTAAATCTAATTTTTTAATTGACAAAAAAGTTTAGCTAAAAAAAAACAAGCTTACAAACATTTTATTTACATATCTAAAACATTTTATTTACATATTTAAAAACAAACAAAATTTTTTCATTCTATTTTCTTTGTTCAGAGAAAAAAAATAATATTAATAAAAATTTGACTCAATTTTTGATTTCATTTGACATCAATTTTTAATTTAAAAATAAATTTTTTTAATAATTTGCAATTTCAACAAATAAAATTGTTTCAAAATTGATACACGTGGGTACGTAGTACATATTTTTTTACTTTTAGATTTAAAATTATAACTTGTTGACTTATTGGTGATAAATTTTTAACCGTGTCGCGCAATTTATAGTCGTGTTGACGTAAATATTTTTTTGCCGCTATTACTTGTTGATTTTTGAAGCAAAACGAGAACATGCTTTCGAACTTAGAACCAAATTTCTGACACACGAACTGTTCGGGGCTTTTCTATTGTATTTAACTACTATCAGGAATGTGAAACAGGAATGTGAAAGGTCTCTTCAAATAATTATTTTGTCTTTTAATTGGAATACTATTATATGTAGTCATAGCTTATTTTGAATTTCTTTATTTCTAATATAAGTTTAAATTAAAGTTCCGTAATATTTATTTTAATTGTATTTTTATAACGCATAAATTTAATTTCTGAATTGATTTTATATAAATACATTGTATTTTCAAATTAATTAATTATCTTATTAAATTTGCATAAAATATGACAACACAGACAACACGAGTCTTTAATTAATAAAATTAATGTTAATCTTATAATTTAGTATTTTTTATGAATAGATATATCATTTAAGATTTTATTTTTGGTTTATTTTTATTCACAGAAATTCCATAAATACAGAACCGACATACATGTATATAAATATTAGATATATATTCTTGTAAAAGGTTTTACAACATCAAAAATTATGTTTGAAAACAACTAAAAAATATTGTTTTAATTTTAATAACTATGTACATTTTCTCCGAAAATAAACGTGTATTGACTCTTTAAAGGACTTCATCTTTAAAGGACTTCATCTTTCTAGAAAAATTTGAAATACTGAATTTAAAATTTCTTATGTATTTTTTTAAGAATTTCAAATACACAACTCAAACCTATATTAGAATTACAACTAGAACTCGAAATTCAGAATTAAATTTTTTTTTTAGGAGAAGGCCTATTATTTGTTGGTTTAATAAAACTCGTACTAATTTTATATAACGTTATTACCCAGGTTGATCCTATTCTTTAGAAAAAAAAGTAATTTAAAAACTGTTACAACATATTTCTTAAGATTTAATTCATAGTGATAAATGTACTTTACAACATAAATGGAAAAAAATTGATATTAGTGTGTGATAGAATTTTATTGCGATTATACTGACCTACTATAATAATTGATTAAAAAAAAATTTATATTTCTTGTAAAGTTTCACCTTGTTGATTATAATGATAGAAGATCGTTTAATTTGGAATTTAACTGCTGGACTATATACGTAAGAGTTGGATCAGAATTATTTCTCAATAATTAAAATTAATGTAGCAAGAAACAAAATCTTTTAAAATTTGTAAATTGGAACTGTCTTATTCAGAGATTACAGGGATCAACATTAATTTACAAAAATGTTATAAGTGTGCGATGTCCTATCCTTCTCTGTCATTTAATTTACTCAATTCTACTTAGAAAATAAAACATATTTTCAAAAATGTAGTATATGGTATAGTAAAAAAAAAATTATATTTTTAAAATTATACACCTCGTACATATACTATACATACAAACATGTATTAATATGATACAAAGATCACGGAATTATAAACATTCTATACTACCTTAAATACAGATTTATTAAATTTGATGAAAGGCGCATTTAATTTTAATTCTATAGAAATTGCACAAGAATATTACATTTTTAATAATTTATATTAAATCACGATGACATTTGATGATAATTAAAATTTTAAATATTGTAAGCAATTCTTAATTTAATATTTAGTATGTATTTTAGTTTTATATGCAAGCAAACCTTCAAGTTCATCGCGTTTACTACATCTCGGGAGTCGAATATCCTGGGCTTATAAATTATTAAAAAAATTAATTAATTTCTAAATTATATTGAATTCTAAGGAGCAGGAATTATTCATAAAATAACTATGTTTTCAGTTTTATACATGAACAAATGAATATTAATTCTGAAAAATGTTACTTAAATTACATCATTATGTGCAGCAAACCTAGGATGATCATCTATATTCTATAATACTCTTTTAAAGAGTATAATACTCTTTTTGAGACTCATTTACTTTTTTTTTTTTTTTCAACAGAGTATATTTGACTTAAACATTATAAGTAGTCAAAAATGATTACTTGGCATTACATACTTGAATATCAAATTCAACCTTTGTGTTTTTTTTTTTGTAAATATCTGATTCTCATCAGCTAAAAGTCTTCTTTCAATTACAATCACATTCGAACAAAATAAAGTTTTCGAATTATCGATCTTAATAAATTTGGGTTTAAAATAAGTATTAGCAGTCAACTAAGAAAAAAATTCAATATTTTTATTCAATATTTTAGTTAGCTTTCTTCTCAATATGTACCTACCCTACATATTTTTAATTCTTATTTATTTTATTTTCATTTCAGACTTCAAAATACATTTTGGGATTATTATACGTATACAACATAATAACAAAAAAAAAATATAACTCGAAAAATATTAGCACCATAAGAAAACGCCGAAAAATTGGCAATAATTCCTAAAACCTAAAAAATTATCATAAAATTCAAAGTCAAAGAAAATAGAACTCCTTCGCAGTGAAACTAAAAATTTTTTTTTGGCATCTCATCAATTAAAATTTTTTCTTATAATAACAAACACACTTTATACCTATTAAAAAAAATACTAAATCTAATACACATATTTATCTTATAAAATATATTTTTTTTAATTTCTAAGAAATTTTTAATTTCAAATCTTAATAAATTTTAATGTAGCTAGGCATAAACAAAAAAATAAATATACCTATACAACAAAATTTTATTCAATAAAAAGCATACCGGCTGATTGTGTTTTTTTTTTTTAACTTTCAATTCCGTATTGTTTTTTTTTTTTACTATAAATTTCTTTTTTAATATAAAATATAAAAAAAATAATTTTCATTTAAAAAAATATTCAGTGAATTTTTGATTCTCAACAAGATAACATTAAAAAAGAGGAAAAGCTTTCTGTTAAAAATAAATATATATGTACATGTATAATAGAATTGATATTTAATAATATTATATGTGCAAAAAAAAACTGAAATAAAATATATTTAAAATATTTTTTTTTTTTTTTTATAAATTAATTTAATTGAAAAAATATTTTCTTTTTAATTAATTAAAATACAAACAATTCGTTTCTGATCTTATTTAATAAAATTAATCAATATTAGATGCCTTAAAAATAGTAAAGAAATTAATGAAGAATAAAATTCCCAAGAATAAAATAAAATTCTAAAAATATATTGAAATATAAATAAAAAAAAAAAATTAATAATATAATAAAATCAAGCGAAAATCATAACTTAACTAAATCCAATAAAAAAAGAAACAATAATTTAAAAATTAAAAAAAAAAAAAAAAAAAACGCACAATAAAAATATTTAAAAATATAACAAAAAATTTATTAAATAAATTAAATTTTATTCGTTAAAGAAATACTTATCGACACACTTTAATTTTTATAAAAAATCTGCTCTAAAATTATACATAAAAGTAAAGGTACATAAAAATTAATATTAATAATTGAAAAAGGAAAATATTTCTGATATTTAATGCTGATGAAACTGTCGTTTCCGTCGTCGTCGATAAAACATAAAACATAAGTACAATTCTTATCTAACACTTTCGAAGTTCGAAGAAAAATTAATAATTAAAATAATAATATCGAAAACGAAATAATAAATTCAAATAAAATAATTTCTTATAACATTGGAATTTTATTCAAATCCATAATTAAAAAATAAAAAAAAATAAAAAAAAATTAAAATGATTAAAATGAATTTTCATTAATTATCTTTTAAAAAATTTATTTGAAACTTCTAAATTTAAAATAAAATAATTATTTAAAAAATAAAAACTATACATAATTGGAAATTAATTTTTTTTTTTTTTTGGGTGGAATTTTTAATTGAAAAAATTTTCGGCAATGGATTATTTAAATATATTTAATAGAGAAGACAATGAAAACATTGAAAGCAATGATTCAACATCATTTGAAAACCAAATGGATCCAACAATTTGGATTTTTGGATATGGAAGTTTATGCTGGTATCCAGGATTTCAATATTCAAAATGTATTACTGGTTATATACGTGGTTTTTCGAGAAAATTTTGGCAAGGGAATACAACACATCGAGGTACCAAAAATAATGTGAGTTGGTTGATTGATAAAAATTATAAGATTTTAATATATATTTAATTTATGTCATTAAAAAAAATTATAATGCAAAAGATATAATTAATTTTTAATGTGTACCTACCTAATATTTTGATTAATTAAATATTTAATACTGAATAAAAAAATATCTCAAAATAAATATTATAGCTGAAAAAATTT
Organism: Hybos culiciformis; assembly: GCA_964007475.1. Classification (NCBI taxonomy): domain Eukaryota; kingdom Metazoa; phylum Arthropoda; class Insecta; order Diptera; family Hybotidae; genus Hybos; species Hybos culiciformis. The sequence goes on from OZ023273.1 coordinate 10,349,001, forward strand.
AAATTTTTTTAGCAAAACTGCAAAATTTGTCTATTTTTATATTTAAACTTTTTTTTTTCCACTTATTCTTATTTACTTTCTTATATATTTAAAGTGTACAATACAACTTATATTTCAAGTTGTACAATATGTTTCTTCAATAATTTAGTTAAAAAGTTTAGCATAACTGATAATAAACATTTTGGCATAATGTTGATTCAGGAAAAATATAAACAAATTTTTTTAGAGAACCGTATTATTTCATTATTTAATCAATTATTTCTTATCGTCATCAAAATAATTTTTAAATATTTGTATTTAAAATTACAAAAACTAGCTTGAGAATAGTTTTTTGAAGATTGAACTGATTTTTGGAAAAATAAATTTTTGAAGTAAAGATTACGTATATTCACAAGTTGGAAATTTTGCATTCATCATTTATCGATTCCGAAATTAATACACCTATCCCTCGTTTAATACGGTACTCATTTAACACGTTTTCGATCTTACACGGTTTTTATTCATAGTTAATATTTTTTTATTTATATGAATTACATATTTTTTTGTTTTTATGAAGAAGATATTTTTAAGCATATTTTTTTATTTTAGAAATAAATTGAATAATTTTTATGTTTCTATGAAATTGGTATTATTATATTTTATTAAATATACTCGTAACTCGTATTTTGTATGAAATAAATGACTGATTTTTCGCTTTACACGGTTTTCCTATATAAAAACTAATTTTTCGAGTTGCACGGTTTTATGAAGAACGTATCTCCCGTGTAAAGCGAGAGATAGGTGTATTATTATTAAAATACTAAAAAAAAAAAATATTTGTTATATATTGCTGGTTTAGTTAAAAGTTTGTTATTGTTTCCTTAGCCTACATTCAATCATTAAGTTCTATAATTTTATTTTTACAGCCTGGGCGTGTAGCTACATTAATAGAAGATAAAGAAGGTATTACTTTTGGTTGCGCATATAGAATTTCTGGTGAATCCGCTTTAGAGTATCTAAAACAACGTGAATGTACTTTAGGAGGTTACATAACATTGGACACTAAATTTTTTCCACGAGTAGCTTACGATGATACAGAAATCAATGGAGAAGCATTTTTGGTGCAGGTATGTTATAATTTTGAGAATTTTAAGATTTATAATTTACTAATTTTTAAATTTTTAGGTATATATTGCTACAAATAAAAATGAGCATTGGCTAGGAGAAGATTCTTCATTCAATATTGCGAAACAAATAGTAAACTGTTCTGGACCATCAGGTCATAACGCTGAATATTTATTAAGATTAGCAAATTTTATGCATGAGGAGCTGCCAGAGGCGCATGATGATCATTTATTCGAATTAGAAAAATACGTTTTGGAACTTTTACAGAAATCTAATGTTCCTCTAGAGAATGTGATGGGAACAAATCCATTACGAATTAGACGTGATTCTCATGAAAATATTCGACAAATTCCTACTTTTGAGTTTGTTTCACGCATACCAGAAACAAAACTTCGGTGTCTAGATATTTAAATAAAACTAAATTATTTTATAATTAGTGCGAGAGAATTTTACTTACAAATCTCTGTTAATCAAAAAAATTGGATCTCTAATATGAGTAACACAGAAAAAAGAAATATCATTCAAGAATTCAAGAATGATTCAGTTGTACTGAGTTGCAGAAAAGTTAAGCTGAAATTCGATCTAAAATTTTGAAATTATTAGGAACTTCATGTTTAAATTCATAAATTGCATTATTACAGTAACTAATACCGAGCTTGTACCCAAGCTTGATACAGTTAAATTAATTATAATGGCAGGTCCAATAATTTAAATCTACATATTTAAGTATATCTACCATACAAAATAATTACTGTAATTTAGTAATTCTATTTTATGCGCTAAAGCCTCAAGAAAATTATATATATATTTAACTGTGAATAAAAATTAGCGCTTTAAAAATTTAAGTTTTGATCCAAATTGTTGATTTTCTATGCTTATGTGTAGCAAAATATTCAAGAAAAGAATTAAGTCAATTATTGCTCATACCAGAATACCTTAAAAAATCATCTAGCAATTTAAGGAAAAGGTTATTTTATAAAAAACCTTTTTTTTTAATTAATAAAATGAAGAGAAATAAAGACAAGATTTCAAATATTAGTACATTTAAAAAAGTGTAAAAAAACATATAACATAGAAAATATAATAATGAAAGAGCTTTTAGCTTCATTTAATTTATTTTTAAGGTGATTATTTGTTTTCAAATACATTTTTTACTTGTTAATTCGAATTTCATTAAAGCTTTAAATAAATTTATAAAAAAAAATTTTATAAAAAAAAAATTTATTTTTTACTTTTTTTTTAGTTAAAATTAGTACAAAATGAAATACAATCTAGTTAGTGAGAATTTCGCCTGCTTTTTGCTCCATCAACTGTTCCATAGATGTTATTGAACTCATCCAGACATCTAAAGAAGAAGCCATAGTTTTCACTTGCTTTCTGTCCAGAACACGAGGTTGGACCTTAAATAATTTATTTTATATTTTCATTGATAAAAAATTGGAAAGCTATATTCTAAAAAAATAATACCAACCCATGACATATTTACCACACCAGCCACTTGATCAATTTCTCCTCGGACTAGCTCTTGTGCGAGAGCTTTCATTATCAAAAGCTCAATTTCATTTAAAGGTAGCTGTGTCTCTGTAGCGATTTCTTCGAATGATATAGATCTCTTATTCGCTGATCTTTTAAATGTCATTTCCATCAAGCATAACAAAGAAATTTTTTGTCGTAACTTTAGTTCTTGAGCAAGTAAATCAGGAATTTTTCCCCAAATTGATTTCATTTCTGCAAATCTAAAATAATATGAAAAAATATTGTAATTTTGTAACAGTACTATTTCAGTGTTTTAAAATTACTTTCGTATATCTCCAGAATTAAATGCTTTTAACAATTCAATCAACCATTCATTTTCAGTTCCTTTCAGAGAATCCAATATTGGATGGGCAAGCTAAAAAATGAAAAATACGAAAAAATAAATGTAAAAACTAAATAACGAAGTAGTTTTGGAGTCATGTTCAATTAATCCATTGTAGTAGAAATTATATGAAAAGTTCAAAAATTCAATGTTTTTTTCAAAATTAAAATTAATAAATATTATTTAAGGGATTTTTAATTATTTCTTATGCATTACCAATTCTCCAATATTATAAATTCCTTCACCGAGTAATGCAGCCAAGCCTAAGAAAAATGCTTGATCCGGCCATTGATCTCTAGGATATTCATCCATGGAACAACCTAAAAATTGTAATCCACATCTATAATAATCACAGTGTTGACCAACACGACGATAATACTGTGAAGCAAGCATATAATATTTTCCATGCACTGGTGTAACATTGCCAGCTTCTTCAAGGAATTCACGAAGTTCCTCAATAATTTTTTTTGTTGACTCTAGATCTTTTAAATCAGTTAAATAAACATTTCCTTGAAGAACCTAATAAATAAATTAAATAAATTAATTAAATAGAAAATTTAATTAATTGTGAAATTAAATCGAATTATCATCGAAAATTGATTTTTAAATAAACTATTGATTTAATTTAAAATTATCTTATCCATCAGATTATTCTTTATTTTATTAAAGTAAAATGAATTTGAATACCTATTAACTGTGCGATATTTTCATTGTATTTATTTTTTCTTGAAATGTAGAAGAATTTTACAATAAATAAAAATTAATCAAAATTGCCACAATTAATTAGCTCCTACAAGGCTATTAGCGTTGGAGCATAAGTTTAATATATTTTGTATTATACATTATACATATATTGTAAATGGAATTTTGGATAATAAATAAACGTAATAAAAAATTTCGATTGAATATATAAGACAAAAAACATCTAAGAATGAGCATAAATTGGGATACTTAATTATATAATGACGTAGCGATAAAATTTTTGAATAACGTAAACTGTTATTGCAATGAAAAAAATCAATGATCAACTACAGGAATTGGCTAGATAACCATGATTTGAATGATGGAAATATAGTAAGCGTATTTAATCACATACCTATTTACATTGATTGAAATAAAATATTTAAATATTTAAAAACATTCGTTGTACCAAATTAAAAAAATTCGGTTGTCCTTAAAACTTAATCTTTTTGTTTAGGTAGTTAGGTAGGTATAAGAAATTAATTTTTTGAGAATTGGCACCTCGTACGATTTAAGGTCGAAATATTACACCTTATTTTTGTTAATAAACAAAATTGAATTTACCTTTACAAACCATACAGCTTCATCGCACACTTTCACTTTATCAATTAATTTTTCTAAAAATGCAACTGCTTCTTTTTTGTCGGAAATATGTTCAACAACAACTTCTAATATCTGCACCAGACCAAAGGGATTTATTCTGAAAAAATAAAAATAGAAATAGATTTAACATTAGAATCACGTTTCGGTAATTGAAAACAAAAACTTAATACCTAGGCAGGAACAGGAACAATTAGAACAAATATTAAGGGGTTTTTTTTTTAAGAAATATGTAGCTATAATACGATTATATGTATATATACAAATAAGGTTTATTCGAGGTTTAATAAAAAAAAAACAAACTCAACTTACTTTGTTTCAAAGGTTGTTATGAAATTTTGATAAAGTTGCAATAAAGTACTCTCATCCTGAAGTTTCTCATGGCGCACAAATTTAATTAATTTTATTGTCAATTCATTCCACAATCTGTAAAAAAAAAGAAATAAAGTGATTATTTATATTTTGTGAGTTACAACGGTCGGCAGAAAGAGCAATATTAGAGGGCTCCTCAACTCAACAGTCAGATCTCAACTTAGGTTCGGATCCATAAACTAAAATTAAGACTAACTTCTCGTTATAATAATCCTCAATCATTGTCCATTCGGCAGCTAATTCTTTGTTGGTTGTTTTTTTCTGAGTAGCCAAATAATTTGAAACATTTGCCGCCGACATCCTGACCTGACTTCCTTTTTGCAATTTTTTTTTTATTATTTATTTTTTATTAGAAAATTATTATTTTTTTTTTTAAATGAACTGAACTGAACAGAATTCTGATTCTTCTTTTTATTTTCAATTTTTTTTTTGAAATGTCATTCCAAAATGTTTTTAGGGTTAGGTTTCTTAGTCTTGCCATAACAAAGAAAAAATATTAATACATTAATAAAGATTCAAAGTACAACGACATCTGCTGTATTGCACTATAAACAGTTGAATGTATAAAAATTAAAAATCGTATGGAAAATAATAATTTTAGTACTGAACACAATTGGGACGCGAAACCGACAGCTATTGTCAAAAAAATAGAAATCATGTATTCATATGAAAATGAACACAACCACGATCGTTGTCGTTGTCGCTGTCGCCCCAATTGTGTTTTAGCGTATAAATGAAAATAAAAATACTTTTTTCCAATTTGAATTATTTCTGTTGATAAGAAAATAGTTTTAGATAGACAGCCACTATCCATTATCATTAATTAATTAATATTTTATAGCTCAAATTAAAGGAGTAAACACAATTGGGGCGGTAACTACGACTACAACAACAACGACAGCGATGTCACTGGAGTGAACACAATTACGGCGACGGCGATGTAATAAATAAACAGGAAAAAAATAAACAAATAGAAAAATAAATCGTCGTTGTCGCCCGGCGACAAAATAGAAACATTTCTAATTTGTCGCCAGGCGACAATTTCGTTTGTCGCCAGTCGTCTCAATTGTGTTCATTCCATAGAAATAATAGTAAAAGAAAGGTGATTGGCGTTGTGGTAAGAAGTGCGTGTTGAAAATTGAAAATTTACCCCCCCAAGAATAAAAGTGTTAGATTCCGATTGCAATATTCCCCTTTTGTTAAAACTTTTTTCGTATAAACCGAAAACTATGATATGGTTTTTTCGTGATGAAAGTGAGTGGTGAAAACTTGGGGGGGTACATTTTCACAGTTAAACAACAACAACTTTGACTTCCTTATTGTTTTCCTTTTCTTAAGGAAAAAAATTCAATTGCCAGGCTGTGGTTCATTCTCATACAAATATACGGTTTCTATTTTTTTTTGATAGTCGCTATCGCTGTCGTTGTCGCTGTCGCCCCAATTGTGTTTACTACATAATACGGCGTTCAAACAGGCCCAAAATTATATAGTTTAAGCTTAAACTAGTGTAGTTTTGGTTTCTACCATACAAAATTTCTGTAGTTAGTTACACCAGTTTAAGCTAATACGGCGTTCAAACAGGCCCAAAATTATATAGTTTAAGCTTAAACTAGTGTAGTTTTGGTTTCTACCATACAAAATTTCTGTAGTTAGTTACACCAGTTTAAGCTAAAACTACTTATTAACACTAGAAAATGAAAGCAGTAAGCAAAAGTGAAATCAATTATTTGTAATAAATCATAGCATAATCTACGTAATATGGTCGGGCAAAATAAAATATGTGGTGAAAAACTAAAAAAAAAATTTCTACTCATACAAAAAAATCGTAATAAAAAATATAAACAATAACAAAAAAATTTTTAGTTGACAAAATAACACTAGTTTAATTTTATTTTATGTTTGAACGGTTTGCTTAAACTATGTTATGTTAAAAATTATAGGGAGAATTAATTTGAATTTAATATAACAAACTTCTAGCACCACGTTGGGCGCCATTTGTTATGTTAAAAATTATAAATTAGTAGTTAGTTAAACTACGAACAATCTGAGTTCAAATGAACTCAAACAAAAAGGATTTTATCATAAAGGAAGTTATGATAAAAAGGGAAACATGTGAAAGTAGAGGCAAGAGAAAGTGCTCTACTTTCAATAATTAGCCTGGTGTTGAGTCCACTGTCTAAGGACATCCGTGTTCTAAGGCTGGGTCTAAGCTCGTCGGTGGGTGGGTACGGACAGTGAACACCAGGGGGGTCCATAACAATATTAATAGGATGTCTTTCGTTTAAAAGATGATAAAAAGGAGATCTAAAAAAAAAGATATTTGAGAAACCCCAACCAATTCAAAATATAAAATAAAAACTTAAATCTAAATGACTAAGAAGTCATTCTTCAGCTTATGGCTATGGCCATCTAGAGCTGGACCTTACATCAGCATTTCTTATGGTACCTATAAGGACCTGTGGGATTCTTTTAGCAATAACACATAGTTATTCTTTTAGATACTTTATTTAACAAACGTAAAATAAAAAATAAAAAAATTTTTATAAACTTAATTTTAAAAAAATTACATTAAATATTGTTGATTGGAGAACAATATGATTTCATACATATATATTATAAAAATTTTTGAAAACTGGAAAATTTTCATTTTTTTTTTTTTTGTTGTACATAAAAATTTTTTGTTTTTTTAAAAGTTATTTACATTTACTTTGGTTATATTTTTCTTTGATAACCGTTTATAAAGAATACAAATTTTTGTTCTTTTGTTTCTTTTTTTTTTTTTTTTGTTTCTTTTGTTTTTCTTATATCATAATGATGATATATATATAAACAATTGCTTTAATTTATTTATTTATTTATTTATTATTTTTTTTTTTTGAAATTTTTAGGATATTTGTCTAATTCTAATTAGAAAAATTTTTTTTCTCTGTAACAAAATAGGTTCAATCTTACTTTGGACCAAGGTAGATTGAATCTAGGAAACGGAAAAAAAAATTTTAAATGTGTATAAAAAAAAATTTATTTAATTTATTGTGTTTTTTTTTTTTTTTTTTTTATATATATATTAGGAGCAAAAAATTTTACATTTCATAATGTTATGGTGGGGCTCGAAACCGCCCTAAGATTAAGAGTCTCATGCTCTATCTATTTTTCGTAGTGGTGTTTCACTGCAGAACTCTTTTGTTTCTCCGTTGTTCCTGGAAATATTTTTATGATCCCTTTGTCCGTTATTTTGACCGCTCCTGTTTTGTTGCATTTCAAAATGGTTTTCCCGTTCTTTTTCACTTCTGCTTGGATTATTGATATAGGTCCTTGTATCTTGAAACGGTAGCTGGATCCAATTTGAGTTTGGCCAATTTCTACTCCGGCAAAAATTGCTTTCAGCATTGGGGTCGGGTTGACTCCTTCTTCTTCTTTTACTCTCGGTATTGCTTTTGGAGATAACTTCGGGAGTTTTGGTGGCTCTTTCATGATTGGTACTTGTGGGTCCATTGCTCGTTTTCTTGTATTAAATTTTCCGCTATCTATTGGCTTCGGGCCTTCTTCTTCGGTATACCATCTGGGTTCTCCGGAACTGGTGGTTATTTTACCAATAAATTTACTGCTTGGTGCGTTGTCGGACATTTTTTTATTTTTTTATTAATTTTTCTTTTTTTACTGTAATTTTTTATAATTATGCATTTTAATTTATACTTTTTATTTAGTTATTTTAAATAGGCCAAAACAAAAAAAAATTGAAGAATTGAAAAAAATTTTGTAATTTTGTAATTAATTTAGAATTTTTTACATTATATATATATTTTTATTTATTATTTTATTTTTTTATTTTTTTAAACATTGAAAATTTTTTTACATTATGAAACTTCCGTAACGATTTATTTTGCTCGTCTTGTACTATGAGCACTTCGTTAGTTAGTCTATAGTTACTACCGCTTATTGTTGGTATATTGTATTTTTGTGTCCTGTTACTATTTTCTTCTTTGCCGAGGAATACAAAGAAGAGCTTTTCTTCGTCTTTATTTGTGTTTTCTGTGTCATTAAGGATATTTGAGCTAGAAAGATTTAATCTATTTTGGCTAGCTTGCATCAATTTAGTAACTAAATGATATGCTACTATACATATTATCATTAATAGATTTATTAAGTTGAAAACTAAATTTGTATTGTGTACCGCAATCATATGTGGTTTGAAATGCAGAGATAAATCTGCTAATTCTGAGGTTTTCTGAGTTAGGGTTTTTACTAAATTTTTATAAGTGAAATTGTATTTAAGATAAGAGAAGTTTGTTTGAAAATTATCTAATAACATCATGTCTAGAGTATGGTTCCTGAAGGATAATACTTCTGGAATTTCCTGGAAGTGGATTTGGGTTAAAATTTTATCTATCTTTATTTGAGTTTCTTCTCCACAAAGAGGGATAATTGCTATTCTTTTCTCACCTATTGAGAGGCATTTATCTGCCAGTTTCAGTATAGCTTCTGTATTTCCTTTATTGGAAATACATTTTTCTAATGATTCTATATTATTTATTATTGCAGTAGAGTTTTCGTGAAATTTTAAATGCTTATTGGTATTATTGAAATTTCCTGTTAGAAATTTAAATTCTTGTTTGTAACATTTGTTACAAAGAAAAAGGGAGTTTTCTAACGGACTGCATCCGGAGTTAATTTCTAAAGATGGAAGAATTAAAGTTGGGAGTAATTCCCATTGTACTTCAGTAGGGGTTGTGAAGACAAAGTAAGGGGTATGATCATTATATACCAAAGTGGGGTGGGGATTGAAATTATGGGATAATAAATCTGACCAATAAACAATTTTTTTATTTAGAAACGTGTTTATTTCGTTGCAATCTTTTGTAGCAATACATTTACCTACCCATTGATGCAAGTATAAAGATTGTTTTAGAGATTGGAATAATTCCATAGCTCTTGCTTTTGTGAGGGAAAGGATGTGTTGTGCTTGATTTTTTTGATCAAGTTTCCACATCTTTAGGTCGGCTATTAATTTTATAACTTGTATTGTGTGTTGTGTTGTCAGATATTTGTCATGGATGTGTTTTTCTAATAAATCTTGTTGCCTACTTATTTGTATTATTATTTTCTCTGTCTTCTGAAATAAATCACTAGATATTTTAGTGTGGTTTAAAATTAGTGATTTGTATTGATTTATTTCGTGTTTTGTGTTTTCTAGATCGTTTTTGAACAACTTGAGATCTATGTTACAGTTATCAAAGTTTATACCCCATTTTCCTAGAATACTGAAGGAAGTACATCCTTCTCTATCTTCTGCGTCTCTTTTCCTTTTTTGGGGTTTGTTTCTTAAATTTTTATATAACTCCAGTAACCCTCTTAGTCCTACTTCGCATAGCGAAGTTTCACAAGATTTGAATTTTTCTTTAAATTCTATTGAATTTATCAATCCTATTAAAGGTAAGTTTCTGAAATTTTCAATGATCTTATATTGATCAAAATGGATCTCTATAGAAGGTTCTTCACAAAACCATTCAAGGGTTATGTCGTCGTTATGACGAGGTTGGATTTCCCATTCTTTTGTTATAGGATAGAGAATTTCTAACATTTTTAAATTTAGTTTTTCGTTTGGGGTCAAATCTCTTTGAATTTCTTTATAGTTACTATTTCTGGTTATTTGTTGTGAAACTAAACTGATTGGGCTTATTTTATTGTTATTTAGAGCAATACTAGTAACATTTGGTGTCAAAATCGGTGGTACTAGTATTCCATTTTGACAATCATGGATTGGATTAATGTCCTTTAAGGACTTTCCAAAGATTGGGTAAATGTGGCTATATTCCAAGATTTTTGTCGCATAGATCTCAATTTGTTTTTCGTATAATGGATACGCATTTAGTTCTGTGTCCTCGTATGCGGGTCTGTATAGATTTTGTACTAGGACTATGCTTGAATTTACCGGAATTAAAGTCGCTAGTACCATAACCTGTCTCAATAAGCAGTAGTTTCTTATTTGAAAAAAAGTTAGTAATAAAAATAAAAATAAAAATAAAGCTAGTATAGAACCTACAAGGTACAAAAAAAAAGTAACTGGCTGTGTCATCCATGACATGGATATTCCTACACAGCTTAACAGATCTTTACACATAATTAGATTGTTTGTTTATTGAAAAAATTTCTTGTTTATATATATATTGATTTCGAAGAACTTTTCTTATATTGTAACAAAATTTGTATTTTTATTGTTTTTTTTTCTTTTAATTTTTTTTTTCTATATAAGTAATTTTCTTATAACTATCTATTTTATATATTTTATCTATATTTTATCTATATTTTTTTTTTTTTTTTTTTATATTTTCTTTTTTTTTTTTTTTTTTTTTTTTTTTTTTTTTCAGGTAAATTCTTATACTATTTATAAATATATTTTCTTTATATATATATATTTTTTTTTTTTTTTTTTTTTTTTTTTTATATTTTTATTACTATTTATTTATTTTTTTTTTTTTTTTTGTAAGAATGAAATTCTCTTATTCTATACAAATTTTTGTTATTTTTTTTTTTTTTTTTTTTTTATCTATTTGTCTATATCTATTTATAATTTTCTAGAAACAAATGTTTCTCAATTTTGTTGAAGATCAATTTTAATCAATTTTCTATTCATACATATACGTTATCATATTTTGGTTTTCTAAAAAAAATAAAATTATTAGAATAAGGATTTATTATTCATTTTTTTTTTCAAAAGAAAAATTTATCATTGAAGAAATCTTAAATGTTGTACCGAAAATTTTATTTTATTTTTTTATTTATTTTTTTTTTTTTTAATTTTTATCAGATTTCCTAAGATCCTTAAATTTTTAAGTCTTTCGCATGATATCTCCCTATAGCATTTCTACCTACTAGGTCTTTGACTTCATATATACTATTTCCTATTATCCTTAAAACTAAACACGGCACGAATTTCTTTCCTAATTTCGCGTTGAAATGTTTACTAAAATCACTTTGAGCGAAATTCCTTCTATACAATGTCTGTCCTACTTTGTACTTTATGTTTTTACATTTCCGGTTGTACAACTTTCTCCCTTTCTCTTTTGCCTTTTCTAAGTTTCGTTTAACTATATCTTTTATGATTTGGAAGGATCCTGGAGGGGGTAATATTTCTGTATCCTCTCCTTCTATCATATTTAGTTTTCTTAGTAGTTTAAAAGAGCTACCATGCGTTATCATGTGTTGTCCGAATAAAATGTAATAAGGTGACATACCCGTGGCTTCGTGCACACTGGAGCGAAGAGCTGTGCTTATGCTATCTAGATCTCCGTCCCAGTTGTGTTGTTCGTCGTCTACGTAGGCTCTTATTGCGTTTAAAATTGATCCGTTTACCCTTTCACTAGCGTTAGCTTGTGGTGCATAGAAGGCGGTTAATTTGTGCTCTATACCGTAGTTTTGTAGGTAAGAATCGAAATCTTTTGAGACGAGTGGGGTTCCATTGTCACTTAAGACACTTTCCGGACATCCGAACAGACTAAAAGCTTCGTCTAACACTTTAATTGCGTTAGCTGTAGTTGCTTTTCGTAATGGTTTTATTATTACATATTTTGAGAAGGAGTCTAGTATTATGAATATGCACGTGTTGCCAGATCTTGATCTTGGGTAGGGGCCTAAGAAGTCTATGTATAGGTGTTGAAAAGGTCTTGACGGGATTTGTTTTTCTCCCATAGGTGGTGTTAGTATCTGATTTGTTGGTTTCGTTTCTTTACAAACTGCACAATTTTGTATGTATTTTTTTATATCGGAATACATTCGTGGCCAATAATATTTTGTCCTTATTTTGAACAGCGTTTTTCTTAGCCCTCCATGAGCTGAGTGTGGGGGATCATGATTGTTTTCTATTACTTTGCCCACTAGTTCTTCCGGGACCCATAGTCTCCATAAACTCAGCTCAGATTCTTCTTGATTTTTTCTGAATTCTGTTCTTTTGAAAATTTTGTTTTCAATTATTTGTAAATCCGGTAAGCTATTTTTGTTGTCCTCGATTGTTTCTCGTAATTCTTTATAGTTGATAGACTCAAAAGCTTCTGAGTCTAGATCTAAATCGGGACATCTTGTTGTTATTTCTTCTATTCCGAAGGATCTTGACAGGGTGTCTGCTACTACATTTTTCTTTCCTGCTCGATGTAGAATGTCAAATTCGAACGCCTGTAGCTTCAATGACCACCGGAAAAGTTTTCCGTGATGATCCTTGCATGTCATTAACCATTTCAATGCTGCACAATCTGTTATTACGGTAAATTTAGTACCTTCTACGTACATTCTAAACTTTTTTATGGCTTCGACAACTGCAAAACATTCCTGTTCTGTAGCTGCCCACCTAGATTGTGTATCATTGAATTTTTTTGACATGTAGGCTACAGGGTGTTCGTTGTTTTCTTCGTCATATTGAAATACGACTGCCCCTATGCCTGATTGGCTGGCGTCAGTTTGTATGAAGAATTCTTTAGAATAGTCGGGGGGGATCAGTATAGGCTCGGAAACTAGGATTTCTTTAATTTTACTAAAGGCCTCTCTAGCTTCTTTTGTAAATTTGAATTTATTTTCACTATTTTTTAATTTTAAACAGTCTGTTATTGGGGCTACTATTAAGGAATAGTCCTTAATTAGTCTTTGGAACCATCCTGTCATACCAAGGAACCGTCTAGTTTGTTTTAAGGACTTTGGTTCAGGATATTCCGATATCGCGGATATTTTTCCTGGGTCGGGTTTTGTACCGTTCGCGCCGATTAAATATCCTAGATATTTAATCTCTTTCATGAAAAATTTCGATTTCTCAACATTTATTGTGAGGTTGGCTTTCCTTAGAGCGATTGCTACTTCCTTTAGAAGTTGAAAATGGCGTTCTTTTGTATCTGTTGCCACCATTAAATCGTCTAAGTAAACCTTTACCTCCTCCTTTAAATGCTGAGGAATCACTTTATCCATGAGCCGACACATGCGTTGGGCTGCGTTACAAAGTCCGAAAGGCATACGCGTGTATTGATAGAGGGGTCTACCTGGGATTGCAAAAGTAGTTTTTTCACGAGACTGTTTTTCTAACGGAATCTGCCAAAAAGCGTCTTTTAAATCGATACTACTTATGTATTTAGTTTTGTCTATTCGTGCTAATAGGCCTTGAATATTTGGTAAAGGATATGCGTCCTTTTTCGTCAAATCATTCACTTTTCGCGAATCTAGACATAGGCGGTTTTTACCAGGTTTCCTTACTAGCACTACAGGTGACGTCCACGCACTATTACTTTCCTCTATTACCCCCATTTCTAACATTCTATCTACTTCAGCGTACATAAGTTTTTGTATTGCTGGTGAAATTGGGTAATGTTTTTGTTTGACCGGTTCGTTTTCCTGGGTGTCAATCACATGTTCTTCCAAATCTGTGCACCCTAACCCTTCGACCGCGTAGGACGGAAACATCCTTTTTATCGCTTCTAACTCTAATTGGTCGTTTAAATCTAAATAGTGAATATTTGTGTCTATTTCTTGTATTTCTTCTATTTGTTTAAAAATTTGAGGTGCTAAATTAAATTCGGTCCAAAAGTTAACACCAAGATATAATTCTTGTGATAACTTTGGTACCACATGGATTTTTAAAGTTTTTGTGACATTATTAAAAGTTATTTGTGCTAAAATATAGCCTATTATTTCGGTTTTATTACCGGCTGCAGTTAATAGGGTATCTCTTATTTTATGTAATTTGTAATTTGTATTTTCTTTTAACCATTTTGAATCTTTTCCTAAACATGAGATAGAAGCACCGGAATCCAATAGTCCTGTTAAGATTTCCTTTCCTATTTGGATTCTTGCATATGGTCTATTATCTTGTGGCATTTTTATTACTGCTGAAAGAATCCTTTTCTTGTCATCTTTTGCTTTTATATAATATTTGTTTTTCCTTGCTGATTTCTTTGTTTTTTTCTTCGATTTCATTTCTCTTTTTGTATTTAGTCTTATTTCACTATTATTGAAAGTAACTATTTCAGCCCTTTTCTTATCGTAACGTTGTTTTCTTATATGATAAGGAGGCCATTGTTTTCTTTCCTTTGTTATCCTTTCTTCGGTTTTTGTTCTCTTTAGAATTCCTATTACTTTCATGTTTTCATTTTCATTTATTTCTTGTTTTTCGTTTTCAATAATTTCTTGTCTTTCAAGTTTCTCTTTTTCAATATTTTCTTTTTCTGTAATTTCTTTTTTTTTTATTTCTTTTTGTTTTTCCATATTTTTATTATCTGTATTTTCTTGTTGTTTTTCAGGTTTTTCTTTTTCAATTTTTTCATTTTGTTTTTCTTTTTCAATTATTTCATTTTCATTTTTAATTAATTCGTTTTTTCTGGTTTGAATCAAGTTTTGGCCTAAGTTAAAATCTGTAGACGGCCTTTCTACAGATTGGGAAATCAGTTTCCCTGAAAGCGAACTGTTTTGTGGCAGTTTCGGCATGTTGGTGCTACTTCGTTTATCATTCCGCACCTGTAGCAAAATATCCGCCGATAGTTTGCTGGACAATCCATAAAAGCGTGTCCAGGTCCTTCACAGTTCCAGCATCTCAACTTATTTTCTGGGGTTTCTGGTCGGGATTGCTGTTTTGGTTTTGGTTGTTCATCAAATTTTTTCTTGTTGTTGCTCAAGTTATTTTGTTGATGTTTTGGTACATTTTGTATTGATTCTACTTCGTAGTAATCATTATAACTATCTTCGTACGGGTAATCGTCTTCGTACTGTATTTCCTGTACCTTGTACTTATTTCGGTCGTTGCTTGCCCTGGCATATCCTTGTTCGTCCTGATTTGCTCGGTAGAAAGTTTTTTGGTCTTTACCGGCGTCAATCAATCTGAACTTGTTCCTTAGAGCTGTTAGATTTTCAACTTCAACTGCTTGAAGAGGTTCTTTATACTCTCTTCTTACGTTAAGCTTAATTCTATTTGCTAATCGACGTTCATTTAATGGTTCGTCTAGCTTTTGGTTTAATGCGTTCATAGCTTGTATGAATTCGCGCCAAGTTTCGCCTATTTTTTGTTTTCTATTAATTAGCTCGGTAATTTTTATATCTTCGTCTAATGCCTCTGCATATTCATTAATGAGGGCTGAGCTAAATGTTCTCCACGATGTTTCTTGTTTGTCGTGGGTTCTAAAGTATAAAAAGTACCATTTTTTTACAGTTGGGTCAAGCAGTTGGTGGAAATGGTTAATTAGGACACGATCTGAGATGTTGTGATCTATCCTTTGATTATTGACGTCTTTTACGAAGTTTTCTACTTCGTCTCCATTGAAAAATAATCCAAACCTTTTCTTTAGGTCTAGCTCTTTTGAGTATCTGGATTCTAGTTGTTGTCTTGGTTCTTCGTTATTTCTTGCTCTGTTATTCCCAGGTCTTGTTTCTCTCCTTTGAGGTGACCTGTAATCTCTTTCTCCTGTACTGGATATTACTCTTCGTTGATTTACTTCTTGATAATTTTGTGAATTATTAGAATGAATTGAGGGGGGTCTTGCATTTTGTTTATATTGGTGCATTACCGGCGTAGATGATCTTGAGTCAGGGCTACTGGATCTATTATTTCGTGTTATCGGGGTCTCTTGTTTTGCCTTAAAATCCATAATTATTGGCTTCATTTCCTCGCTAAGGCTTTTTATAAGTTCCATTAGTTTTGATATTTTATGATCTTTTTCTTCTATGCTTTTCTTTTCTGTACCGCTTTTGATTTCTTTCTTTTTATCTTGTATTTGTTCTCTATTTTTTTCTTGAAAATTTATGTTTCCAACTTTATTTGATAGTTCTGCTATTAACTCTTGTCTTGGTATTTGTGGGAAATCTAATTTTCTATTTATTTGTATTTGTGGCATAAATTTTGGTCCAGGTCTGGTCTCTCTCCATTTTGTCCAATTTTCGCCATTATAACCTGTTTTTGTCCACTCATCGCCATTATATCCTGTTTTTGCATATATTATTGGTCCAAATGCCCCACCTTCATCTTGAGTTGCTGAGTCCGTGCCTATTTCTGAGTAATATATTTTCCGTTGTGATTTGCTTGGAGTCTCAGTTATTTTTTTTGGTCTATCTTTGTTTATTGCTCCTTTTGATTGGTTCAAATCTCCCCCTTTTTCTAAAAAGGTATAAGTTGGCACTGTTTGTTTTTCTGAAGATTTTCCATTTCCTATATTATCAGCTTCAGCTTCCTTTAATGATAGTTTACTTATTTGTTCTTTTACTTCTTTTAAGCAGGTTTTTATCACGTCTATCAGGTTTTTTATATGGTTATCTGCATCTAAATCTATTTCCAAGAAATCAAGCAATTTGAACTTATGATGCGTTAGTCTACTATGTAAAGTTACAAATTTTTCTAAACTAGGGTTTTCTATTGATTCTTGGGTTAATCTGGCTACTTCTTTAGCATCCCTTATTACTGATCCTCTCTCAAGGAATTGCAGTGGGTCTTTCGCGCCCATGATACCACTTGTGGCTAGTCTTATTCGAGTTTGAGGCTTGTCTGTTTCCCTCAAAAGGTGTTCTTTTAATATGTTCATCGCTTCGGGATCTGAATAGGAAATCTGATTTCTCAAATATTCATATTCTAACTCTTCTATTCCTAATAATTCAGGATTTATATATAAATTTTGAGTTTCCATTTTAGATTTCTTTTGTTTTTTTTTTTTTTTTTTTTTTATTCAGATATTTTCTTTTCTTTGTTTATATATATATTTCTATAATTATTTTATTATATGTATGAATATAATTATCTATTTTTTTTTTTTTTTTTTTTTTTTTATTTTCTTTATTATTTCTTTTTTTTTTCTAATAATATTTTGTATATAATTTTTCTTAATATTTTTCATTAATTTAGGTCCTTTTTAGGTATAAGAAATGCTTAATGTAGTTGTTTAGTAGAGTAAAAAAAAATTTTTATAGGAAAAAGGAGAATTTATAGTTAGCTCTATTTAAAAAAGTATAGATTGAAATTTAAAAAGTGGTTTTTTTTGATTTAATTTCGACTGGTTACCCCAGCATGTACAGTGTGGACTGTGCCCACATTTTATACTGAACTCACACTGCAAGGTAACTCGTCGAAAAGAAACACTGTACTTGTTTACAAGTACTGAAAATCAAATCGCAGCACGTTCAGTGTGGACCGTGCCCACATTTTATACTGAACTCGCACTGTACGATGTTGATTTTTTTTTTTTTGTTATTGAAGAAAAAGATTTTTATAGTATCTCCTGTTATCTATTCCCAGCATGTACAGTGTGGACTGTGCCCACATTTTATACTGAACTCACACTGCAAGAATAGGTAACAGGATAACTGTTTGTTTAGTGTTAGAATTGGAAATAAAGTATAGTTGTATAGAATTAGAATTGTAATATTGTTCGGAAAAATTTTACCCCAGCACGTTCAGTGTGAACTGTGCCCACATTTTATACTGAACTCGCACTGCAAGGTGAAAAGTTTCTTCCAATATTATGAAGAAATTATTTAATAGAGCTATTTGAATTGGGGTTTCTTAAATATGTATTTTAACGTCTTTAATTGTGTATATATAAAAAAAAATTGTTTCTTTATATATATTTTTTTTTTTTTTTTTAAAACATTATAATTTCAAAAAAAAAATCTTGTACTAGGCGATTTGCCTTTTACTTATTCAAAGGGCAGAGACTCGTAAATCTTCCGCCTCTTTGAGAAGGGTAGGACTCATAGTCTTACCACGTTGGGCGCCATTTGTTATGTTAAAAATTATAGGGAGAATTAATTTGAATTTAATATAACAAACTTCTAGCACCACGTTGGGCGCCATTTGTTATGTTAAAAATTATAAATTAGTAGTTAGTTAAACTACGAACAATCTGAGTTCAAATGAACTCAAACAAAAAGGATTTTATCATAAAGGAAGTTATGATAAAAAGGGAAACATGTGAAAGTAGAGGCAAGAGAAAGTGCTCTACTTTCAATAATTAGCCTGGTGTTGAGTCCACTGTCTAAGGACATCCGTGTTCTAAGGCTGGGTCTAAGCTCGTCGGTGGGTGGGTACGGACAGTGAACACCAGGGGGGTCCATAACAATATTAATAGGATGTCTTTCGTTTAAAAGATGATAAAAAGGAGATCTAAAAAAAAAGATATTTGAGAAACCCCAACCAATTCAAAATATAAAATAAAAACTTAAATCTAAATGACTAAGAAGTCATTCTTCAGCTTATGGCTATGGCCATCTAGAGCTGGACCTTACATCAGCATTTCTTATGGTACCTATAAGGACCTGTGGGATTCTTTTAGCAATAACACATAGTTATTCTTTTAGATACTTTATTTAACAAACGTAAAATAAAAAATAAAAAAATTTTTATAAACTTAATTTTAAAAAAATTACATTAAATATTGTTGATTGGAGAACAATATGATTTCATACATATATATTATAAAAATTTTTGAAAACTGGAAAATTTTCATTTTTTTTTTTTTTGTTGTACATAAAAATTTTTTGTTTTTTTAAAAGTTATTTACATTTACTTTGGTTATATTTTTCTTTGATAACCGTTTATAAAGAATACAAATTTTTGTTCTTTTGTTTCTTTTTTTTTTTTTTTTGTTTCTTTTGTTTTTCTTATATCATAATGATGATATATATATAAACAATTGCTTTAATTTATTTATTTATTTATTTATTATTTTTTTTTTTTGAAATTTTTAGGATATTTGTCTAATTCTAATTAGAAAAATTTTTTTTCTCTGTAACAACTATAAAATTTTATAGTTTATATTTTGATATTTGAACATGATATAAAATGTGAATAAAAAATTGTAAATATGTATTGTAGTTCATAAAATTGCCACAGAGACATTCTATTAAAACAGTGAGTTATGTAAACCATTCCTTAGAGATTTATGTAAACAATATAAACAAAACTATTCTATTTTTTGATTTATCTTTATTATTTAGTTTGTAATGTCTCAAAAAAATCCATACCAAGAAGATCATGATGGGACGAACTGCTGGCTGCTAGGATACAAATCTAAAGTTATCACAAATTTCGAGTTTAATCGTTTTTTTTTTGTTTTTGCAAACTTCAAATTCAAAAACTAGAATTTAGTCCTTAGTGGCCCAATTTAAGAGAGACATTAAAAAAAATTCAGAATGAGTTACAAAAGGAAATTCTGTTTGGTACCTTCTTGTAAAAGTACTGAACAAATTTCAGGTGTTGACGGCACCAATATAACCCTTCATCCAATACCAATTAGTAAGTGTGTTCTTTTTAAATAAAATAAATAGATAACTATTCTCAGTAATAAAAACAACAATGTTTTAGGGTTGGTTTAATCTAAAATTTTGAAAGGTTTGTTTATAGAGTATGCATAATAATTGTATTTTATTTTTGTTTGTAGAGTAGGTATGCATTATTAGGCGTAACTGCAGTTTACGTGACCCACTCAGAATCGGCTGAAACTTGGAGGGGGGGTAGAGGCGGTGCCCAAACTTCCAAAACTGAAATCAGTTCTTGGGGCAAAGGCCCCGTTTTGGAGATAGGGCCCCCCAAAGTTTTCATACATTTTGTATGGGAAATTTTTTTTTTTGCCCGATTGGCCCAATTTTTGGGAAAAGGATAAAGGGGGTGCCCCAAAACAAGAGGGGGGGGTTGGGGGAGGCGGGCGGGCGGTCTGGTGGTTGGTCAGTGGGATTTGCGGCGCCAGCCGCAAATCCCACTGACCAACCACCAGACCGCCCGCCCGCCGCCCCCCACCCCCCCCCTCTTGTTTTGGGACACCCCCTACACTCTCTACAAAAAAATGGGGCAAATCGAGCAAAAAAAAAAAATTTCCCATACAAAATGTATGAAAACTTTGGGGGGCCCTATCTCCAAAACGGGGCCTTTGCCCCAAAAACTGATTTCAGTTTTGGAAGTTTGGGCACCGCCTCTACCCCCCCTCCAAGTTTCAGCCAATTCTGAGTAAGTCACGTAAACTGCAGTTTAGCCCATTATTATTTAGGTTTCTATACCATACCCTGTGTGTACTCAATTCCAAATTTTTAATTATTGGAATAGGCACCAACCTAGTTTCATGTTTTTATAAATTAAAGGTTTCAAAACTTTTATTCTTCACAGAACTCTTTTAAGTCTGATTCTTGCAGAACCACACATAAAACCCTAATTACATACGTAGTCAGACAGATGATATTGTTTCAGTGAATATATGTAAAAAATAACAAAAAGGAGCTTTTCTAACCAAATCAGTTTTAATAATCTTTTTTCTTTTTCAAATATTTTTTTTAGAATCACCACACTTAACTAGAGCTTGGTGCAAATTTCTTTATGTAACTGGTTTAAAAAATATATCCCCAAGTACACCGCATTATGTTTGTTCACAACATTTTGATCAAAATACTGATTATTTAATTCAAAAAAATGGTAAAAAGGAATTAGCTCCTGATGGTAAGTTGATAAAGATAAAGTTTAACAACTTTTATTATAAGCAGAAGATTTGTTAAGGATTGTATATTGATTCAGCAGCTTAAATCAACCGCATAATTAATTGTTTAAGACGAAATTTTTTGTATTCTGCAAGTTCCTCTAAAATAGGAAACTAATATATCTTCGTGACATTATATTTTTATCTATTTAATAGCTATTCCAAGTTTTTTCAAAAAAGATAACAAAAAACTGAAAATAAGTAATCTGATTGACACAATTGAAGAAAATTCATTAATAAAAAATGAATTCGTTGATATGGACAATGTTGATTATACATCCATTAATTCAGAACAAGAGTATAGTCAGATGGAAGAGGATTCATTAGGTTTGAATATTTTATGCATTATTTATCACTGACTAATATTTTAATTTTATTTTAATCATTTAAGCTACCACTTCTAAGACTCTAGATTTTACGGTTTTCACTTCAAATAAACCTACTGTAATGCAACAATGCTGTTCAAATGAACAGAAAAAAACACTCCCTAAATTCGTAAATTATTTCATAGAATGCAAGTGTAGATATGTTGAAAGAAAAGAAATTGGCATACAGTGTGAAATAATGAAACCGGAGCGAGACGAAAATATACCAGAAAAAAAAGTAAAGGCATTAACATCGGTTAATGAAGAAGACTTATTGCTTCATTCAGATGAATCACAGGATATTTTTAATGAAAATGAAAAAAAAAATTCTACTGAAATCAATCCTAATTCAAATAATGAATCCAGTGATGAAGAGTCTTATTTTCGGCAGAATACTATCGAACTTGAAAACGAAATGGAAGAAGAAAATAAAATGTTTGAAAAAGCTAAATTTCTTGATTTAGAATCTGGAAAGTATAATTACAAATGTTCTATTTGTCAAAGGACTTGCATACATAAAGGTAAGTAAATCATTAAAAGAAATTCTTTTTATGACTCAATGGAATATTGACTAATTTATTATTTGCGATATTTGATTTGATTCCCACCTATTACATTTGATCCTTTTAAATTTGACCAACTAAAACAGCACACTATCATAAAACAAATAAGTTTCAAAAAGGGTCGATTCTTCTTTCTTAAAAAATATTTGAATTATTTCATAAGTAATCAATCAAAAGTTTTGTTAAGCTTGACTACAGTCGTAACTCAATTGACGATCGATGATAACCGAAAATTTTTTTCAATAATTTCAATCTTTAATTTATAAAAAAAAAAAAAGTTATATTATAATTATAACAGATTTAATGTTCTTTAGGGAATTTCAAATTTCACATGGAATCGCACATGGAATCAAGTACAGTCTGTTTTTATTGTGGTGATGATTTTGTAACTCATAAGAAAATGAAAGAACACGAATATTACTGTAAATTTGAATCCAAAGGTGAGAAGAAACCTATTGGTAAATGGCCATTTTTTAGTCCAAAATACATAATAAAAGATCATGAAAAATTATATCCATGCAATGAGTGCAATCAAACTTTCCAAGTTCCGAAGATGCTGAAAACACATAAAGAAAACGTTCATATGGAAGCCAAATTTATTTGTGAAAAATGTCCAAACAAAAAACAATTTCCAACTATGTTAAGGTTGCGGACCCATAATAGAATAATTCATCAGAAAGATCATAAATGTGTTTACTGTAAAAGATTTTTCACCGAAACTAAATACAAAAGACATTTAGCATCTGAAACTATAAAAAGAGAAGCAAGTCAAATGGCTTATGAAGAAAGTCAATCATTTAAATGCAGTATTTGTAATGAATCAGCGAAATTAAGTGACTTATTTGAACATTTTCGCAGTCACAAAAAAGAGGAAATATTATGGAAAATGACAAACAAGATCAAACAATTTGAGTGTTGTCAATGTACGAATGAAAATTTTCCATTTTTACATTTGCTTTTGCAACACTACAGAAAAGAACATAGTACGAATCTTGAGAGATCAAAAAATTACATTTTAGGAATAATAGATTACTTGAGTGGAAATAATTAAAACTAATAAATTTTTTTAAAATAAATTATATACATTATCATTAGTGTCAGAAATAAAATATTCATTTCATTAATGTGTAGAATTTTAAGTCTAGCTCTCGTTATTTTATTATTTAGAAGACTAAAATTATTCAAGCCAATATTTTTTACAATTTTCTTTTCGTAGTTTAATTTTCTTATTTTATTCTTTTAAAATAAATTTTTATTTGATTAGGCTAAATTTCTACATTAATTTTTAATTTATATTTTTTTTATGAACAATACCTGAAATATTGTTCTACTTTCAATTATAATCGAGGTTATTGTGTAAATAATGTATTCTATTATGATATGATGAAAATATTTTTTTTATTTATTATATTTTTTTATTTTTTTTATTTATACACATTTATTTTCATCTAAAAAATTTTGTTTCAACAATTTAATTACAATATAAAAAAAATGATTGAAATTGAAATATATTAATAAAAAAAAGCAAATAACTAGTCTGTGTTCTTGAAATGATTTAACTGACCAAAATATACATTGACAAGTTTAACTTTATTCATTATGACTGGATGTGTGAATGTTGATAGTAATGCTCGTGCTAAATCGAATTCTCCTTGAAGAATCAAAGTCACGACTAAATTATACTTTATGACTGCTTGGGCTGCGTCTAACGAGTTTAACTGCCAATTTCGAGTTTCAAAATCAAAATAATTTGAATTTGTGACAATTTTAGGCTCTAAATGATCTCTGGCTTCAGATAACCTGTTTAGCATTACTAATGATTCAGCACAGTACAAATGACCCAGCATTCTACAAAAGAAATTTAATAGAAATTAAGAGTTCTACCACAAATAATGCTTCGTCTACCGAAACGATATCACAAAATCAAAAAAAAATAATTCAACTCACGTATATGCATCAGATAGATTTTTTAGTTCTAACAACTGTATTGCGTACTCCAGAGCTATAACGTAATCACCAAGTCGAATTGAAACATAACTGTATGATGCATAAATTGCTGCAATCAAATTATCAAATGATTCCTTTGTAATTGGAATTGAAGGACTACAAAAATTTTCGTCCTCAATTTTTATCCAAGCTTTATCTTTTTTCCCAATTTCACCATCTGCTACGGTAAATAGAAATTGGTAATTTTCTATTAAAGTAACTGAATTCCTTAGGCATAAGGCAGCAAATTCTAAATTTGGGTTCGGAATAGCAGATGATTGACCATCTTCTCTATATAAAAAAACATGTATTTTTCCAGTTAAAATTTAGAAAATTCTGTAATTAATAATTAATCTATATTAAATCGGGTTAGGAACTTACGGGAATTTTATTTTTGGACTCGGCTCTAAAATGTATTTCCTATGTGATCCAGATCCAATAACAGACGATACTATACGCTTTTTATCATTTTCCATTACATTCTGATTTTAAAAAAATGTATATTAATTAAAAAAGTATAATTTTTTTTATTTTCTCACCTTTTCATAGTACATAATACAAGATTCTGCTACTCTTAACCATAAACGTGGATTATTATGATAAATTTTCAATGGCACCAAAAAACATTCAAATGCATCTTTCGGTCTCTGTAAATGCAACATTGATATTCCTAAATTATAAAGTATTTCTGGCATTGCAGATGCATTGAAACAATACAACGGAGCATCTGTAATTGATTTAATTGTATTTATATCAAATGATAGAGCATGTTGAAAAAACTTTGCAGCTAAAGCATAATGACGAACACGCAAATGTATGACACCCATATTATTAGCAATCACTGTATCCTGATCTTCACTATTCTCATTTACATTGAATGATTTTGATGTGAAATTTTTTGATAATTGTTTTGCTGCCATTTGAAAATCTTTACCCACATAATACTGGTGTGCTTTTAAAACTGAAAATTCAGCCGTACTATCTTCTGGTACAATAACATTATTTTTATTAACAATATTTGTTAATAATGTCATTAAACGAAAACGTCTATTCATATTATCATAATTTGAAATTGATGAATTTTCATTTGAATCATCACTAATTAAAGCATCTTGATTTAATCTTAAATGTGTTTCTAAGTATTTCAAAAAAGCTCCAGCTTTTGATAATTGATTCGTTGCTAACAGCAAAGTCAGCATTAATAAACCGATTCTCGATGATGTTGTTTCATCGAAATCTTGAATTTTTTCAGCAATAGGTTGTAAAATATTCAATGCTCCATACGGTTTTCTTAAGTGATAATAAATTACAGCTGCATTATAAGTTGCTATTGCTATGTTTCGATTTCTATAATCACCTGTTGAATTTGCATTTGGTTTCAGATTAAATTTAGCAATATCCATTAAAAGACAATCAAGTAAAATTTTATATTCTTTACAATTGCCCTTGTAAAAATTCACAATATTAATATTGTGGTTTATTTTTTCAATAATCCCATTATTTCCTGATTGATTGACAGAGCTTATTTTCAATGTTTCCAATATTTTCAAGCAATTATCGTAGCGTTTTCTAAAAAAAAAAAAATGCAAAAATAATTCAAAAAATAATTAATTAAAAAAAGGAAATTAACATGAACATGAATTACAACAAAGAAGCGAAATAAAAATATTTCACTATCAGCTTATTATACCTATTTAATTGAGAAAGTTAATCTAAGGACTACCGATTCATTTTCATTTTCAATAAATTTGTAATGACACTTTATTGCTGTAAAACTTCTTAAGATCACAAGTTGTCCTTAATGGGCTTAATAAAGTGCATCTATATTTTGAATTTAATCAATTTCTTCTTAAGCAGTTTTTAGATAAATAATAAAATTGAAGATAGGCAGGTATAATAATGATACGCCAAGAAATACCCTTCATCTAGGTAGGTATATAAATTAAACTTTCTTAATATTCTTACAATTTAAATTCATCTTGTGCTTGATTCAAAATTGTGTCATCTTGGTCCGATATGGATTGAATATTTTCAGCCATTATCAAATGAATTTAATTTATATAAAAATACACCGGCCTCTATCAAAAGAAAAATTGAAAATATTTTTTTTTATAATATAATAATTACATATATTCTTTTTTATTATATTTAAGTATTTTATTATATTATATTTCCTCCAATAAAATAAAATATTTTAGTTTATTTATGTTAAATGTTATGTTGTACGTAAATTAATAGAACAGGGCTGCCAGATGGAATTAATGAAATTTCCTGAAATTTTTAAGAAATTTCCCCAAAACAGACACTTTTTTTTTATATTTTCGTGTTCTAAAATTTTTTTTTGCCCTAAATTAGAAAAAAAAATTGTTTAACGGTTTTACTCACTGCAGTTTTTCCCCAAAAACAGCTTATTTTTGCAAGATTTCCTCAAATTTTTAATATGTTCAGATTTTATGCGGTACTTATAATGTTCTAAATCAAAAAGTTTAGTTCCAACAATGGATTTTGAGTTCAACGTACGTAGAAGAATGGTAATGACATCAATTTCTTAAAATTATTAGGGTAAAAAAATTGACGAGTCTGAAATTTTAAATATTGTTGATTGCCAACGTTAGCACAATATTTTTGAATTTCTTCAAATTTTCCTCAGAAAAAAATATTTTCCTCAAATTTTTCCCCACGTTTTTTTTAACTTTTTTTTTTCCCCCGAAAATAAAAATTTCCTCAGTTTGGGGAAAAAATTCCCCAATCTGGCAGCCCTGTAATAGAATTTATTGAATATAAGATGGAATGATTTGACATTTACACTTCTTAACTGTAGTTGCCATTTAAGCAGCTAAATTTAGCACTACTTTTTATCGGTATCACTTTTCTTGTAAATATCGATCTTTTAAGTGCTTAGTAGGTACTGTTTTTTTTAATAAAATACAACTTTAATGCATGTCGCGTCAATTCATCGAAAACCAATTCACCGAAAACATAGTTAACCAAACAAATTCATTGGGGGCTATGAACTGATACTGGAACTGTTGTTTTTGATTCTGAACCAGAAGTAAGAAAATATAACTATACATGTTTTTAAAATCCTTTATATTAACTTGGTCACGTTCATCGTTAAAATATTCCATATAAAGGATTTATATTAAAAATTTTGTTTTTATGTTTGTGTTTTTATTTATTGTAATAATTGTCAATAATTGTTCACAATTTCACAAAAATAACGAAAATAAATAGGTAGGTATGTATATGCATTAAAAAAGAAAAACGAAAAAACATAACACTGCATATATGAACATTATATATTTTAAGAATAAAATACTAATTAATTAAATACATTTATTTACATGCTTAATGTATAATGTATTTCCTCTAAAGCAAATTCTGAAAAATTCAAAACTCTATTTTAATTCACATATCTTATTGGGTTTATATTTGGAATAGTTAGGCCATTTCATTTACTTCAAACTTTCAAAACCGTCTATTGTTCTTTATTTTGTAATACTGTATGAAATTCACCGTTTTATAATTGAAAAGATACTGAAGAAATTTGCAAGAATACTTTTTGTAAAAGTTTGGGGGTTTTCTGATGTGGGTTTGAAATTTTGCACGACGTGCTTTTTACAAGGTTTCTAACAAAACCCCATCATTAAATTGAGAAAGTGCCTGGGGCCGACTTCCTTCCCTTGTTCCGCTTCCCCTATTTTTCATTTATTTAAGTAATCAATTTTCAAGATTAATATTTACAAAATTATAAGTTTCAATTTGAAATATTTTGGTTCATTACAATAGTAATTTTAGAATCTTTAGAATTAAATAAATAAATTAAAATGTTTCACATTTTCCTTTTTTATTACAACGTTTTGTGTCAACTCACTGTCTTGTCTGTTTGTCTATATCCAGGAAATTTTGTAATCAAATTTTAGACCACTTTCCGACAAGCTACAGCTCCGAAATTTTGAATATAGCTCTGAACCCGATGACAATACAATATTCTACCACTTTAATCATGATTTGAAAAGTTTCTCGTCTGTTTGTCTGCCCGCGAAATTTTGCAATCAAATTTTCACAACCAAAAGTTTGTCCGATTTCATTCAAATTTAGTACATAAAAAGAAGAAATGATTAAACACACGAATTTCGTAACAACAAATTTATTGGCCTCCTACCCAGCGACTTTCCTTGGGAAGTACTTCAAAAATTCGTCAGATTTCTTTCAAATTTGGTACATAAAAAAAGGACATATTAAATACACAAATTTCGTAACAAAAAATTTATTGGCCTCCTACCCGGCGATCTCCTATGAGGAGGACTTCAAAAGTACGTTCGATTTTATTCAAATTTGGTACATAAAAAGAAGAAATGATTAAACACACAAATTTTGTAACAAAAAATTTATTGGCCTCCTCTACCTTGCTTGGGGAGGACTTCAAAACTTCGTCCGATTTTATTCAATTTTTGTACATACAAAGAAGACATAATAAAACGCACAAATTTCGTAACAAAAAATTTATTGGTCCCCTACCCAGCGTGGTAGACCTGATATTCCATAAAAAAAAATTTGGAAACCAAGCAGGTTCTGGCATCATTTTATATTTAAAATTGTTGAAATAAAATGGTTAAACGTATAACATTTCTTTTATATTGTTGTATTTGTTTCAGAAATAATTTTGAAAATCAAATTTTATATACGAAAAATTCTGCTTTGTTTCAGCTTCAAAACTAAAAAGTAGAAAATAAATATTAAATCATAAAAAATACATTTTATAAAAAACAACGTTTTTCTTGCGCACTAAAAAGTATAAAATAATGTTACTATGAGTTTCATTTTGGTAACAGACTTTATAACTTTTCTCCGGCTCATTCAGAGGATTGTGGACACACATACTTGAAACTGATTACAACAGTCTATAACTAGAAACGTGGGGCGCATTTTTACAATACATTTATAGTATCACCTCAAAAATGTGCCCCACGTTTCTAGTTATAGACTGTTGTAATCAGTTTCAAGTATGTGTGTCCACAATCCTCTGAATGAGCCGGAGAAAAGTTATAAAGTCTGTTACCAAAATGAAACTAATAGTAACATTATATTGTACTTTTTAGTGCGCAAGAATAACGTTGTTTTTTATAAAATATATTTTTTATTATTTAATATTTTTTTTTATTAAATTATGTTTTTCACTAGGAAAATTTGAAACTTATGCATATAAAAGCTTAGTTTTCTAACTTATGCATATAAACTTATGCATATAAAAGCTTAGTTTTCTAACTTTATATGTGGCAAAACGAATTATATTGCTAACTGATACAGAATGTTTTTAAATAGAATTTTATTCAATATTTTATTTTTAATAATAATATCAGGTTCTGCAGTTCTTAGTTGTTCCAATAAAAAAAGTAAAGTTGAAGGTAATACAGTTAAAAGAATTAAATGTGATGGTTATAAAGTTGAAGAGCATAAAATTCGTACTGAAGACAATTATATTTTAACATTACATCGAATTCCACTTTCAAACACTATTAAGCCACCAGTTTTTTTACAACATGGTCTTTTAGCATCATCTAGCGATTGGATACTAAACGGACCCAAAAAAGCCCTAGCATATATATTATCAGATGCTGGATATGATGTTTGGATGGGAAATTCCAGGGGAAATCACTATTCTCGAAGACACGTTTCATTAAATCCAAACGAAAACAAATTTTGGAATTTTTCATGGCATGAAATCGGTCAACTTGATCATCCTGCTGCTATTGATTACATTTTAAACACATCACAACAAAAGAAATTGCATTACATAGGACATTCTCAAGGTGGAACTAGTTTTTACGTATTAACAACAACAAGAACAGATTACAATGACAAAATTTTAAGTGCGCATCTTTTGGCACCAGTTGTTTACACCGAACATATGAAGACTCCTTTTGCTAAAGTATTTGCATCTATTGTGGGAATTGGAAATCCTTTAATGAAATTATTATTTACAGAATTTCAACCAACTAATGATTTTATGACAAAAATGGGTCAAGAAATTTGTCAAGATAAGTCTCCAATTCAAGAATTGTGTGTTAATATTATATTCTTAATATGTGGGTATGATTTTACCAATTTAAATAAGGTAAATATTAAAAAAAAGTCTAACAAATATCATACTTAAAATATCACATAACAAGAATTGCCTTTATATCAAAAACAAATTTCAGACCATGATACCTGATATTATAGCAACAGTTCCAGCTGGTGCTTCTTTCAAACAAATAATACATTATTCTCAAATATATAGATCAAAGAAATTTAGAGAATTTGACTATGGGCAACTTGGAAATTTATTTAAATATAAATCTGTTGATCCACCAGAATATGATTTTAAGAAAATTTCAGCACCTGTTATGATTTATTATGGTGACAATGACTGGTTGACAGGTATTGAAGATATTAAAGCACAAGAACAAAAATTAAAACACGTCTTAAAATTTAGCTACAGAGTTCCACATGATAGATGGAATCATTTAGATTTCTTATATGGCATTTCTGCAAAAAAGTATTTGTATAATAAAATTTTAGATGACTTAGAACTTTTTCATCATAAAACGATTTAATAAAATCCTATATTGACTTATGTTGTCCGACCGTTGTAATAATGTCGAATCTCCAAGCGTCCAAAAGTCTATGAAATAAAATTCAGATATCCCTCTTACATTGTCAAAAGATTACATTGTAAATACAGTTTGGAATGTCAGAACAATTCTTTGATGGGCGGGAAGAGGAGTATAAGTCAATTTTTATCCGAAATGAAATCAAATCTTTGTCGAGGTGAAAAAGTCGTGTTACCTGCTCTGGATAAAGTCGTATTATGTGTTCTGTAAAAAGAGTATAACTCCATTGGAAGTTGATAAACTTATAATTTTTTTTACAGAACTCGTAATACGACTTTTTCACCTCGACAATGATTTGTTTTCATTTCGGATAAAAATTTACTTATACTCCTCTTCCCGCCCTTCAAAGAATTTATGACGATAACATCCCAGTCATACAAAAAATGACCTGGGTTCCTAAATAACTTACTGGTCGCAAAAAAAAAAATTATAAAATTCAATGACCTCCCTGTGACATTTCACAGACGTTCCAATTTGACCCAAGTTATCAAATGACTTGTAATTGACCGAAAAAAAAATAATGCAATGGCCAGGTCAAAATGTAACCTATATTTGATCTTGACTGAGCTTTTTTTTTTATTAATGCGACCGCGATAAGTCTTCTTGTAACAACCAGGTCTTTAAAGCACTTTTTTTTTGAAAGCTTCTTCCTACAAAAGTCACATAAAAACTCAACTTAAATCATTGTGTCGAAATCGGACTTACAACTAACTTTAAAGTTATATTAAAGTCGCTTTATGACTTTAAAGACTCATTTGCGTCACCATTTGACTTAAATTTAAAGGAAGGTAATAATATTACAGATTTTTATGCTTGTATTTAATTGAAAGTAAGCATTATTTTGAGTCGTAGAATGACTCAAAAAACATTTTAAAGTCGATATTTGACTTGATATTTACTAAAAAGTCACAAAGAGACTTAGATTTAACTAAAAAGTTACATAATTCTTAAAAATATAATATTTTGAGTCAAAGAAAGACTCAGAAGTCATATTAAAGTCGCCATTTTACTTGATTATTACTAGAAAGTTACAATGCGACTTCTATACGACTAATTAGTTGCAATAAAATGAAAATTTATTAGTAGTTGTATTAAAAATTTAGTTTAACGTTATCATTTCAGAAGTCAACATCAAAGTCACGGAAAAAAATATAAATTTATTTTAAATTCAAAAGTTTAATAAAAGTTAATTAAATCTCCAAAATAATTTTTCAATAAATATTAAATTTTGGTAAGTAGTTAATTTTAATTAAATTATACGTATTTAATGTTTTATTTTGTGTCTTAGAAATATGACCAAATTTTTATTTTGCGATGTCTTGCTGCAAGGATTTTCCTGGAACGGAACAACAATTAATAAGAAACGTTTTTCAAAATTTGATAAATTAACCAATTTGTTTCTAGAAATTATACGAGAAAGTTATGATAATTCTTACACCAAACACAAAATTCAACAATTTTTTATTGACTTCAGAAAGAGTAAAGCGAACGTAAGTATCTTTAGCTGTTGTTTTATTTTTTCTTTATCTTGATTAAAATGTATTTATTTCTTTTCAGTGGACATAAAATTACAAATACAGAAGAAAAATCATTAAAAGAAAACTAAAACGACTGAAACAACTGCTTTTACCGAACCATCCACTCCTGTTCAACTATCTCGTTTGATCGATTTATCTACATCTACTCATGAACAATAAATAATAACCATAAATAATAATTTATTAATAATTAATTCCTAGGAATTAATATTTTTATTTCTAATATTTAGAATATAATGGTATTAAATATTACCATGTATTTAAACTAATGTATATAATTTTTTTTAACTACTAATAAGTTAGTAAATGAACTGAATTGTTCTTTTTTTTTGAATTGATAATAAATATTTAATTTGTTTTCGTAATTAATACATACATACATATTCTCACTTTTTATTTATTTGTAGATAAAACAGTTAAAAGATTATCATTACCATAATTGTTATTAGAAAAAATGCAGCTTGCAGTTAAAAATGAAGTGTATCCTATACATATAATATTAATATGATCATATCCATCTCTGTAAGACGTTTCAATGAAATTAAGATGTCACAATCAAGATATTCAAATAAGTCGTCACAACCTGGAATTAGCAGAACGTCATGAAGATTAATTAACCAGATTCTACCCTAAGCAGACATTTTATTAGCTTTATAGCACAGTTAAGGTCCGCGCATTTTGAAGACGCATAAAAAGATTAAATTAAATGGAATTATAAGATATGTCTTATACTCCAATTTAATTTTTTTACGCCTTTTATGACTTTGAAATGCATCGATCATAATTGTACTATAAAATTAATAAAAATTCTGCTAAGAGTAGAGTCGTTTTAGTTAATCTCAATGACGTCCTGTTGACGTCAGATTGTTACAATTTAGTCTCTTTGAAACGTCCTCAATACGTCACTACCCCGTCTTATTGTGACTAATCAAATCGTGTTTGAGTCACTATACTGTCATTTTCTGACTCTTTAGTCTTCAAAAAGTCACAAATTTACTCAATTTTACCTAATCAAGTTACTTTAGAGTCACTGTCAAGTTATTTTGTGTACTTTTAGTCGTTTAGAGGTTCCACAGTTACTCAACTGCTATCCTAAAGCTTTTTTATTTGTCGTAATTAGGTCTTTTTACGGTAAGCTTGTGACCTAGAAGCTTTTACTATAGTTTATTTGAGGATTCCTGAGAGTCATATTGTGACTTCAAAGTAATACTTTTACTTCTATGCGACGTCATAAAGAAGTTCAAGCTTTACTTAAAGTTTACAAAATGACTCAGAAAAGCGGTGCACGGGCGGTCGTGGCAACCTCCAGGTGACGTTTCGCAGAAGTCTTTTTAGAACTTTTAGGTCTTGTGACCTGAGTCCCATGCCAGTCATATGACCGTCTAGAGACAAATTTTGTATGATTGGGATAACAAGATAATCACATTATCTTTTACATACCTATTATATTTTTTAACTCAAAAAATTTCTTATTTTATTGAAATTTTTTGTAATGCAAAATAAAGAAAGATGAAATTATATATCTTTATCAAAATTTTGATGATACTTTATTTTCAATCCTAGTAATTTTTACCATAAACGAGAAATTTGAGTTATCATACCACTTAAATTTTTTCTAAATTACTCTCACAACCAGTATCAATTATACACAGTTTTCAAAGTATTTTCTAATTTTTCTTTCAACTACTGTTAACCCCAAACGTTATAAATTTATATTTAAGGTTTAAATATACATTTCTACAAAAATAAAAAATAATTATACCTATTATGTTTATCAAAATTACAGTTGGATTTGATGATATTTTATTTTCTAGGGTAGAGAGTTTATCGCAAAATTAGTTGTCACTAAAAATTCATACCTAAGCAGTAATTATTATGTTTTTATTTTTACGAACTTCATTAAAATATACAAATTAGTTTCTTTAAATTATATAATATTAGGGTTGTCAGGTGTCCAGATTTCTAGGTCTTTGTCCAGATTTAGAAAAATAAAAATCTGGTCATCTGGATAATCCAGAAATTTCAACGACTAAATCTTAACATCTGGACTGTCCAGATTTTCAATATTATTAGCAGTAAGTATAAAATTTGAAGTAAAAATTTGTTATACATTTACAAAATCGATGACTTTATTAATTTTTGGCATTAACAAGATTGTGATCCATTAAAATTAGAACATTAAATTATTTTTTTAATAATTTCAAATTATTATTCAATTATATATCGGTTTAATATAATGTAGTTGTAGATAATAATGTAGTAATACCAAACAATAATTCAATTATAATATCAGTCTATCATCAATAATGTCATAATGTAGAATGTAGATTATATATTTATATAATATTTTCATAATAATAAGAAATCATTATTAATTAAATAACCAATAAAATTATATTGATAGATAAAAAAAATTAAATGAATAGTAAAATTAAAAAAAAAATCAAATCATAAGTGAATGCAGTGAGAATTGTCCAGTTTTTTGCCTTTAGGTTTATATCCAGATTTACACAGATTTGAGCCAATAAAATTTCAATTTGTTCAGATTTCGAACTTTCAAAAACTGGCAACCCTATTCAAAGTTAATTAATTTTCAATTCGTTCTCGTTCCAAACTTACTTCACATACATGTGGAATTGGGATAGTATATGTGCCCCAAAAAAATAATTCTGTATACCTATTGTATCGCCGATTATATACTTACCTAATACCTGCAAGAATTGAGAAGATTGATTCATTTTTTAATCGTCGAAGAGGTTGCAACAGTGGCGGTTTTAAGCACAGGCAAGCAAGGCATTTGCCTGTGGACTCGCGCTCAGGTGGCCTCGCTTTGTTCTTCATAGTACAATGTACAAGAAAACATGAATTCATATGTAACTTAAAAGAGAATATTCAAATCCAATATAAATCATACATGAATTTATATTTAACTTCAAAGAGAATATTCAAATCCAATATAAATGAGTACATACATACCTACGCTATTTACACAAAGTATAAAATCTAATATTTCTAAGTATACTGCACCTGCACTATTTTAAAATATATGTATGTTCATATGTATAAATTTGTTTGTGTTATGCACACATTTAGTACACTGAGAAAAAAAACCATAGTAATATTATACAAGTTGACTTGGGTAAAAAAAATTGTACTAATTTCCAAAATCATAGTTTTTTTATACAAGTTATTGGTAATATTATACATTGTTTTAAAATTAAAACTTCGATAAATCATCAAAAAAAAATTAGAGGATTTATACAAGTGAAGCAACTGTTAAATTATCCAAATGCTTGAAAAAGTAGAAATCGTCAACAAATATTTTGCATTGAAAAAATAAATTTTTTTTTTTACAGAAGCGTTCGTTTTTTAAGATTATGACTGTTTTAAGTACTATAAATAAAAAAAACTAAATTTTTCGAACTAGAACTAGATGACAAATCGATCACTATAAAAAAAAAGGTCGAAAAAAGGAAGATTAGAGTGTAAAATTCATATTTTTATTGCTTTTTTTCATTTTAAATCCATACGGAAAATTTAATAAAAAACATTATTTCTCATTTTTGTAGTTTATATTGATCTGAAGTAATGTACCCTACAGGTTTTCAAGTACTATTAGAAGAAATATACAATTTCAATAAAATATTTCGTTGCGATATTTGGATAGAACATGGGGAATCGACAAACTTTAATCTAGGAATATACTATTCTAGCTCAAACAAACGCCAGAAGTCAGAAGAAATCCAATCTCAATTGCCGTCCCATAAAACGGAGGATTAATTCATTTTTATCTCCTAAGCTCTTGATGAATCAAAATTTTTTTTATAACCGGAAGTAATGTAGATATTTATTTCTAATAATTAAAAACTTTGAACATTATGTAAGTAGTTTCTTTTTCCATAATTTCTCAATATGTAGGTATGTATGTACGTAACCACAATGAAAATGAAATTGTAATTATAAATAACTTAGTACCAAAACTATTATACAGCAACGTTAAACAATTAATTAAGATATCTCGTCCCGGGAAAATACTTCTAAAATTTTATATTTTTAAAATTTTGTTTTTGTGATTAAAAATTGGTATGAATTAAATGAAAAACTAAAAAAAGCGTTAAAAAATAAAAGTAATACTTTATACACAATAAAAGCAAACGTTAAAGGGTATTATTAGTAGTATCTAACTACAATAAATTCTTTTAATACACTTCAAGTACATACATAATAATGTTTATATAAATTTCTAATAATAAACACAATTCATTTTTAATTTTAATAGATAATTTTAATACTTTATTTTCAATTAACATTTTTTAATCATTATTAGACAAACAAATATACCTATTGATCGCACGACTTATAAAATTTTAAGTAGGTAAATTTTATTCCACTGGCAATCGCATTAAAGAGGAAGCGAACTAATACTTGAGATTCTTAAAATTGTTGTGTTTTTCAGTGGTAAAATACCCAGGCAGAATTTATTAAAAATATAAATAATTAAAACTATTTTCAAGGTAAACAAACTGCTTCTAATCCTAAGAAGAGAATTTGGTTAAAAAACTAAAATTATTTTTTTACAATGGAAAAATAAAATTGATCGAAAAAGAAAAATCAAAAAAATATTTTGAATTAGTTAATCCTGCTACGAACTAGTTTTAATTAAATTCTGAGTTTGTTTTCATTTTGCGGGAGGTAATAAAGCAGGAAGAGTGAAATTCTATAACAATCTTTTCAAAAAAATGAGCATCGAGCAACATTTTTATTTATTTTTAGTTGTAAAATCAGTTCAAAAATTTTAAAAATTTGAAGAACATTGTAATTATAAAATTTGACCCTAGATTTGCAAACAAAAAATTGTCCTCTTTTTGAACATTTTAATTTTTAAATGTATTAACTGTTTACTCATCTACATACTTAATTGTAGAATAGAAAGGAATTCTCCCAGATTTTTATCAGTAACCGAAATTAATAATTAACTCAAAATCAACAACAATAGCAATAAATAATCATTTTTAACTGGAAAATAAGAATTTTAAGTATTTTTTAAGTGGGTATTAACTTATTAATCTTAACTTAAGCCAATAAACTTCACTGCATAGAACTTTTAAACAATATTAATAGAATTCAGACAATTGTTTGAAAAAAATTACAACTTTTAGATCACAATCAATAGCTTAGTTTTTAATTATTATAATTTTAATTTCAAACAAATGCGCTCTGCACTAATATTCACTAATATTAAATTTTGAACTCTGAACTAAAAATAATATAATAACTCTCAAATGAATAAACTTGATTAATTTTTTATTTATTAACATAGTTTTTTTACTAATGGTTTCAATAGATGATATATGATCATGTACATATTTAATGAACCTTTATCACTCTTATGTTAGAATTGGCCGCGTCACATTCGAAACAGCAGTTAGCATTGATTCGCGAATAAAAATTAAAATTTTAAATTTAATTCCTTAAAAGTTACGATTTAAATAAATTCAAAAAAATTTTTTTTTATTTTAGAGTTTATATACACATATACGCAAATATAGGTATGTATAGTTATTACTTTGAAAACATATTTAAAGGCTTAGAAATGTTATACATTTCAACAAGTTTAATTTATTAGAAAATTAAAACTAAAACCCATCATAAAATTCACTTAGTTTAGGATAAAATTAGTAGATATAATGCAAGGTATAATAAATTAGAAGAAGCTAGGTAAGCTCTGTTGTTTGTGAAACAAAAATAAAAAAATAAAATTTTATCGATCGTTCGATAAGCTATAATACGGATTAATTGCATTAAATAAATTGATAAAAAATTAAGTATAAAATAAAGCAACCCCCATGAAAAATGTATTAATTAAAATTTTGTTCTTTGTTCACCAAAATGATTTTAATTTATTTATTATTTGTCAGCTTTCTGGCTACGAATACCGTTTCAATTGATTTACAATTTTTCAATACAAGCCAAGTAGACGGTAATACAGTTAACAGAATCAAAGCTGATGGATATAATGTTGAAGAGCATGAAGTACAAACTTCCGATGGGTACTTATTAACTTTACACAGAATACCTTCCGTTAAAAGCAATAAGCCGCCAATTTATTTACAACATGGTATGTTGAGCTCATCTAGCGACTGGATTCTTAATGGTCCTGGAAAAGCATTAGCATATTTACTTTCCGATTTAGGATATGATGTTTGGATGGGAAATAATCGAGGTAATACATATTCTCGGAAACATGCGTGGATAAAACCAAGTAAAAAATCGTTTTGGAATTTTTCTTGGAATGAAATTGGACTATATGATGTATCAGCTACAATTGATTACATATTAGAGAAAACAACTCACAAAAAACTTCAATACATTGGACATTCTCAAGGAACTACATCATTTTTTGTTTTGGCTGCAACCAACCCTGAGTATAATGACAAAGTTTTGAGTATGCATGCCCTGGCCCCAGTAGCTTTTGCGGGGAAAATGAAAAGTCCTTTCGTTAGAGTTTTAGCTCCAATAACTGGCATTCCGAATGCTATTATAGAATTATTTGGCAGTATGGAATTTCTACCGAATTCTAAAATAATGAGTAAATTTGGTGAATTAGGATGTCGAGACAATTCTCCAATTCAAGAATTATGTAGTAATATTGTGTTTTTGATATGCGGATATGACTCGGAGAATTTAAATCGAGTAAGAATACTCAACATAATTTTAAAATTTATTTATTCGTTAATGTTGGCTGGATTCAAGTGTCTGTTCAATTTCAATGCACAGATTTTTGCTCAAAAACGTCACAAACAAAGCACAGATAGTGAAATCGTCAAATAAGTTTGTTCTAAAATGTTTACTCATTTTTGTGTGTACATTTTTCTACAAAAAAATGTGCATTATTCATACAGTAGAATCAATGTTAATCGTATCTAGCAAAAATTAAAGCTTAAGGTCTTGAATGTAAAAAGATGGCTAGTAGTCTCTAATAAAACAAACTAGCATTGCGATAATTGAAGGCGAAAAAAAATTTCAAAAAATTTAGGAAGATACGGTTTCTTTAGATAAATTTTCCAATTTTTGAAATAAATATCTATTCATTATTTTTAAAGCAAGATCAATATTTTGATGCCGTCTGTAAATTTAGTCTAACGAAATAAGGACTAATACACTTTATTTCCCATTCTAGGTGGCATCAAAGATTGAATTAAGGTTGAAACAAAATTAAATAAAACGAAAAAAATGCTGAACATTTTTCGACAATTTTATTTTGCAATTTCTAATAAATTTTGGTTCATATTTATTTAAAAGATTATAACAGACAGATATCCCATTGACTAATTGGATACCCTAAAACTGTAACCATTAGGAGATTGGAACCCTGTTCATTAGATTGCACCCATTTCATAAAAAAAGATTCAACTTAAAATTCTAGTATATATCATTTATATTACATTACATAAAACCTACATACATAATGTTATTTATTAATTTTGATTTATTTATATCCATTTCAAATTTAAGAAACTTTTTTTTTTATACGAGCACAGTGGAATACGAACAAACACCATGTTCAAAAATTTGCTTTATTTACGTTTGTACATTTAGTATATTATATATACATATTTACTCAATTGCACAGATAATGGAATAATTGAGCAAAATAATTCATGCAAAGTCGAATTTGTTCATTTTATTAAGCTTCAAGCAGATTTTCTTTAGCAAATATCAGTTTATGAACTTTAGCAAATATCCAAGCATTGATTCTTATTTTTATTCATTTTAGACATTATTACCAGATATCGTGGCAACTATCCCGGCAGGAGCTTCGATAAATCAATTACTACACTACGCCCAGGTTTACAAATCTGATGAATTCAGAATGTTCGACTATGGAATAATAAGAAATTTGATTGAATATGGAAATAAAAGACCACCGAAATATAGTCTCGAAAAAATAACAACACCGGTTGCGCTTTATTATGGAGATAATGATTGGTTGGCCGAAGTGGCCGACGTAAAGCAATTAGCATCTTCATTAGGAAATTTACAAATTAATTATAGAGTACCACATGACAAATGGAATCATTTGGATTTCTTATGGGCAATAGACACAAAAAAATATTTATATGATAAGCTTCTTAAAGATTTAGAACATTTTCAAAAAAGAAACAATATAGTGTAAATATTATTAAAAAATTAGCATAATGAAAAAACATGATAAAGAATTATGAATTTATTTTAATATTAAACATAAGTCTGGACCTATCTCTTGATCCTTCGCTTTGGTCAAACTGGAAAGATAATATAAATAAATCCCTGGCATCTTTTCCAAAACCCACCACACCGAACCACGCCTTTCTCTATCATTTCAAAGAAATAAAGCAAAAACGGACGGATGTAAATGCCAAAATCATGTATACTGATGCATCAAAAGATAAAGATAGAATAGGTTTCGCAGTCATCGAGGCAGAAAAAACACTGTGTACTAAAATACTCCCACCTAACACACAGTTTATACAGCGGAGTTGGCAGCGGTCTATCAGGCTGTTCTCCTTATCTCCTCAAACAATCACGATATTCATAATGTTATATGTACAAACAGTCTTAGCACTATAAATGCACTATACAATGCAAAAAATGCCTCTAACTTGATCATAGCGATTAGAAATAAATTTTACAAAAACGGCGTTATTTAAAAATAATTTGGCAGGCCACGTAGGCATCTTGGGAAATGAAAAAGCGGAAGCCAAATTTGCGTTAAGCAGTCCATCCACCTTATTCTTGCCGAATTGCACTACATATATTTTTAACGCTATTCACAAAGCTATCTGTAAAAATAAACAAGAAAATTGGGATTTGTCCCAATCTTCTTTAAAACTTCACTGGCCAAACATAGAACCTCCAGCAGGATGCATGTCAGTTGTACAATTACCAGTTGTACAATTTTTTTTGTGCCAGTTGTACAATCCAAAATACCACTTGTACAATTTAAAATTTAAATGTATATCTGGTTTTTTGAATTGTATAAGTGGTAAAAAGATTCCACTTGTACAATTTACCACTTGTACAGACAAGAACCATTTGTACAGACTATTGCCAGTTGTACAATCCAGTTGTACATTTTAGACCAGTTGTACAATCTCAATTTTTCCGAATTAACCACTTGTACAATTTTTGACCAGTTGTACAATCTTTTTTTTTTTGTAATTTACCACTTGTACAATTTTTGACCACTTGTACAATCTATATTTTATAGAATTAACGGCTACATGACATAACCGCGAATGTCATAATAAAACCGCAAATGTAATAATAAAAAATATATTTAATCATTCCACTGTTATTTTTCACCCGATTTGACCTTTTTAATTTGGAAAAGGCGCTAGGGCACTTTTTTTTCCTTGGCGCGCTTGCTCGAAGCGAATGGGACGCAGTAGCGGTCACCCATTATGCACAACAGCTTTTCCATACATTTTGCTTAGTTTTTCACGGTTATAACTTTACCATAGAGATTGTACAACTGGTCTAAAATTGTACAAGTGGTTATTTTCAAAAAACATATATTGTACAACTGGTCTAAAAATAAACTGGTATGAAAATAAATATTGTACACCTGGTCCAACATTGTACAAGTGGTTTGAGAAAAAAGGTATTGTATAACTGGTATAAAATTTACAAGATAAACTTCACTGCATAGAACTTTCGAACAATATTAATAGAATTCAGACAATTGTTTGAAAAAAATTACAACTTTTAGATCACAATCTATAGCTTAGTTTTCAATTATTATAATTTTAATTTCAAACAAATGCGCTCTCCACTAATATTTAAATGTACCTATCTACGTAGTTTAAATTTGAACTCTGACCTAAAAATATATAATAACTTTCAAATGAATAAACTTGATTAATTTTTTATTTATTAACATAGTTTTTTTACTAATGGTTTCAATCGATGATATATGATCATGTTATGTTAGAATTGGCCGCGTCACATTCGAAATAGCAGTTAGCATTGACTCGAGAATAAAAATATCAAATTTAAAATCCAAAAAATTTGTTTTTTATTTTATAGTTTCTTATTTCGACCAAATATATATATTTGTATATATGTATATACATATACGCAAATATAGGTATAGTTATTACTTTGAAAACATACTTAAGGGCTTAGAAATGTTCTACAGTTTACCACAAGATTTTATTAGAAAATTAAAACTAAAACGCATCATAAAATTCACTTAGTTTGGGATAAAATTAGTAGATATAATAAATTGGAAGCAGCTAGGTAAGCTCTGTTGTTTGTGAAACAAAAATAAAAAAATAAAATTTTATCGATCGTTCGATAAGCTATAATAAGGATTAATTGAACCATTTAAAAATCAATTGATAAAAAAATTGAGTATATAAAATAAAGCAACCCCCATGAAATGTAATTAATAAAATTTTGTTCTTTGTTCACCAAAATGATATTAATTTATTTATTATTTGTCAGCTTTCTGGCTACGAATACCGTTTCAATTGATTTACAATTTTTCAATATAAACGAAATAGACGGTAATACAGTTAACAGAATTAAAGCTGATGGATATAATGTTGAAGAGCATGAAGTACAAACTTCCGATGGGTACTTATTAACTTTACACAGAATACCTTCCGTTAAAAGCAATAAGCCACCAATTTATTTACAACATGGTATGTTGACCTCATCTAGCGACTGGATTCTTAATGGTCCTGGAAAAGCATTAGCATATTTACTTTCCGATTTAGGATATGATGTTTGGATGGGAAATAATCGAGGTAATACATATTCTCGGAAACATGCGTGGATAAAACCAAGTAAACAATCGTTT
Source organism: Hybos culiciformis (assembly GCA_964007475.1). NCBI lineage: Eukaryota > Metazoa > Arthropoda > Insecta > Diptera > Hybotidae > Hybos > Hybos culiciformis. The sequence goes on from OZ023273.1 coordinate 10,392,099, forward strand.
TGGAATTTTTCTTGGAATGAAATTGGACTATATGATGTATCAGCCACAATTGATTACATATTAAAGAAAACAAGTCACAAAAAAATTCAATACATTGGACATTCTCAAGGAACTACATCTTTTTTTGTTTTGGCTGCAACCAGACCTGAGTATAATGACAAAGTTTTGAGTATGCATGCCCTGGCCCCAGTAGCTTTTATGGGGAAAATGAAAAGTCCTTTCGTTAGAGTTTTAGCTCCCATAACTGGCATTCCGAATGCTATTATAGAATTATTTGGCAGTCTGGAATTATTACCGAATTCGAAAATATTGAGTAAATTTGGTGAATTAGCATGTCGAGACAACTCTCCAATTCAAGAAATATGTACTAATATTGTGTTTTTGATGGGCGGATATGACTCTGAAAATTTTAATCGAGTAAGAATACTCAACATAATTTTAAAATTTATTTATTCATTTATATTGGATCAAAAAAGTCACAAACAAAGCACAGATAGTGAAATCGTCAAATAAGTTTGTTCTAAAATGTTTACTCATTTTTGTGTGTACATTTTTCTACAAACAAAAAAATGTGCATTGTTCATACAGCAAATAAAAATGTCAGCTCATACAAAACAAACTGCAGAGCAAAGTTTTTTGTCTGTTTGAATTTTTTGAGTAAATTCGTAATATTGATTACGATAATGTATTAACTATTATTATTTTTACGAATGTTTGTAATTTCTTTTTAAGAGTGGGTTGGACTTGGGCTCTACTCTCTACATTAAAAAAAAATTGTACCTATAAGAAATTATTTGGTAAATATTGAAAAAAACATTGAAAAAAAGCAAAAAAATTTTCGACAATTTTTTTTGCAATTTCTAAAAAATGTTTGTTCATATTTATTTAAAAGATTATAACGAAGACAGATATCCCACTGACACTGAAAACCCTACCCATTAGGAGATTGGAACCTTGTTCATTAGATTGCACCCAATATTTCATAAAAAAAATTTCAACTTAAAATTCTAGTATATATCTATATACTTACATTACATAAAACCTACATACATAATGTTATTTATTAATTTTGATTTATTTATATCCATTTCAAATTTAACAAACTTTTTTTTTTATACGAGCACAGTGGAATAAGAACAAACACAATGTTCAAAAATTTGCTTTATTTACGTTTGTACATACAATATATATATCGTCCCCTCATCCCCTGAGATCAGAACTATTCTAAGTCCATTTTTTTCAAAAACTGTTTTATTTACTTATTAGCATAAAGGAAGTATAATTTAAAAGTAAAAAAATAAAAAATGAATTCCAGCAAAAAAAAAAAAATTAAATAAAATGCTGTAAAAAAAACACATGTGTACGGGTTTCGTTAAGGCGACCTTACGAACTGACCTTTGCAGACAAGTGCAGATACGAACTTGTTTTATTCGAATTTTTTGTATGGGACTAGTTTCTCTATTTATACTTCCTTTATGTTATTAGCTAGTCAGTACGGTTTATGATGTGTGTGCAAAAACACGTGTTTGTTTAAATTGTTTTTCGTGTTCAAAACATAGGTAAGTACAAAATAATCCAATGGCAAAAATATTTTTTTTTTACCGGCACTTATTTGAAATTTAATTAGTTCTGAAAGCAGGGTATTTCATCCATTGCCCCTCTCAAAATGATTGAAAAAGGATATAATTGTAGAATAAACCTTTTGGCATACATCACTTTCTTAAACAAATAAACAGTTTTTAATCTTAAAATGGCTCTCCTGTAAAATTTTAAATTTTGGACTTAGAATAGTTCTGATCTCAGGGGACGATATATATACATAATTACTCAATTGCACATAATGGAATAATTGAGCAAGATAACGCAAAGTCGAATTTGTTCATTTTATTAAGCTTCAAGCAGATTTTCTTCAGCAAATATCAGTTTATAAACTTTTGCAAATATTCATGCATTGATTCTAGTTTTTATTCATTTTAGACATTATTACCAGATATGGTGGCAACTATCCCGGCAGGTGGATCGATAAATCAGGTACTACACTACGCCCAGGTTTACAAATCTGATAAATTTAGAATGTTCGACTATGGAATAATAAGAAATTTGATTAAATATGGAAATAAAAGACCACCGAAATATAGTCTCGAAAAAATAACAACACCGACTGCGCTTTATTATGGAAATAATGATTGGTTGGTTGAAGAGGCCGACGTAAAGCAATTAGCATCTTCATTAGGAAATTTTCAAATTAATTATAGAATACCACATGACAAATGGAATCATTTGGATTTCTTATGGGCAATAGACACAAAAAAATTATTGTACGATAAGCTTTTTAAAGATTTGGAACATTTTCAAAAAAGAAACAATTATAGTGTAATTATTATTAAAAAATTAGCATAATGAAAAACCATTATAAAGAATTATAAATTTCCTAGTCGAAACTCGTGAAATATTCACGGGTTAAATTGGAATTTTTGAAACACATTTTTTAATAATATTTTCCAACTTTTATTTTGTCTCTACTTCTCATTTTTAACCAATTTTTAAAAAGTAAACAAATTGCAGATTTACAATAGGTGTCTCTATACTTACCTTCTATACACTTTTTTAATTTTAATTACAATTGTTTAATTTTAACTTCTTTTTACTTACCTCTCTCTATACCGTTACTCTATTTCACTCACAAAATGTTTATTTTTAACTCCAAAAAAATTATTATTAATTCTATTTTAATATCATTAAATTTATTTTGAAGAGTATTTTTTGAAATATATTTTATGAAACTTTTGAAAAAAAATTACATAAATAGGTACATGGTCGTATGGATGGGGTGACTTAACGTAAAGAGACATAAGATAAATTCGACATAAAGTATTTAGGGGGATTCTTCCGAGAAAATTTCAAAAAACCGTATTTTCAAAAAAGATTCAGTGGCGTTTTTCGGCCACTAGATGGCATTTGCTAGTCGCTTTTTGCTGATTGAAAAGGGACTTTAACTAAATTTACTTTATGTGCACTTTGAAAACGATTTTAAATAAATTTATTTTATGTCTTTTTTTTTCTTTACTTTAAAAGATACATTATAAAGACATAACATAAATTTAGTTTAAGCCTTTTTGAAAGTGGACATAAAATAAATTTATCTTATGTCTCTTTACGTTAAGTCACCCCACTGGTCGAATGCCTATTAATTAATTAATTTAAATATTATACATAATATGAGCTAAACTGCAGTTTACATGTGCAAGTCTGGACCTATCTCTTGATCCACCGCTTTGGTCGAACTGGAGAGATAATATAGATAAATCCGTGGCATCTTTTCCAAAATCCACCACACCGAACCAGGTCTTTCTCTATCATTTCAAAGAAATAAAGCAAAAACGGATATAAGTGTCAAAATCATGTATACTGATGCCTCAAAAGATAAAGATAGGGTATGTTTCGCAGTCGTCGAAACACAAAAAACACTGTGTACTAAAATACTCCCACCTAACACACAGTTTATACAGCGGAGTTGGCAGCGGTCTATCAGGTTCTCCTTATCTCCTCAAACAATGACGATATTCATAATGTTATATGTACAAACAGTCTTAGCACTATAAATGCACCATATACAATGCAAAAAATGCCTCAAACTTGATCATAGTGATTAGAAATAAAATGATACAAAAACGGCGTTATTTAAAAATAATTTGGGTTCCAGGCCACGTAGGCATCTTGGGAAATGCAAAAGCGGAAATAGAAGCCAAATACGCGTTAAGTAGTCCATCCACCTTATTGTTGCCGAATTGCACAACATATATTTTTAACGCTATTCACGAAGCTATCTGTAAAAATAAACAAGAAAATTGGGATTATCCCAATCTTTTTTAAAACTTCGCTGGCCAAACGGGTTGGGTACGTTTAACTGTATTTAACTTCACTGTATATCACTTCACTGTATATCGCCTTACTGTATTTTCATTTCACTGTATTTCTATTTACTGCATTTCATTTCACTGTATTTCATTTCACTGTATTTCATTTCACTGTATTTCATTTCACTGTATTTCATTTGACTGTAAATTTTGGTTCTAAACTTTTGGAAAGGTAAGAGCGCCTGGCGCTCTTCCCTTTCCAAAAGTTTACAGCCAAAATTTACATTCAAATTAGCTTTTTTCAATAAAAAATATTGAAAGTGACATAAATTTAATTGACTTTATGTCACTTTATATCTTGATTTTATGTCACTTTATAAAAGCGACATAAGGTCAATTGACTTTATGTCGCTTTTAAAATTGACATAAAGTCAATTGACTTTATGTCAATTTCAATATTTTTTACAAAGCGACATAAAGTCAATTGACTTTATTTCACTTTATATATCTTGATTTTATGTCATTTTCCAAATCCATCATCATTCTCTGCATCAGATGAGTCAAAATTTTCTTCGCTTGAGTTAAATAAAAAATACTTTAATCTATATTCTATAACTTAATTTAATACGTAATTCTTTTGGAAAAGGTCAAATTACTTACTTGATTTAAAGTAATTAATTAAAGATTGTTTATCAAAATTAAAAGCAATTTAATTTTATTTATTTAAAATTTTTTCGTTGATTTTAGGCTTTTTCCAAAAGGATGTTTTTCAAACAACTTTTTTTTTTAAAGTTTCGTACAACTGGCTTTATGGGCTTCATTAGGAAATTTACAAATTAATTATAGAATACCACATGACAAATGGAATCATTTGGATTTCTTATGGGCAATAGACACAAAAAAATATTTATACGATAAGCTTCTTAAAGATTTGGAACATTTTCAAAAAAGAAACAATTATAGCGTAATTATTATTAAAAAAGTAGCATATTAAAAACACATGATAAAGAATTATAAATTTATTTTAATATTATACATAATATGAGCTAAACTGCAGTTTACATGTGCAAATCAGGACCTATCTCTTGATCCTCCGCTTTGGTCAAACTGGAGAGATAATATAGATAAATCCCTGGCTCTTTTCCAAAATCCACCACACCGAACCAGGTCTTTCTCTATCATTTCAAAGAAATAAAGCAAAAACGGACGGATATAAGTGTCAAACTCATGTATATTGTATACTGATGCATCAAAAGATAAAGATAGGATGTGATTCGCAGTCGTCGAGGCAGAAAAAACACTGTGTACTAAAGTACTTCCACCTTACACACAAATTTATACAGCGGAGTTGGCAGCGGTCTATCAGGCTGATCTCCTAATCTCCTCAAACACTCACGACAGTCATAATGTTATATGTACAGACCAGCAACAGCTCGTAAATAGGTGCTGCGACACTGCAGCACCCTCAAGAAATTTCAAAAAGTTGACTCATAAAAAAAATTTTTGTTAGCTCTGAATTTTTTTTAATTTAAAATTATTTTTAAATAAAATTAGCAATCTGACAAAAACGCGTTTTTTGCAAAAATTGGATTTTTATTCTTGAAAGTGGTATTAGAAATTATGTTTGTTCAACAAGTTTGCCGCCATTTTGGTTTTTTTAGGTTTTACCGTTACTTTTTGGTTACTTTGAAATTAAGCATTTTTGAGTATGAAAACTTCGAAATAGCCTTTCATGATGTTCTAGACTTTGATTCAGGAGGAGTTTACCTTCATTTTTTTAGAAAGTTTTAGTTCCTGAAAATATTGTATAGATGGCGTTTTAACCAATTTTGTGTATTAAACTTAAATTACTCCACCTTTTGGGCAACATTTGTACTACAGAAATAAAACCAAAAAAAGACCGTTTCAAGACCTTTCCAACAAAAAATTTTAAGAATCGAATAATAAATAAAAGAGGTATGCCAAATTAAAAAAATTACGAAAAAAAAAATGTCCGTTATTATTCAAAAACTCAATTTTAAAGAACGAATCCATAACAAAAATGACTGAAAAACCAAAATTTATGAGACATGTTTTTAGGAAATGCATGTTGGAACGTGAATGAACGGATAAAACGTTCGAATAATTTAAAACAATTATCTAAAATTACTAAAAAACGTAAAAGCGACTCAAAACAACTCGTGAGTGAGATTTTGAATGATTCGGAGACAGAGCTGGACTGGCCTAGCAAGCTAGAAGGAGTTTCCTGGTGGGCGGTACTAAAATCTGTTGTCTAAAATTATAATGTTTTCTTTTAATTTTTTTTTTAAGCGTGAGAAAATTTTTTCACAAAAAAAATTTGAATTTCCCGGTCCTAAATTCAATCCCAGTTCAGCCCTGTTCGGAGATACTCGATTTTATAGAACTTGCTATATGCCTTTCAGAAATTATTGTAAAATCAGATAGGATTAAATACTGAAAAAACAAATTACAATAGCAAAAAGTTTAGGTTATAAGTTTGGAAAAGAAAATTGGAAAGAAAATGAAATTGATGTGGAAGAAACATTGAAAAAAAAAGAATTTCAAAGCTTATATGACAATGTCTATGAAAGTGAAATGGAATGGCAGTGTTTTTCAAGCAGTTCTCGAAAACATGTACAGGAAAAACCACACCAAAACTGAGCAAAAATCGAACCAAAAAACTTCAAAACTGGTTTTATATAAAATGCCACCAATCCGAAAGTACTGGACCGATTTAACCCGCGCATGCGGCTTTCGAAAGGTATAAATATGTACTTTTTGACTGCGAAGTTTGAAAAATATCGTACGTTAGATCATGGAGCACAACTTTTTTAAAAATGGCTAAAAATGGTCATTTTTTTGTATGGGGAAATCCTAAGAAGTGAATTATCTTCTAAAGCCTTAAAAAATTTCAATGGGAGCATGCGGCTTTTTAAAGATGTCTGAAAGACCTTTCCAAAATGGTATAGATTGACCAAATCGGTTGAAAATTCAGGGAGCACATTGAATTGAAAAAACCCATTTTTTGATTTTTCAGTGTTTTTAGGGTTTCTCTATTGGTTAAACTGGCAACACCGAGTTGCCAACACCTGCAAAGAAAGCCCGCACGAATATCTACTTAAAATGATATCTGAAAATATTCTTGTAAATTTAACAACAGAGAGATGGTAGTTTGAAGTTTCAAAATTTTCCAAGCCTTCTGCAACAAGAATCGTCATATCTCCCAAAAAAAATTTTTTTTTTTTAAATCTGAAATGCAAAAACTTAGGTTAAATATCAGCCTATAAAATAAATGTAAAATGAAAGTCTAATAAGGCTGTCACACTTCGGCTTTTTAATGGCTTTTTGAAAAAGCTATCATCGTTGTGACTATTTCGTGGCTTTTTCCATACAAAAAAAAGAAAAAAAAGCTAGTGGCTTTTCAAAAAGCCACTAGAAAATCAGGGATCAAATAACAAATGAGCTCTGTGAGAAAAAAATAAACTAACAATTGCATACTTTCAGGAAGTTGGCGGCAATTTTTTAAAAAAAACGAATAAAAAAACAAAAAAAATTCCCAAAAAAAAAGGAAAAAGATATGACAAAACGAGAAAAAAAAAGAAAAAAAACCAAAAAGTGCAAGTGTGAACGCATTTAAAAAAGCCGTCATGAGTAGTGGCTTTTTAGTTGTAGTGTGACTCGCTTATAACGATTAACTTGAAAAAATGAAAAAAATGTCAGGTTGCTAAATAAAATATAGCAATTGCTGTAACATTTTAATTATCAAGAATAGCCTACTTTCAGGCTTACAGAAAATCTAATATAGAAAATACAGAAAGTACTTCTCAAAAATAGCTGCAGAAATATTTTTAACATATTTTTTGGAGCTGCGAATTTCACAGTGCAGGGATTTTTTTGTTATGAATAATTTAATACATTTTTTTGCTGTTTAATACATTTTTATTGTTGTATCACAATTTTTATATGGGATATATTTTGTTTGCTTTTGAATTTTCAAAACTGATATATGAGTATACGACCCTGCATCAAAAGACCTCGTACGGGTTTTTTTTTTGGTATTGCTCTACTTTTTTCCAGTTTTGTATTTTTTTCATTTAGACAAACCTTTTTTAGGAGTTTTTGGTATTTATAAAAAAAAAAATGTTTAAGTTAAATTTTGTGATTTTTTTAATTATTCAAACGCACATGCCCAACCGATAATTTTTTGACGTATTCATATGATATATTTAATCTAAATAAACAATAGTGGGTTTTATCAGGTGAACCTGATTTAACTCACATTTAACTCAACTTTAAACTACCAAAATTTTTTGTATGATAAACCTCCTTTAACTCAACAACTATTATAAATATTTGCGAAACCTTATTTAAACCGAAGTCTAGACAGCTTATTATTTAAATGCAACAATCAGGCCGACGCAATCATCGATTTCAGCGACCACAAGGATGTAGCGACGTTTTTTGCCCTAGCAACAGTGACAAATTTTTAGGTGAAAGCGATCGCTAGCAGTCATAGAAGTTAAAAAAAAAAAAGAAAAGAACCAAGGACGAAAGTTTGTGTTTTTTTTTTTTTTTTTTGTTATTTTCTTTTTTTTTTATTTTTTTTTCAACGGTTTTTTTTATTAGCGATTATCAGCGACGCAGCAGCGAGCAATGAATTTTATTTTTAGCAGCAGCCCCAAAAAATTGAAAATTTCGCTTATAAGGCGCAGCGACTAAAAATATGATCGCGTCGGCTGCCAACAATGTGTGCGCAACCGATAATTTTTTTCTTTTCACGCAATCTGATTCTGAACATATTTTATTTGCCGAATGATTCTAAATAATAATAAACAATGCTGTGTTTTTTATCAAGTGAAACTGATAACTGGCTTTTAACCACTTTAAAGGTGAAAACACAATTGGGGCGACAGCGACGGCGACAGCGATAGCGACTGTCAAAAACCATATATTTGTATGAGAATGAAACAACTGAGGCGACTTTTTTATATGAAAAATCGCTTTCGCCGTTGTTGTCGCCCCAATTGTGTTTTCACCTTTAACTAAAGTTTAGGACAACTAAATTTTTTTGTATGATAAACCTCCTCAACAAATATTTATGAATATTTGCGAAACCTCATTTAAATCCGAAGAAAGCGCTTTTTTTTCTTCTGCATGACGAACTTTTTTTTTTATGTAATGCCTTGTTCAGACAACGACTTAATCATGATTTCGTAATCATGATTTACGTAGATAATCATACTTTGAAAACGTGTGTGAACGCGATTATGAACGAAAACAAAAAAAGTAAACAACATGAAAGCAAACAAAATAAAAACATAAATATTATTTGCTACTCAAATTTTTTTTGTTTTGTAAATAAAGAAAATATGTCAAAAATAAAAGTCAAAAATAACTAGGAATGAGTGGAAATGGGTAACATGGATGGTAAAAAACTATAAACTCATCCCTGAAATTTTTCATGATTTTCGATAATCATGATTTCCGATGACACTTTTTTTGTATGAGCAAATCATGGAAAAAAGAATGATAATCACAAAAAGTAAGATTATCATGATCAGAGTTCATTGTCTGAACAAGGCATAAAGCTTCCATAAATTTTAATCTGTGGTAACGCAGTGGTTATACGAGAGTAAAAACTAGTCTTAACTATTTACAATTGTATGAGTTTTTTATTTGTATTTGTGACGTAATTATTCTCCACTGGCTAAACTATAGTTAAAACTATTTACAAACTATTTTATTATTTTACTTCACTTTTTAGTTTTTATTTACATTTAAAAAAAAAAATATTTCATTTGACAAGTAATACTTTAGATTCAGAATTTTTTTTAGTTATAACTATTAGTTATAACTATTTCATAATTTTTTTTTTTTTATACAATTTTTCACACATACATTCAAAAAACATCTTAGTTATAACTAGTTTTTACTCTCGTCTAACCCCCAAGTAAACTGATATCATTCAGCGTTGTAAAGAATACTTTAAATGCACCGATTACCAACCCAATTATCATAGTTTTAATTTTTTTAGGTTGTTGGCAATATTGTAGTTCTTCTCTAGCCGGGCTGCTATGCTACAAAAGAAAGCCATCAACCGAAATCAAATAGAAAATCAAAATTAAGCCATCGAGTAGGCAAAGAAAAGCGGTGTGCTCTTAATTAAAAAGTTTTTAAGAAATTGATAAAAAATATAATTTTGAATTGAGAAATAATTTTAATTTTAATTTTAATTTTAATTAAAAATGTTTTGGGGTAAGATTTTAATTTTTAGTTTTTATTTGAAATTGACATGTATTTTTATTTTAATTTAATATAAAATTTTTAATTCTTTTTTTTTATTACCTACAAAAAATGCAATCCACGTGTTTGATATTGGAATTTTTTTTTTTAAGGTTTAATATTGAAAGGAAATAGAAAATATTCTCAAAAAATTGCAAAAGCATTCCATTTGTCGCATGCAGCACTAGACATAGACACTTGCTTGGACGATGGACCTGTAAAAGGTAATTTCATAATTTATGTTAAGAAAAAAATTCCGCCAAAAAAATTGAAATTAAATGAGGAGACAATAGAATGGAATCCATTATTTATTTCATCGTAACGGCATTTATTGACACATAAGTGCGCCTACAATATAAAAGTAGGGAGGTAGTACTACACTATCTAGATAGTTTAAATATACGTACATAAGTTATCTATCTACAGTTCATTTGTAGTTGTAGAAAATAGGATTGGATAGATAATACGACTGTACCTAATTTAAAGATCCGTTCTGAGATTAAGAAATATAAAAAAAACAAACCCTTTTCCACCAAAGAAACTAAGATTTCAAAAATATGGCATTAAAATAAAATTGTGAAAATTTTTCTTATTAGTAATTTTTTTTTCAATATGATTTCAAAATTAAAGTTAATGATGTTGCGATAAGAAGAGGCATCACAATGTAGAAAGTAGTAGATACTAACATACTATCGAGAGAATATGATAATACTTACCTGCCTACTACTATTAAGAGAATTTGATTCAAAAGTCGTTTTTAATCATTTCAAGAAAAATTTTAAAAACAATTTTTCATTCAAAACCTCCCAGACTGCACCTTACATTTGTGTCGATTAGAATCAAAAGTATATAAGGAAATAACAAAAAAATAGGAAAACTTGCAGCAATTAAACAAATAAGTTCATAAATTAAATCCAGCCGAATAGACTAACATTTGGAAAATAAAAAATTTTTCGATCCTCGTAGTACTTACCCATAAATGTTTGAAACCCACTTCGAAAATTGAAGATTTACAATTTGCTGTTAAGTATGGTATATTGGACAGTGGAATTATCCTTGTAAAATGGGACAGTCTCGTAGGTATGAAAATCATAACAAATGTATGAAACTGTACGAAAATTCCTATAGAAAACTTAAAAGATTCGTCTGTAAAATATAATTAAAAATTAACTTAAAAATATTTAAAAATATTAACTTTTACAGAAAAAATCGATGAGACGATTGAATAGAAATTTGCTTTAATCCCTGTTTACAAACAAATTTTCAACTTTTCAGTAGGTATTTTCATACAAAATATGTTTTTATGATTCTCACCCCCTACGTTATTTTTTTTTTTGCCTAGAAGACTGCTTGATATTTATTTCGGTGATGGCTTACCTATATTGGCCACATTTATTTCTCGTACATCAATAAATATTATTTCTTTTTTTTTTTTGTGACTGGGTCTATTCAGAAGCTAAATTCTCAATAGGCATGATTTAAAACTTGCCAGTAGAAGATATTAAATTGACAAATTATAAAATAAAAAGATTGTAAAAAAAATCAGTCTTATTTTAATCTTTATTTTCAGTTTTGTTAACATCGGATCAAACGACATACGTTTTATGCACACTAAGAAAGAACAGCGTTGAACAATTTGCATTGGATTTAAATTTTTTTGAAGGAACTGAAATTTCATTTGCCAGTCAAGGTAAAGTAAATTAGATTATTTTATGTTAAAGCTATATTAAGATAAATTTATTATTTATTAGATAAAAGAAGGAAGTTTAAAAATTTCTAGATATTAGATTAAAATAAAGTAACTGCTTACCTATAAATATAAACTCTTAATTTTAAATTTTTTTTTCCTATATCAACCGAACAACAAATTTTGAATTTGATTTATTTTTCAGGCTCTGGAAATGTGCATTTATCAGGATATTTGGTTCAAGATGATTTTGATGAATTAGGTGAGGAAGAAGAAGATGAAACAGAAGTAGTAACTAAATCAAAGAAAAATAAAAAACAAACTGCGATGGTTGTAGAAAATGAAGAAGACGATGATGATGATGAAGATGATGAAGACTTTAAGCTAGATGGAGAGCCGAATGATGATGATGATGATGAAGATGATTCAAATTTAGAAGAGGTAATTACAGTTCAGAAAATTCAGAAAACGTTTAAATTCTTGTTCAGAAGAAATCTAAAATTTCGATCCACCAGATTCCATTCTAGCAAAATCGCATATTTTTTTTGCATAATTTCACATTTAATATCGGTTAATTTCATAAAAAACTTGCAGAAGTTTAAAATACTATTATAAATAAATTTTCTATTATAAATAAATTGAAGCCATGCATTTATTGAATAATTATTTTAATAAATAAATAATAAAATCTTAAATTATTTTTATTAAATTACATTTTAACTACTTTTTTAAATTTTGCAACAGAAACTGCTGAACTACTATAATCTACTAGAGTACACAAATATATATTTTTGTTTGCGGATTAAAATTAATAAATTTTAATAAATATTTTTAAGGCTGCTGATGAACAAGACGATTCTGATGACTCCGAGGATTCCGACTCAGATGAAGAGGAGGTTCAAGAGCCCAAAAAGAAACAACAGAAATTAGAACAACCAAAACAAAACGGTGTTGAAAATAAACAAAAGCTAAAACAAAAAGATAAAAAAGAACAGCAACCTCACACTCCAAAACCAGTGGGAGAAAAAACTCTTTCAGGCGGAGTAAAAATTTCAGATCAACGAATTGGCCAGGGTCCAGAAGCAAAACCTGGAAAAAAAGTTACCGTCTATTACGAAGGTCGCCTCAAGTCAAATAATAAAGTTTTCGATAGTACACTGAAGGGTACAGGTTTTGCATTTAAATTAGGTATTGGCGAAGTAATTAAAGGCTGGGATGTTGGTGTCGCCGGCATGAAGGTAGGAGGCAAGCGAAAAATTATTTGTCCACCACATATGGCTTACGGTGCTAAGGGATCGCCACCAATAATTCCACCAAACAGCGTTTTGATTTTTGATGTGGAACTAAAAGGAGTACAGGATAAAAAATAATTTTAAAAATATTAATGTTATTAATTTTCAAAATGTTTTTTTAATGTAAAGTCATAATAAATTTCTTATTTTATAATTACTACAATTTTTATTAGTTTTTATTTATTCATTTTAAAAATTATATCTTTAGTAAAAATCAAATATTAAAAGAATATCAAAGTCGTCATTTCGATTTAAACCGAAGAATTAAGCAGTTACGAAAAAAGTAATTTTTCTTGTCAAAAATTAGTGTACCAGAGTTGGCATTCACCGCCCAGGGTGGAAAAAACCTTCACGTACCTTAGAAATATTGATATCTTTACAATGAAAAAAATTATATTTGTTTCGTGGTGGTAAGAGTTCAAATATTATATTTATTTTGTCAAAATTAGAACAATAAAAAAAGTGTAATCAATCAGTATTAAAAATTAATATTTTTCAGTATTTGTATATTGGATACCTATTTATATAATAAATAGCGGTTCGGTATAATAATATTGCGAATAGCTGAAAAGAATATTATGTATTTCATCAGTTATAAATAAATTATTTAATTTTAATTGAAGTCTCGTTTTGTCATCTTTGTACAACTTATTGCATCGTTAGTGGACTCTTCATAAAATTCAAAATTTAAAAATAACGTACGTATTTTTTTGAATATTTAAGTTAATTCACAAAATATAAAGCTTTTGAAAATGCCTACCTATAAAAGGATAAAATCATTATCCTTTTTTCATATCTATCTTTCTCTAAACTGGGAGCTTTTGTTCCAGAAAATTTTATTTCTTTTCACTGTGATGCGAATAAATAAATTTAATCAAAAATAAAATTAAAAATAAATAAAAAATTAATAAATGTTGAAATAACTTTTTTTAAATGAAAATCACAAAAAATGATTTTAATTTCTAATGATGATAATAATTATTTTAACGGTGAGATTTTTTTTTATGAACACGAATACGGAATGATTTTTTTTTTTCTTCGATGCGTAATTTTCTGCGTACACACATCTAAAAACAAAGAAATTGGGAATAATTATTAAATTTTAACATTATCCTTTAAATTTTAAAATTTAAATAATAATAAATTTTCTTTAAAAAGTAGGTAAATTGCAATTAATATAAAAATTTAAAGGCACAGAATAAAAATATCCATTTATATTAACGTGAAAAAGTCACATATTGACTTTTCAGTATCACAGGAAATTACAAAATTTCAATTATTGAATAAGACAACCACCAATGCTTCAATAATAGAACCTTAAATTGATTGAAAAAAAAAATAAAAGCTTTCTTCAACGAGGAAAATTTAACAAACTTAACTAACTAAATCTGAATATAATGAAATTTTATAAATACTAAAATAATTGATAAACATTTATATTAATTTTTATTATAATTTATAAGTTCATTATAAATATGTATGTATATTTAAGTATTTAAGTAAAAAATTTAAATATTAAAATTAAACATATTAGTAAGTAATCAAAATCAAAATAATTAAACTTGTATCAATTTGGGTATGTATTTTTTTTCCATGTTCATTTTGTTCAGAATTCAAATTTTCCAAAAGTTAGTTATTTCATTCGATTTTTGATGATTTCCCTTTAAAAAGAACATTAGGATATTATACTAGATACGTACATATTTATTTATTTATTTGTATTTGAAACCATCCAATGATATTACTACTTACTTATATCTTGTTATAAAACTATTTATAAAGAGTGTTACATTTTACAGTCAATTTTAAATATAAATATAAGTTCCCCAATAATAAAAACTCAAATTAATAAAAAATAAGCCCTTATCATGGAAGGCGCTGTCGCCGTCGCCATTCGCCAAAAGCGAAAATTTGGTATCATGGAAGTTACTACTTACTTGTATCTTGTTATAAAACTATTTATACAGAGTTACATTTTCCAGTCAATTTTAAATATAAATATAAGTTCCCCAATAATAAAAACTCAAATTAATAAAAAATTATGATTCATTAAGTTTTTTTATACATATTTAGAGCGACAAAAATTAAAAGTAATATATGTAATTTGAAGTTAAATCTTCAAATTTCATGTTCGTACCCAGCTTTATAACAAAATAAAAATGAACATGAATGAAATTCTAGAAGTTTTTTTTTTTATTTGAATTACTTACTTGTATATGTGTGGTAACTACACTTAATGTAATACATTGTTACACTTATTTTACATTAAATTACGAAAACAAAAATTACTAGGTCAGTGTACCTACTTACTTTTACACAATATTACGTACTTACGCCTATTTATATTTCATTATTATAACAGGTCAGAGATCAAAAACCTATTAACATTAGTATGTATATATGACATATGTATAAAATGATATGGTCATTTTATATAAATCCATTCATTTCATATTTTTAATAAAAATTATACCTTTAATAATAAGGATGAAAGCAAAATAAAAAAATTACTTTTTGATACATAAATGTATATAAAATCTAAAATTAGAGTAATGTTTTCTAATTATTATCTATGTAAAAAATTTAAATACGGAAGAACTTAATGAAAACTTTAAAAAAATTTAATGTGTATTGTCTGATTGAGGTTAAGATAAAAACTCTTCTCGATGTTGAGTTACTAATGGAGACGAAACAATATGTATAATTTTTTTCCAGTTTTCATAAGTTTTTTTTGTTCAAAATGGTTTGAAACGAAAAATCTATTCAACAAAAATTTATAAATTTTTTAGCTGAAACTTCAACAGTTTGTGGTGTATTATTAGCAACTTTAGCACTTTTTGGAATTTTTTTACTATATGTGAATCGTAAATTATGTTTTTCAAAGAAAGGTTGTTGTCCCGGAATTGAATCAACTACAAGATATGTTCACAAAATAAGTAAGTTTTAACATTACTACTTAAATTAAATATAAAATTTGAAATACAAATTACTAGAAAAATGACAATGAAACATATCATTTAGCACGTCTGTGATAGTCGGATGAGTTCGTTAGACGTTTTTGGAGATTCTGACACCTTTTTTTTTTATTTTATTATTATTTATTATCAAGTTCCTTTTTTTTTTATTACAAATTTTGTTAAAATCAAATGTGTACAATATAAAATATTTCCTTATAATTCAAAGTGTTATCTATACTAGCAACCCTAAGGCTGGAACAGTACATGATATATATATACAATTATCACAAAACAACATTATATTTTAAAATAAATTATTACAGCTATTATATAGTCTTTAATTTCTTTACTTTTATTCTCCCTTTAACTTCATTTACCAAATTCTTGATTTAAATGACTAAATTAGATATGTGTATACATTGAATAATTATCTCTCCTTTCGAACTTAATTGTCTCCTCCCTAAAAATGTGAGAAAGACAAACTTAACACTAACAGTTTCAAATTATATTTGAAAATCTCAGAAACTAAACTCGTATCATAATGTTTACATGTTCAATATTACATTTAATTAATCAATTGAGTTTATATTAATTTCTTTTTTCACCCTAGCCAAAAATAATAAATAACCACGGTTAGCACTATTCCAACCTTACACAAAATTTTAGATTAATTTCCAAAAAATAGTATCTAATATTTCAGTTTTAGAAGGAAAAAAAACAAAAAACAGCTTAACAATTCATATTTATAAATTATTTGTATTCTCCTTACACCCTTTTCTATTTTAGCGCGACGTAGACATTTGGAGAATTCTAGTTCAGATTCAGATGAAGAAATTTTGAGACGATTACGTGCTCAGAACAAATTAAATCCTCAATTAACAAATTTATCTGCGTACAATAGTGATGGAATCTATAGTGGTTTACATAGAATTCAAAATGATCCATTAGGAATTGCTGAACGAGGAAAAGTTGGAATATCATCATCAGGAAGTTCTAATGATTCAAATGAAGGATCTGTTGATAGGGGAATATTAACTGGTGAAAAAAAAAGTAAAATATACTGTTTGAATTATAGAATTTATAGGAAATAGTTTGTGTTTTTATTCGGCTATAGCTACATATCTTCACCATTATATAACAATAAATTATAATTTATTGAAAAATTTAATGAAAAGTATTATAGATAGATATTAACTGGTGAAAAAAAAAGTAAAATATACTGTTTGAATTATAGAATTTATAGGAAATAGTTTGTGTTTTTATTCGGCTACAGCTACATATCTTCACCATTATATAACAATAAATTATAATTTATTGAAAAATTTAATGAAAAGTATTATAGATAGTGCAATGAACTGGTTAATACGTTTGTGTACACTACAGCCAGTTAGCTTAAAATTTATCTTTTAATTAATAATTACACTAATTTTTTTTAAACACTTATTATTTTTGTTATTATCCATTATTTTTTTTATTTTTTTAGATGGATATAAAAAATCATCGGCAGATTTGATTAAAGAAACTAAAATAGACAATCAAAGCGAGAGAAATAAATTATCAAAATATCAAAAAATTCATGTAGCGAATGAAAGCGAAAAAGCCGATAATCCAGTAGATTATAATCCAAATAAAGATGTAAGTTTGTCGAAAATTTAATATACAAAACTTTCAATGTATATTTATGTCTTCTTTTCATTTTCACGATATTGTTGAAGAAAAAGAACCTCTTACTGTTGAGAAATGTTATTAAGTATTCTTAGCATTTTTTCAACCTACTAAGCATCATCATAGACTCATAGAGGATGAATCTTAATGCGACCATAAATGCAATTCTCTTTCAATTTTGTCGATATTTTCTTCAAATCAGTTGATTGAGAAGTTACATGATTTGTCTTAAAATAAAGCAAATAAAAGAATAATCTTAAGATTATATTAGAAATCGAAATAGAGCTAAAAAAATAGTTTTTGACGAAATTTTTTTATTTATAGTGTATTGTTAATCTGTCAAATGATTTTGATACGAGCGATCTGAAGTCCCTTAAATCTGATAATGGTGATTCTATAATTCAAAACTCAATAGATAAAACATGTATTATTGATATCAGTTTAAGTTACGATGCTCCTTTAAGAAAAATGACGGTACACGTATTAGAAGGTAATTTAATTAGAAAAAAAATATAATTAGTACAAATTTAACCTAAGTTGTTTTTTTATATATTAGCTAGAAATATTCCATCTAAAGATAATGGTCAACAAACACATAGTCAGGTAAGCTTTTGATTAAGTGTTGCATAACGACCTGAAGCGACTAGCACATTAAAACTTCTCGATTATTAGAAAAATGGAAAAAAATTTACATAATTTTTTTTTTAGCTTCGTTTGTTGATGTTACCAACTAAAAAACAAAAACATAAGACTAAAATTCGAACTGGTGAAAATCCAAAATTTGTGGAAAGCTTTTTATTACATAAAATAAATCCAGAAGAAGTGAACTCTTTGGGGCTTAGAATAAGACTATATGGTTGCGAACGAATGAGGAAAGAAAGATTAATAGGAGAAGCTGTTGTCAGTTTTGCAACAATTGATTTAGAATTGGAAACAAATTTATCATTGCCATTAGAACCAAGGATTAAGGACTCTGTAAGAAATTTTTTGAAAATATTGAAAATAAAATTATTTTTTTATTTTTATTTTGAGGCAATGGGATCAACTAGCGACATATTAAGTTTGGCAAGATCTGATAGTACCGGATCTACAATATCTATGCAGCATGGTGGAATCGCTGAGCTATTATTAGGATTAGGATATAATGGAATAACGGGTAGACTTAGTGTAGAAATTGTTAAAGGTAAAAACATATATATTATAATATTGAATAATTTTTTTTAATTAAAACAAAAATTTAATATATGCTAATTCTAGGAAGTCACTTTAGAACTTTAAATAAAGCACCGGACACTTATGTAAAATTATGCTTAGTTAATAGCATTGGCCAAGAAATGGCTAGAGCGAAAACATCAATAAGACGTGGCCAGCCCAATCCATTATTCAAAGAGACTTTTGTATTTCAGGTATATTTCAATTTAGTTATTATGCGTTTTAAGAAAAAAAGAATTATTAAATCTGATGAGTGATGACGAAAAAGTTTTGTTTTCTTCCGTGGACTTTACATAATTTTTTTCGACCTATTCGCTTTTTTATGTCTTTATGCGGCTTGTTTGGAAGTTGTTAAATTGTAAATTATTATAGAATTATGAGAAAATATACTCATATTTGTATTTAATATTTTTAGGTAGCATTATTTCAATTAAACGATGTAACTTTAATGATATCAGTATATTCTAAACGCAATATGAAGAAAAATGAAATGGTTGGATGGTTTAGTTGTGGCTTAAATTCTTCTGGTCCTGAAGAAATTGCCCATTGGACTGATATGCGAGAAACAAAAGGAGAAATACTTTCAAGATGGCATGTCTTAATGGATTCCTGATTTAAATAGCTTGGGTCATCATCACCGGCCCATGAGTCTGTTAAAACAATTAATTCATTAAAAGACAAACGATTAAAAGAATTGCAAATTAATAACAATAATTCAATCAAGGTCAATATTAATAAAGAACCAGAATTAGAATTAAAGTTTTTGTAATATTTTTGAATTATTGTAATTCTTTGTTTATTTTCTTTGATTTGAATAAGAATCATTTTAATTGAAAGAAAAATGCCTAAGCGGTCAATTTTAAACATCAGCTGAAATTAATTTTTTTTAAGAAACACTGAAATTTAGGAGTGTTGAAATTTTTACTGATAAAATGCGACGAGAACATAATTAAATATATAAAAACGAATTGAATTTCAAAAAAAAAAATTTTTATATGAAAACTAAGATTAAATAAATATTTTTTGGTATTTAAGGTAATGGTTACGCTGAAATCAAACCTTAATAATTATAAATTTTTTTTATGTGTACGGCTTTTAATTCTTCTTGAAATTATGGTGAAGAATTATTAAAAAGCTTCTAAAGTATTATTTTTGTAAAACTCTAATTGTAAATTATGTAATTTAGAATTGGAAAGATAACTTATTTGGATAAATTTTTATATTTTAAAAAAATATGTATAAAATATCTTTTCGAAAAATATTCAATTTATTCTTTTTTTTTAATTTATAATTGCTCATTTTAAAATGTTTTATTTTACATTTTATATTTTAAATATTTCGTTCTAACGATGTCCATCTCACAATGTTTATAAGAGCGAATATTATTTTACTACTTGTTGGAATATCATTAAATAAAAAAAAAATTATATTCGTAATTTACATTCCACAATAATTTATTTCGCAACTTTTATTCATTACTAAACCGAGATATTACATCCCACAATAAAACCTATTACTTTTAATTCAGAATATCACATAATTTACAAGTAGAGAATATATATAAAAAAATCAATTTCGATTTTTTAAATTAAATCGTTTAAAAAAAATTGAAAATTTAAAAAAAAAAAAAACAAAACTTTAAATTTATCTTTTTGTGTAATTTTACTTAATTCTTTAAGTGCCCTTAACAATTTTTGAATTAATACGCTAAAAATATCAAATTTAAAACTAAAAAAAAATTTAATATTTAATAAATAAATATTTTTTTTTATTAAATGTTGCATTCAGATATAAATTTTATTCATTGTAATATATAAGTACTTTTGGTTCCATAAACAACACTAGAATTTTTCGTATTGTTTCAATTTTTTTGAATGTTGCCATAAAATAAAAACATCAATAAATCTCGAATACGTACTTACGACGTAATACTTAAAAGCATTTAAATGATGAAAATTTAACTCTTTCTATTTAGTTTTTACTTTCATCTAATTTGCTAAATCATTTTATGTTCCTAGAAATAATATAATTTATAATAATTAATAAACGCGAAATATAAAAAGTTTGAAACGATTTATAATTATTGCGCGAAAAAAAATTTTTTAGAAATCGAAAATTTTTTTTGCTAATTGAAATATTTATTTTTAAATATTTTTATCACTACTAAGTAATCGACATGATATTTTGGGAATTTGGGGAATTCTAGTGTTATTAAAATTTTAATGGTTGTTAATATTATAAACATCATAAATAGCCAATTTTCAAGTATTTTGTTATATAACATATGTACTTACATGTATTAAAAAACTGTTTTTTTTTTTTTTTGCGAAAATTGGCTAAATACTAAAATTCAGGATAGTATTGAGAGGCAAAATGTTCGAAAAATGACAAATAAAAAACATAAGTAAATTAAACAATTTTCTGTACTAATACAATTTGTTACGATATAAACAATCTATTTTAAGATTAATTGCAAGTAATTTAAAAAAAAAAAAAAAGAAAAAAATAAGCTTTTTTATATCGAAAAATTTAAAATTACAAAAACAAAGAAATAATAATGTAGCAAATCTTATTCTTTTCCTCTCAGTAAATAACATTTTATTTTAAATTAAAAACAATAATATATTTGTCATATCTATTTTTCATATAAATTTTTTATAAATATACGTTGAAAAAAAAAGTTTCCTTTCAATGCATGTATTTGAATTTAAAATGAAAAATAATATTTAAAAAATAAAATATGCTTTGAAAAAGAACTATATATATATATATATATAATAAATTTGTTGAAGATTTTTGTTTAACAAATAATATTAGTTTAAGTAAATAAAAGTTATTAATTGTATATCCTTGGATGAAAGTGCTTATAATGGTTTCATAGTCAAGTTTATGGGCATTTGTATTCAATTATCAGATGCGATTACATCTTATTTCGTAAAAGCTTTTGATTTAAACAATTCATTTCGTCAAGATCTACATCAAACCAATTTTTTTTTTAATTAAATTAACATTAATTTGCTAATTAATGAGTTAATCAATTCCTTTTAAAGATCAGAAAAAAACGTTAATTATAAATGAAAGAATTTCATGTACATTTAAAAACAAAATCTATATTTTTACTATGTGGAACAAATGTACAGGCAAATGCCAAAAAGACTTTTGTAATGATTTTTAAGTGAAACAAAATTTATGATTATAACTTGGCTTAACGTAAGACTTAGAAGTATTATGTATCATATCCTTAATTAAAAAAGAAGTCCCTAAATTTGACAAGTTTGATGTAAAAAATAATAAATCCAAAATTTCTAGAATGAAATTCAAACCAAAATTTTAGCTCAAATTTCTAATCCAAGGATAAAATTTATTTACCTAGTTTAAATTTGAGGTAAATATATCATAATTTTGAAATAAATATAAAAAACTTTCACAAGTCCAGTTTACGTCTCAAAATAAAAATATAAAAAAAAAAAAATTTGTATTTGTATAAGATTCGCACAAAAAAAAAAAACTATTAAAATGAGGAAATTTTTTTTATTATGTCTGTAACAAGGAAGTTTTTGAACTAAAAAAAAATTGTACGTAGTCAATAAGAACTACTTTTTTCTATTTATAAAATTAAAAATATTTGGTAATTTGGAACAAAATTAAATAAAAATACATAAGAATAAAACAAATATATATATACAACATATATATATAGAAAGTTATAGAATAAAAAAAATAATTAAACAAAATGGTTTATTTTATAAATTTCGAACTAATATTCACAAAAAGTTTATAATAAAGCAAATTAACTGATTTATGAAATTGTCGGAAAATAGCCTCTATTATATAATTTTACCGAACCTAATTTGTTGTTGAACGAATTTTTTCACCCTTCAATCAAAATATTTTTTTTTGTTAATTTAATAAATTTATTTATTGTCAATAAAGAAAAATACATATCATAAAAACAAGGAATTAGTTAACAATATTCCACATACATCATTATCAACTTTAATATGATCCCTGAAAATACTTGGAGCTAATACTAGCAAAAATATTTAAAAAGGGGAACATACATTTATCTATCACATAGAAGACGTGCCAATAAGCCACATTGTGATATCCAAAAATTAAAAATGTTGCTTACAGTATCATGAAATAATAGTTTTTATGAATTTAATTTAATTACAGAGCCAAATTCAATCAGCTTTATCCATAAAGAGTGGTTCAGCTGACATTTTCCAATGTTCTAAAACCTAAACAATAAAAGAAAAAAAAATGTAAATTAATTAAATTTTCATAAATGAATCAATCTAGAAGGGACTTTTAAGTTTTAAGCTTAAACCACAGGATCTATAATAAAAACGGATGACTACTTGTCAAAATTTAACCGTGCTAAAACCAAATGAATTTCAAATCTAGTCTAGAAGTATTTCAACGTACTATTTGACTCTGTTAGTAATATTTTTTAAATAAATATATGTTAAAAATATAATTCGCGTACTTACATAAGGTAATCTGTTCGATGGATCCGTTGACCAATGATGAATTCTACATTTTAATTTAGCTTTTTCTAAATTATTTATTGTTATAATAACTCTAAATTCTTTATTCTCTTTGTTTAAATCTGGTCCACTTATTTTTTGTTCAGGTAATTCAATACTATCATCTGTACAATAATAACCTGCTTTTCGTAACGATGCTCGTATGTGCCATGGTTCCAATGTCCAAGGATGATCTTTATTCATAATTACTGACAAAGTCATTTGTTCCAACATATTAATAGTCTAAAAAAGAAAAAGTTAAATTTGAAATTTATGAAAAGTATTGGGTAAAATGATGCTCTTGTTCAACAAATATTTAAGGATTAAACTGTTTTCTTTTGTTAATTTTATTAAAGATAACAAAAATATTAAACCAAACATTGAAATTTTTAATTTGCTTGCTTTCAGTAGAAGTGTTACACTGATTATATTTTGATTCTCTTTTTGATAATTAGGTAGGTATTAACTTACTAATATAAATTATATTTGAAACTTAACCTAATAAATAACTAGTAACGAAGGTTAGACATAGGTTCATCAAATTTTTAACTCTTAAATATCCTTCTTACCCTTTGAGCGTAAGGACTGCTGTGTGTTACATCTTTAGGATCTTCTTCGGTTTTTGAAAATTTTTTCAAATTTTCTTCAGTTTTGTATTCAGCAAGGCCAGGTAAGATTAATTTATTGTAAACAAAAGTTGGTTTCATTGCCACAATATCACCTAAAAAATAATTATGGTTTTAATAAAACATCAAAGCCAAATATCTGATAATAATCATGTAGGTAGATATCTAAATATTACTTACCTTTACTACCAATACCTTCGACGTATTCCTTTAAAATAACTTCGACATTTTCTCTTTTCACAACTGATGTATTAACAATAGTGTCATAAATGAAATATTTTGCTCGCAATTTTTTTGGCTTATAGCCGGTCTTATGTAGCAATGGTTGATATCTTCGTTTCAATATGAACGTATTCTGTGGGGGAAAAATTAATTACAGAAATTAAACAATAAACTGAACTAGGTACCTAGGTAGGTACCTAACGCTAACAGTTCCAGTGATTTACAACAGGAAAAATAATAATACTTTTCCTTAAACTTCCTTCCTCACCATTCCCTGCTCAGCTGTAATAGCAAAGCAATATTTTAATTTTTCTTACCCGAATCGATTGAACCATAACCGGATTTGGTTTAATCAATAGTTTTAATGGTAAAAAGCTTGAAATTATATTCCCTAACATCTTAAAATGTTTTATTTTATATTATTATTTTATTTATAAAATTCTTAATTTGAAAATTTTGTTTTTAATTTTATTCAATGTCGGAGATATTATCAAAGCAGCAGACGCGTTTTTAGCGACGCCGTAAAAAATTTCGTAGCGTGATTATGCCTTGGTTAAACTCGACGCGGCGAACGCGCCGAAAGACTAAATTTTATATTGGGCGTTATATTATCCTCTTCGAGGATTCTTGGTTTGGCTCCAAATTCTATAACTCTCTCAAAAATGTCTTTGCAATTTCTCCGCTGCGCATAAAAGAAAATCGTTAACGTCGTCCTTTGCTTTATTTCCATGAAACAGAATTAATTTTGAATATGAAATTTTTCAACCAACAAAAATTCAATTTTTTTTAACCAGATCATGAAAACAGTAATAAATTTGGATCAGTACTATCTACCCAAAGGTTAGTCTTGAAAGTCCATTTTGATTTTTCGGCATTTTGACAAAAAATATACGGTGCCAACCGTCCTAAAACTAACAAGGATTTTTAATTTTTTGCATGACTATCTTTTAGCCAAATTTAAATTCTCGGAAAAAAAAAAATTTCCACTTTTTACCGGAAATATTTTAAGTGCGAACCTTAACAAATTTTATAAACTTTTGTATATTAATCTAGATACGCTACAGTAAAAAGCCATAATGTAAACAAAGTATTAAAGTCTAAGATTTATTAATAAATAAAATTAAATTAATGAATTCAATTGTTATTAATATAGTTATAAATGTAACGATTTGTTTTTTTTTAAGTTAATTACTTTTGTAATGATCTTTTTATAATTAAAATGTTGCCAGTATTAGTCCCAATAAGGCATTTGCATGGGGCACATATAATATCAAATTCTGAACTATTTCTTTTCTGTATTAAGTAACTAGTTTTTATTATAATGAATTGTTTATTATTTTATAATGATCAATGTTAAATAAACGAATTAAATAAATGAAAAAAATGAAATGAACCCCTTTTTTATTTTTTATGATTAACGTTTTCTTCCTTTTCCACATCTTATTTTACAAATTTTTTCCATAAAAACGTTTTTGCAACAGGGCTGGTCAGTGGGATTTGCGGCCTCAAACATGTGGCAAGTCTAAGTAAAGGAAGCAAGAAGTACTAATGAATTTAATTTTAATTTATAATTGAACACTTTATTAAAGAAAAATAGGATAAAAAATATAATATTGAAAATCCATAAAGTACTTATAATTTTTTCTAAACTTTGAAAAAATACTACCTAGGTATATTTATATCTCTACTGTGATAAAATTGAGTATTTATGTAGAACCTCTACAAGTCTACATACATATCAAATTTTATCTCACATGATTTCAGCCAATTCTCTTAACACCGCATCCCAAGAAAATCCTATTTTATTATTTTCTAATTTTAATTTACTTCTTCCTGGTATTTTTTCAAAAAGATCACGAAATGGAGTGAATTGTTTCAGACAAACTTCATCACCAATTATAATTAATTTATGTTTTGAACGAGTGATTGCTACTGTGAGTCTCCTTCGATCTTCTAAAATTTCATTATCTTTGTTGCAGTCGTTTTCAATAGCGGAACCAGTCTTACAGCATGAATATAATATTACTTCTTTATCCCGACCTTGATATTGATCAACCGTATTTACTTCCAGACCATCAAAATAAATAACAGAATTAGTACTCTTATGACGATCATTGATGTCATCTCGCAATTTTTTTAATAATTCAACTTGAGCTCTATAAGGTGCTATAATACCTATTTTGTTTGCTAACATTCCCCCGCTCAAAAGAGCTTGAACTATTTGGAAGACTATGGCACCCTCGCAATAATTTGTATACCTTGTTTTTCTCTTTGGATTATTGGTTATAAGCCCTGGTTCACTAAAAGTTTTTTCTAAAACTAAACTAGGATCCAATTTTATTGACTCAGAAAATAAAATTGATGTATTTAAACAGTTTCCAGTATCTATCAGCATAACTGATTGATCAATGTGTTTTTCCAAAACTCTCAATATCCACTTTTTAGTTGACACATTTTGTTGTAACTTGATTTTTTGCGGCAATTCTAGAACAGCTTGTTGTACAACATCATTACCGCAAATTAATTTTCCACAATACGTCAAGTCATTTGCTAATTTTGTTATTGTTTTATTCATTCGATACTGCAAATTTAACTCATATGTAGCTTCACTTGAATCCAGTCTGTGGAATAAACTTTGGCTTGCACCTAATTTTTGTGCTTTTTTTGAACGAACTAATGGAGGTAATTGATCTGGATCGCCAACTAGAATAAATTTTTTGGCGTAATATAATGGTCGAATTATTGTTGCCTGATAAACTTGAGTAGCTTCATCAACTATACAAATATCAAATGAATCCCGATAAGTAAATATAGGGTGAGAAGTGCCTAAACATGTTACACCAATAATCGAATATGATGAATAAATTTTTGAAAGTTCATCAGGACTTGACAAATTTTTAGGTATCACAGAGTGCTCAGAATATTCTTTCAATTGTTGATTAACACGAGCTTCAGTTCCCAATCGTAAGAAATTAAGATTATGATCCTTTAAGCGCAATAATATGTTATCAATAGCTGAATGTGTATGACTTGTAATAAGAATAGTTTTTCCTATCAAATGGAATAATCTTATGATTGCTACTAACGTTTGAGTTTTTCCAGTACCTGGAGTAAAAAGAAACAATAATTAATTTTACTATAAAATAAAAAAAATTCATATATGTACAGAACTCACCGGGCAAACCTTTTATCAACATATAGGAGTTAGTTGTCATTGCCTTAAGAACTGCTTTTCGTTGTACTGAATTTAGGTTTGCTAAAATCTCTAGACCTTCTTTTGCTATAATTTTTGGAACAGAATTAGAATATTCTGGTTTGGAAAAATTAATTATGATATTGCGAAGATAATTCGATTTTTCAGTGGAATCAAGTAACAAACCCAAATTAGTGTAATTGAATACATTATTAGACTGTGATTCATGTTTATCTACAATGAACATTTCATTAAGATAGTTTTGTGCAAGATTTCTTTCCAAACTAAGGCAAATTTTATTTTTTGTAATATCATTTACATGTCCTGCGGCAATAGCAGTCCTTCTGGTAGAACTAACAATAACATAATCACCAAGTGAGATCTAGAAAGAAAACAAAAATTTTAAATTTCAAACATTCTAGCTTTTGTCACAATGAATATTTAAAAAAATTTTGTTTTTATAATAAATTACTTAAATAAATATTTTTATATTATGTGATAATTCTTTTAAAATGGATTACATACCATTGATATTGTAAAATCAATTTTTTTTCTAGACTCAGAACCTTCCAAAGGATTATCCAACATAAATGTGTGAATAAATTTTCCATCATTCGATTCAATATTTCCAACAATTTTTAAATTAATGATAGCTCGGCCTTTATTTCTTCGTTCCTCTGCAGATTCATTCCAAAATGCATTTAATTTCATTTCATTTTTTATTTCTTGTTCTTCAATCAATAATAAACTATACCACAAAATGAAATATTCAAAATCTTTTTCTTTTAAATGGCTTGTACATTCCTTAGATATTTTAGACATTGGATGATCTTTTGATAATTGAATACTTTTATCATTTAATAAAAAAGTAGAACAAATTATGTTATAAGGACATTTGGTACAAAAATTGTGATTAATTGGTTCTGGCAGATGAAAATTCTGAAACTTTTGGTCCAATTTGTCTAATAAATTTTCTGTTAATTTTAAATTCCGTGTTAAATAATAAGACAATTCATTTCTTAATATTATTAAATCTCGTTTTTCATTACGACTTGCCAAAATTTCTTTCATTACACCATCTTTTAAGTATAGTAATAAACCAGAGTTTGTTTTTTCGCCAATTTCAGTTAACATCATTTGATAAATTATAACTTGTCCTTTATGCTCCATTGAAAAACTAGAGCGGCCAGTTTTTAATTCCAATGGCATAAGTGTACTGTTTGAACCAAGACTTATGGATTTTTTTGACGTGCGATTAACTCTTACAGATACATCAATTTTCCCTTTTAAGCCTAATTGCGGTACCCAAAGGTTTTCTTCTATATCTTGTATACAATCAATTGTTCCTTGAAAATAGTCAGCATTCGACTGTGGATAAATTAAACAAAAAATTATATAAAAATATATTTTCCGCTATCTCATGTTAATGAACACTAGAGCTACAGGGCATTGACAAATATCTCGCTACTTTAATGAATTTGGGAGGCAACGAACGAGCGTTTCCGGAACTACGCTTTTCAGATGTACGTAAATTTACGTAAATAATTAATGCGAAACAAAAAGTTAATAACAAAAAAAAATAATACTTACTTCATTCCCATCTTTGCCCAAAACGTACTGTCGAATAAATTTATGAATATTTGGTAAAAATTTTCTAATTTCTATTTGCGCTTCTATAGGGGTCATTTTACTTGAGTACAACATGAAAACCATATCGTTTGATTTCAAAAAACTCAGAGCTTCAACTTCAATTTCCTTATAGGTTTTAAGTTTTTTCGTCAAAACAGCTTGTAATAATTCATGAATAATTGAACCAATAACCATCTAAAATTATGAAAATTGAAAAAAAAAAAAATTACTTAACTTAGCTTTTGATTAATTTCTTAACTTACTTTTATTCACTTATCCACGGCTTACTACCTTTAAAATAAATACCTGAATGAGATGGTGGATTTGAGAATTAAGCAAGTATAGGCACCGACATAAAACGTTATTGTACAAAAAAAATGAAATAAATAGGTAAGTAGGTACCTACCTACGTAGCTAAATTTATTTTGTAGAATTGCAACAACTTCAAATACTAACTTACAATTTTACTATCAACATCGATTCCTCGAAATTTATCTTGAAGAACTGCTTTCCTTCGACAAAACAAAGATCCAACTACTGTTGTTCCAGATATAAGAAAATCTGGATTAGTAACTACAAAACCAAAATCCTTATTCACAACAAATGAGCCAAATGTTTCATTCCAAGTGGCTAAAATAGAAATAGGATCGTTTATTTCAATTTTCAAATGACACCAAGGACCCTGCAGTCTTACAATTGCATCTGTGAGTTTATTCGTGTTACCAATCACAAATAATTTTAATATCAAATCTGAATTTTTAGAATCTCTTTCCACCGTTTGCACCGTGCAACGATTCCAATTTGATAAATCAATGCTATTTTTATTATTTCTATTCTCTGGCAAATTGTTTTCAACATTTTCGTCCAAGAACATAAAGTCATCGTCATCATCAAAAAGATCAGAAATATTTTCATTCCATTCCACCTTGGGCACAGTAGAATCCATTTCAACAAGGGCTGCAAGTTTTTTAGGTGAATTTTGTTTTGTTACGCAAATCTTTTTCATCAAACCATCTTTATTCGGTGAAGGCGAAGATCGAACTCTTTTTAAAAATGATTCCATCAAATTTAAAGTAATTAATTATATTTTGAAATTATAATTCAGAAAAACTTTCATAAAAATTCTGTAGCTGGAAAATTATAGATTCAAGATTCAATTTAATAATGAAAATTGCGCCAAAAAAAGTAAACAAAAATAATGTCACAAATTTAGGGATGCATCAAAAATAACTTTTTAAAACTTTAATGTTTATTCACACGCATCTTTTTGTGCAAATTTTTTTAAAAACTATATACGACTATAGAAGTATCAGAATCAGAAATATTCGTATTTTTTTACAGGGTGCTTTTCATTCCATATACTATATTCATATATTGTGTATAGTAAATTATTCCTATTGGTAACATGATCACGTTGAAAAAAAGTTGAGTTTTTGTCGAGTTGAAAAATTTCATATTAAAAATCAACCCAACGTAGGCTCAACTCTGTTAAACCCGATCATGGGTGTTTTCTCAAAAACTATTCTAAAATATACAAATAGGATACAAGAAGTGTTATAAAAATTAAAAAGAATACTTTAACACAATAAAACTTTTTTGGGGCCTCTTAAAAGCTCGGGTCCAACGTGTCCGTTTAGACAATGCTTAAAGACCGCTTATCGTTCAGTTGACCAATGACTTTTCACTTCACAGATGATAACATTATTTTAAACTTTCCCATTTTACTACATATTAATATTTTTCGGTTATCTAATTTCGCTGGGAACAAAGCATAATACAAAGCTCAAGCTTTTTATTCTCCTATGTAGAATATTTAGAAAGCTTAATAAAAGTTTATTTAAAATTATAATTAATTTTATACTATACATTCAGTGGAGCCCGTGGAAGTTTTGAAAGAGGGTGCTGCAAAAAATAACAACCCCTTTTTTTTTAATTATAAATGTTTTATGATAATACTCATATATCAGTTTTGAAAATTCAAAAGCAAACAAAATATAACCCATATAAAATTTGTGCTGCTTCTGAAGCAGTGAATTTTGCTTTACATTCAAAAAATCCCAAAACAAATAAAAAAATTTCCCACATATTTGTTTTTAAATTTTTAAGAAAGTATACAGCCGCACTGCTTCTGTGGCAGTGCATTTTTCCTTACATTCAAGCATCACCAACACTAAGATTTATCAGCCGTGTAGTTGAAATGTAAACAAAACTTTTCGTAGGGATAATAAATAAAAAATTCCCACTAGTTTTCAAATTTTTGTTCGCTTTGTTGGTCGGCAGTAATTTTTTTTGCCATTTTTAGTTTAGTTTTTTAAATTTAAAAAAAATTTAAATGGAATAATATTGAAGATAAATTAATAAAAAATCAATATTTTATTAGTTTAGTAAAAAAAAATAATTTTTAACATCCAAAATAAAATAAAAATCCTTCAATGGACAATTTTTTTTCTTAACTACAGGTGGATTTTTACTCGTTTTGTTTTTTTTTTGTTATAAAAATCAAATGAAAATATTTGTATAAAATTAAATAAGATTTAAATTTATTTCCAAAAATAATTAATAAATAAAAAAATTTAATATCAAAAAATAAAACGAAAAAAACTTTTTTGTGGGTATAGGTAGAAGGTAGATGCAAACCTATATAAGTAGATGGGTACCCAGGTAGATAAACGTAAGTGCAGTTGACGTACACAAGACCGATTTGGACGAAACTTGGTGAGAAAGTAAAACCGGTTCGCCTAAAATTAATATCCCAGAAATTTTCTACCAATAAGCTCTCGTTTCAGAGAAATGCACCCGCAAAGTTTTCAAATGCTGGGTAGGTATCTACTTGTATTGTAGTAACCAAATTGTTCGTTTTTCATAATATGTAGTTTTTTTAAATAAAAATTTGTTGTTCTGAATGGAAGACGGCAGCCGCCTCTTCCAACCCCCTTAAGAAACTTTTGTTTCCCGATTCGGATATCGTTATTGAGTATTTTTAATGTACCTGAAGTAGTATGTATACATGTCCCTGATATATAAAAACTTTGAAGGGTCATTTCTCTGAAATGGGAGCATGTCGGTAAAACATGTCTTGGATTTGAATGTTTGGTTACTGCCTCTACTCTTTCAACAAGTTTCAGAGAAATCGGGATTGTGTGTTAGCTGAACTTTATCCAAAACGTCTAATAAGAGCTAGGTACCAGTTATGTTTTTACTTTATAGAAACTTTAATTAAATTAATTTGAATTTTTTTAAAATTCATTTAAAATTAAAGATAAATTATTTATATTTGGTATACCTAGAGCCTAGAAATTATAACAAAAAAAAATTCAATTTACTTTACCAGGATGAAAAAAAAATTATGGATTAAATTTGCTCGATTTATGGAAACTTTCATTTAAACAAATACGGTTTTTTTTCTTAAAAATTAATATTAATCCTGTAATAAATCACATTTAATAATTAAATTATATTTTTTTGCTTTTAATCCCATTTTACAGATTAATCTTTAGGTTTTGTATAGGAAATCTCATAGGGTTTCATACATTTGTTATGATTTTTATGCCTACGAGATGCTGTCTATGTATTGTTTTTTTTTTTAATAGGGGGCTTTTAATTTATGTTGGTATTGATTCAAGTCATGAAAAAAAACTTAACAGCAATAAAAATGTATTAAATTGTTCATAAAAAAAAATCCCCGCACTGTGAAATTCGCAGCTCCAAAAAATCTGTTAAAAAGATTTCTGCAGCTATTTTTGAAAAGTACATTCTGTATTTTCTATATTAGATTTTCTGTAAGCCTGAAAGTAGGCTACTCTTGTTTATTAAAATGTTACAGCAATTGCTATATTTCATTTAAAAATAATTTTAAAGTAAGAAAAATTCAGAGCCAACAAAAAAATTTTTTTATGAGCTAAATTTTTTGAAATTTCTTGAGAGTGCGGGGCTCCTACATAGGTCGCAGCACCTATGTACGAGCCCCGCTGTATACATTGTATCCATAATATTTATTTACATACAAACATATACATACATTTCATATGAAATGAAAATTTCTGTTACAGTACAGACGTACTTACAAAGGATTGTTTGAAAGCTTTTTGAGTTATCATCAGATAAAATATATATTGTTGTCCTTTGAAGAAATTTACTTTAGTTCTGTCCTATATGTCAATCGAAAAAGTTAAAAAGGAGTTTATAATTCAAATTCATAATACTGGTAATAATTTGGCAAATTATCGGCCTTAAAATATCTTTCATAATATTTAAAATTTGGTTTAAGGTTAATCGGAATTTGTTAAATCATAAAAATATTAAAATTATTTATTTTTTACTTATTATATTTAATGTAATAAAAAAAAATTAATTAATGAAATTATAAAAGAATTTAAAAAAAAAAAACTTTTTGTGAAAACAAATGAACTAAAATTTTACTAAAAGAAAACATTGTAGGTATAAATGTATAATTAATTCAGATATTTCCAATTATACCTTCTTTTCAAAACTCTATTGTATAATGTACAAAGGTAATTTTATTTAAATATCACAAACAATAAAGGTTAAAAAAAAATCCTAACGTAGTTTTGGAGCCTAGCGTAGCATTTAAGCTTATAGTTTAATTCTAATAATAACAATAATAATATATATGTATAATAATAATATTATGTAGATAATAATTATGTATATGTATTAAGACAAAATTATTACAAATAAATAAACTAATAAAAAATTATCCTAAAGAAAGTTGACTTTA
Organism: Hybos culiciformis; assembly: GCA_964007475.1. Taxonomy (NCBI): domain Eukaryota; kingdom Metazoa; phylum Arthropoda; class Insecta; order Diptera; family Hybotidae; genus Hybos; species Hybos culiciformis. Next base: position 10,425,988 of record OZ023273.1, read on the forward strand.
ATAAACTTAATTTTTTTTTGAAATTGGCTCCAGTGCAAAAACATTAGCGGAAGCAATTTTGATAACTTTTTTTTATTTTGTAACAGACAATTCCAGCTTTTACTTATTACGTTTTTTTAGTTTGAAATGCAAAAATATGGATCCTTTATAATAAAGGCTTTATTAATATTAATTTTTGTTTTAAATTTCATCCTACGTTTTTTTTTAAGTCCTTTTGAAAATCATCAAAATTTAGTGTTTTCAAATTGTATTACCCCTCAAGGTGCATAATCGTGATAATTTTAATAAATTTGTTAATGTAATTTTGTTGATGTGAAACTTTTTAGAATCCATTAAGATTAAAAGCTTAAAATCTATTTAAAACTATTTGAATGGTACCAAGTCCTCAAGTCAATTACTTTGCCTAGTAAAAGTACTTTTGATACTTGATAAGTGAAAAGAATTTGATAGATCCGTAAAAACAAATAGTTGCGAACAAGGTATAATACATATTTTTTGACGAAAAAATTTTTTTTTTATTAAAAAAGAAAAGACAGTATGGATATCTACCTACTATTATTTTGTAAACATTAAGATTAAACAAAAAACATTTTTTAAAAGAATTGCTTGCTTCATAATTCATTTTTGTACTAGGTATATTTTTTTTTTAAACATTGAATTTGAATCGTTAATATTAGCTTGGTATGGTAGCGTTGATTGTTTGAATTTTTGATTGTCCCCAAATTTAAGAAGTTAAATTGACCCATTTTCCGTCATCCAATCTTGATGAATTTGTAGATCGATCTTAGTCAATGGGTTATATAACACGAGTACTTGACATAGTACAGAACGACATAATTTATATGAAAAAAACGCAAAAATGTCTGCATACATTTTGACGTTTCAAAACGACATTAAATACATAATAATATGTATACTGTATATGTATGGTAAACATTATGTGTTACAAAAATATAATTCCGAAGTTAAATTCGTAAACAATAATTTTTTTATGTTCTTAAAATTTTTGTATTTACCTACTTCAAATTTTCTTTGAAGTACCTAATAAATAAAATCTTCGTACACAAAAAAATTATTTTTTAAATTATTTGAATTCAGAGATTAAAGAACATTATTTTCCAGTTTTAAATATATTACCTGGGAGTCCCTGGTGTAATATTTGACGACAGACTTAAATTTAAAAAACAAAATACCGTCATTAGACGCAGAATTGTCAATTATTTTTAAATGCAGAATCCGCCATCGATAAAATGTCCTTTGTGGGAGCTACCGAACTTCAAAAAGTTGGTGCTAAAAATATTTTTTTGTATAAAAAAATCAACCTTTTTTCGATAGGTGAGTTCCTTTTTAAGGCATGACTGTTCTACTGAGTATCATAAATACTTAAAAGGAACAAATTTTTTGGATTAGAGTTAGATGACGAATCCATAAAAAAAAGGAAGGTCTTGGAATTAAATATAGGTCGAAAAAGGAAGATGTAAATGGCATATTAATTTTTTTCTCTTTAAACCCGAGAAAGTTATACGAGTATTATTTTCTGAAATTTGTTTAAATATAAACTTGAATGTTCCAAAGGGGTATAAAATAATGTAGCTATTATAGAAAAGAACTTAAAGACATTTTTCTAATTTTAAAATGTTTTTATTTTTTTACTTTTTTTACTTTGAAGTTCGGTAGTCGGTATTTGGATTTTGAAACAATAATTTACAATTCTGCGCCGAATGAGGTTATTTTTTAAACAATTTAAATCCATCGTTGCAAATTATACCTTGCATCCCCAAACCCCAACTATATGTAATTGTTTCATTTAAAATTTTCTTTTTATGGTTTGTTATTTTTAAGCCTTTTGGGCTTAAAAAATGTTTGTTTATTTTTCTTTTAATTAAATTTGTTCTTTTGCAGAATATAAGCAAATACAATATGTAAAAGTATAATTTAAAGCTAAACAAAGTTATTTTATTGTTTAATGTTTATACGTCATGTTGAATGAAGATACGGATCTTTTGATTTTTGAAGTAAAGTTAAAAAAAAAATTTCCTATATGCCATTGAGTTTAATTTTATGTAATTACATTTATAACAGTAGAGTAGACTATTTGTTAATTAAATTAACCATAACCATTTTTATTTTTCCATGTTATTTGTTGCTTAAGCTTAATCAAAACATATACAATAAAAGTACCTGTAATGCAAAAAGTGACCAGTTGTACATATATCTCTATACAATTATGATGTTTGCATGGAAAGTTGAATCCGAGTTCAACTAGAATTTAGTTTTCATTGGTTGAAAAAATTCATATTAAAAATCAACTAAACAAGAATTCAATTCTGTTTCAACCCGATCATGGAAACAACATATACGCACTTGTGCACATAGTCTAATTCAAAAATAAATAAAAAATTAAATGTTCCTTTTTATTACTAAAATCGATTTGCAATACAATACGGGTAGAACTCTCTAAGTTAGAAACCTCTGTAACTTATAATTTTTTTCCGGCTGTTCATATTTGTATGAAAATGTGCCTCGATAACTCAGACACCTCTGTAAGTTAGACATCTTGATATGTTAGACAAAATTTCATACACTTTTTGAATCAAAAACCTCGGTAAAGGAGTAAACACAATTGGGGCGACAACGACGGCGACAACGACGACTACAACGACAACGACAGCGATATCACTCGAGTGAACACAATTACGGCGACGGCGACGAAATAAAATACAGGAAAAAAGTAAACAAATAGAAAAATAAATAAAAAAATATATGGTTGTCGTTGTCGCCTGGCGACAAAATAGAAAAATTTCTAATTTGTCGCCAGGCGACAATGTCGTTTGTCGCCAGTCGTCTCAATTGTGTTCATTCTCATACAAATATATGGTTTCTATTTTTTTTTGATAGTCGCTATCGCTGTCGTTGTCGCTGTCGCCCCAATTGTGTTTAGTACTTAAGTCATACATAAAAATAAAAATTTTTATAAATTTTCAAATTTGAGAATTTTGAGAAAAAAAAATTGAGCAAAGCAAAGAACAGAAAGTTTTAATCAATTTAAGTTAATATTAAAACAAATATTCATACAAACTTTAAATAAAATAACTTAAATATGCATTTTTTTCCGTGCTCACAATTACATTTTTTAGTTTTTTTTTCAATACCCTTCTATCTTAGACAACTTCTATAAGTTAGACTTTTATCTGTTCCCCTTGAGTGTCAAAGTTAGAGAGGTTCTACCAAGATTTAGAATTTTCCAAAGTTTGTTTTTTTTTTTGGAATTTATAATAATGAAATAAAATACAGTATTTTTAGAAAATATTTCGTCCTTATGTAGGTACATACTTAAATTGAAATTTCAAGCCATTGTTTTCTAATAATACTGAAAAAAAATTTTAGAACTGAATAAGAAATTCAAAATAGTTTAGCTCAAACTTTTTACATAGGAAAAATTTAAAATTAATCTAAAAGATAATAGGTATTCTAAAATTTACTGATGATTTGATGTCATGTCACATTACATGACTGACAGAATGATTAGTTCTGTTTTTTCTGGTAGACTTAAAGGCACTCAATTGTGAATATTTAATTTAAAATATTATTTTACATTATATCTATGGATGTTGTAGGTATATACTTGCTTACCTACATGTAACAAATCAAATAATTTTTTTTTCCAACACAAATTTAAATTATATTATTTACTTTCATATGACATTGTAAAATTTTATTTTGTGTTAAAAAAAGTGAATTTAATCCATTTAAAAAATTTGGAAATATATATACGTACAAATATGCCAGTGTTATCTCTTTTGAATAAAGCTTTTTACAATACATATTGTTATTAATAATATGGAACATAAACTTATACATAATTTGGCAGAACTTTAATGTTATATGAAGTCAATAAGTGGATTTAAATTTTTATTTATATTTCTTTTTTAGTCACATTTTTTTTTATTTGCTAACCCATTAAATACATAATGTTCTCCATTAGAGTATTAATAATTATGTACTAGTTATTCGAATAATAGTGTCACAATCTCATAAAATGATAAAACATTGCTTTAGTATAAATAATGCAGGTGCATGAATTGTAAAGGTGTTATTCACCATAATTGTTATCAAATGATACTTAAGCAAACAGAATTAATTTAATAATAATAATAATTTAATAAATTTGTTTAAAGTTCTAATAAAAATTCTTTTCACAAGAAATTTTGGTTTATGGTAATTGTTATTGGAAACTGTTGCAGCTATTGCGAACAATTTATTTTTTCTAACAAAATGTAAAGATAAAACAAAAAACTATGACGAGTTTTTTAAATAATTTTTCTCAATTTCTTATCTTTGTACAAAAAAGAAAAAAAAGACCGAAAATAAAAAAAAATTAGAAAATATAAAAATATGTTTAAGATTACATTATGCTTTAAGGGTATTTGCAAGAATTTTTGTTGTTTAAAAATTCAAATCAAAATTTTAGATATTCAAGTCAATTGCGATTTTCTTTTCTTCAGGCAAGGATAAGATGTTTTTTTATACATACCTGCATAATTCAGTTTTTTAATTTAATTTAAAATATATTAATTTAAGGAAAATTAAAGTATTATATAATTTATCTGTCATTTCGGCCGCTTATAAACTATTTATATTATCATTCATAAACTTTATATTTCATTATTGTTATAATTAATAAGTATTTAAATATGTTCTTCAGGATTTTTTCAGGAAACGACATACGTAACAATTGTTTCCGACTAACTAACTATTATAAGTAATAATATAATTTACGTTTAGGTTATATCTTCTATTTCAATTTCGGGATCACAAATTCGAAACAAAATTTGTGTTAGAAATTGTCTCAAGTATACTGTTTCATAATATATCTATTTATTTATATAAAAATTAAAGTCGGTTTTTGTATGTAATCTGTAAACTTCTGAACCAATTAACCGTTTTGGACGAAACCAGTACCATTGGAAAGTTTATTTTCCGTTGACCGTTTAAGATTGTTTTTACTGACATTTGGTTTACTACATTCGGAGCTGCACCAATTTTTCGACTTTTTTGCACCCTTTTTTTTTATTATCAAGAAACAGAATTTTACCAAATTCCATTCTCAAATTCAATTTTGACACTAAGCACAAATTTAAATGCAATTATAATGTGTCTGAGGTAATTTAGTTAATTTTGAAAGATTTTTCGCCTTATTTCATTGATCGATTTCAATCCTGAACTAAAAATTGATGAAAAAACAAAAATATATCATAATAAATATTTTCATATACTTAATTAACAACTAATAGCATACAAAAACCTTTTACCACATACCTAATCAAATTATTATAGTTATTTTTTTTTCCTCCATTCCGTGTATAATTTTATTAATTGTTAAAAGCTGTTTCAATTTTATTAGTTTGAAATGTCATTGCGACAATTTTCTTTCATTCAGTATATATATGCATATGTTTTAATTTTAAATATTTAATTTCATATCTCTAAATAATAATAGGTGTATAACAATAAAATCAACTTCAAAGAAATAAAGCCAATTGAAGTTAAATGCGTCGCAGCATTCTTTATAACATACTACAATAAAATCCTTAGTATATTACATAGTCGAAAATTAAAATTAAAGCTTCCTATGCTCATTTTGAAAAAAAATAAAAATAATAAATTTATCTCATTTTAGAAACCAGGTACATATATATTATGTAGGTAACGCAAGGATGATAAAGAAAAATATAAAAAAATGTACGAGATATTAATTTAATTTTCTCAGCACAATACCTATTATTTTTTATATTAACTTATTTTTGTATTAAAATATGTATATAAAAAATGTATTACAGAATTGTTTTGTTACTACTGTTAAGTACCCTTAGTAGATGAAGTGCTTGAACCACCAAGAAGTAAATAATAAAGAAGAGGAATAGGATGGCTCGATGGGGAATAAAAAAGGGCCATCGAGTGGGTTTGTACAATGGGACTTCATCTTCTTCTAGGGATTAAAGACAATTGGTAGTAATTATAAAAGCGCAATTTACAGAGATTGCGTAAGGCGCACAATAAGTGAAATCCGTGCCTGACTATAAAAGCATAAACCAATAACTGAAATTAAATCTGAAATTAAAGATACATTAAATATAATATCTGTATATACCTTATAATTAGATACTCTCTATTTTTCATTCTTATATTGTCTATTTTTCCCATTCTCTAATAGTAGATTATTGTATATTTAAACTAAATTTGTTATTAATTAAGAGTTCTGTATACACAAAAATACATTGACACGAGTCAATACTTATATCACGAGACCGAAGGTCGAGTGATATAAATTGACAAGTGTCAATGTATTTTTGTGTAAATACAGAACGAGTTGTATAACAAATTTTGTTTACATATCCAATATACTGTTTTAATGCGTAGGGGAGAGGTAGTTGCAAAGAGAGAATATTTTTTCTTCTAATTTTTTCTCATTTTTTTGTTTGTATTTGGCTGTATTGAAATATTGTGAGATATTATGTTTGTTTAGGTATTACGTAATATTCAATACGAAACATCTAAATTATTTCATTATTTACGCTGATGCATCTAAATTTTTTCATTATATACGCTGATGCATCTAAATTTTTCATTGTTTACGCAGATGCATCTATGATTGCATGTGTATTGACGCATATAATACTCCATTTAGTGATCTAAATTCTATAGCACTAAACACAACATAACGATCCCCAACGCATTAAAATAATTATTTTATGTGCGAAATAATCCGGAAACATCTCAATTAGTTATTATAATCAATTTTTCTCTTATTAATTTCTATGTAGCGTAAAAAAAATATGACAAAAATTAAAATCTATTTATAAATTCCTGCCCTATACTTATGTATAAGAATTTCAATGAAATATACTAAAAACGTCAGCTACAAAATAATAATTTTAAATAACTAATCTTCTTAAATTTGAAAGTATATACTCTATATCTATACTTAAACATAAAGTATCTATTGGAAATAAAATGTTTTGGTATAGGTACAATTTTCCTTATTTTGTTTTTTCTTGACTTGTTTACACTGATTAACAACCAGATATTTGAAATTATGCTTTTAAAAATTAAAAATTGATAAATATTTTCTATTTTGTTCAGAATTATAACTTTTTCTTTATGATAAAAAAAAGTTTATGGAAAAATAATTAAATTTTTGTTCCTATTTTGATTTCTAAAAATTTTAAGTACCATATAAATTATCTTGAAGCTTATTTCGTCGTCAATCAAAAAATAAAAAGCAACCAGCAGAAATAATTTGTGAACAAAAAGAGCTCTTTTCGACACGAGCTAAAAATCGAATATATTTGTTGTCATACATAATTACCCTCATCTTATTATTTAACGAATTCTATTCAATTGTTAGACATTTTATAATAAAGTTTTGGGTTAAATTTCGACACAATAGTTAGTAAAAGCATAAATTTTTCAAATTCATATTTTAAATAATGTAAGGTTTTTTTTCCATATAATTGATAAACATCATAACTAAAATGTTACAAGGGTTTAAATTCAAAAAAAAGAACTATTGTGTATACAAAAAAAATCTTTTGGAAAATACTTTTGTTATTATATTATGTAAATTAATTTTTATTACAACGTTTTTATCAACTCACATTCTTGTCTGTTTGTCTGTCCACGAAATTTTGTAATTTTGTAAGCTACAGCTCCGAAACTTTGAATATAGCTCTGAACAAATTTTCACAACCAAAAGTTTGTACGATTTCATTCAAATTTAGTACATAAATTAAGAAATGATTGAACACACGAATTTCGTTACAAAAAATTTATTGGCCTCTTACCCAGCGACCTTTCTTGGGAAGGACTTCAAAAGTTCGTCCGATTTCTTTCAAATTTGGTACATAAAAAAAGGACATATTAAACACACAAATTTCGTAACAAAACATTTATTGGCCTCCTACCCAGCGACGTCCTATGGTGAGGACTTCAAAAGTATGATTTTATTCAAATTCGGTACATAAAAACAAAAAATGATTAAACACACAAATTTTGTAACAAAAAATTTATTGGCCTCCTCTACCTTGCTTGGGGAGGACTTCAAAACTTCGTCCGATTTTATTCAAATTTTGTACCTACAAAGAGGACATAATTAAACACCCAAATTTCGTAATTTTGACAATCAAATTTTATAAGAAAAATTCTTCTTCGTTTCAGCTTCAAAACTAAAAAGTAGAAAATAAATATTAAATCATAAAAAATACATTTTATAAAAAACAACGTTTTTCTTGCGCACTAAAAAGTATAAAATAATTTTACTATGAGTTTCATTTTGGTAACAGACTTTATAACTTTTCTCCGGCTCATTCAGAGGATTGTGGACACACATACTTGAAACTGATTACAACAGTCTATAACTAGAAACAACACATTTACAGTATTACCTCAAAATGTGCCCCACGTTTCTAGTTATAGACTGTTGTAATCAGTTTCTTGAAGTGTGTGTCCACAATCCTCTGAATGAGCCGGAGAAAAGTTATAAAGTCTGTTACCAAAATGAAACTCATAGTAAAATTATTTTATACTTTTTAGTGCGCAAGAAAAATTTTGTTTTTTATAAAATGTATTTTTGACGATTTAATATTTTTTTTGTTAAAGAAACTTATTAATAATATAATAATAATATATTAATAATAAAATAACCACTAAATATTAAATTTTCCTTTGAATTTATTTTTTTTTTAATATTTCGAAGTGTTGACACTAATTAATAAAATAAAATATAAAAGATCTTTTTAGCATACTAAGTGACTGAATGAATTTTAATTATATTATGGTTTGCATGATTTTTCCATTAATAAATATGAATATATTTTGTGATGATTTTGATGATTTTTTTCATTAATTAATTGATATAATTATTTTATTATTTTGAAATTATGATATAGCTAATCATTGCAAAATATTTTTTTACAGAATTGATTATTTAAAAAAAAACAAGTTTTTATTATTAACCCTGTATGGGAAATTGAAATTTCTTAAAAAAATTAATTATAGTACATTCGATCGAGCTGAAATTGATATGAAATTGAAATTGATATTCTGTGTATTATAGCATCAGATAACGGGAAGAGGGCCATTTTTCGATTCTTAAATTTGGAGACAATCAACGCTCTCAAGTTAATATAAAGGATTTTTAATTATTGATTTTATTTTTTAATTAAAACTATTATATGATTGACTTAAATACTAAAAAGGTCACATACATAATTTAAGATATAGGCAAATTCGTTTATTTGATAAGATTTAAGATGTTAAAATATTTATATGAATTAATAAAAAAAAAACTTACCTAATAACTAATTAGGTATTTCAATATTTATTGCAAAATTTATAGTGCAAAGCACTTAACGCAATACATAATGTTCGTAAATTTATTCAAATAAAAACATTAACAATTTTGAAATAATTTGGTGGCACAAATTAAGAAGTAAAAAGCTCAATATGATTTTGATGAGTATTTTGTTTATAAAATATTTTCTTTTGATGGAAACATTATTCATCATTACTATAAAATCAGCTGATAATAATAATATAGAAACTGTTGAATGTCATCGTGCTTCTAAAATATTAGAAGATTGTTTTCCAGATCCATTGCCATCTGAATTAAATGAATTTATAAAAAACACAAAAATTCCAATTAATCAAAAGGAAATTGATTCTAAATGCACGTAAGTATAATAATTTTAATACGTATATTAAAATTATATAATATTTCATACCATTACTTTAATTATTATTTATTTTCTTAAATATTCTAACTAGTTAAAACAAAGATTGTTTAATTCGTTGAAATGATTCGAACTCCAGTCGTATAAATTTTAACTATACTTATTTGTAATTCAACCAGTTCTTGAAATACGCGCAAAAAGTGACTTTTATACACATTTCCGGTATTTGATTTTCTTGGAGGTCTTTGTGACTAATTGAGTAACTAGTGTGTTTGCATGTAATATAAATAAAAATTGCCTAAAGTTACATACATAATGATAATGAATTTTTTTTTCTGAAACGGATAATGAAATTTTTATTAAAAAACAAGATTGTTTATTAAAAAATAATGTTTTTAATAAAATATGTAAAAACAAATTTTGCCTCTGCACGTATAAAGAATTCAATTGATAAAGTCTCTATTATCAATCCAATTCAAATCAATTTAATGGATTTGATTACATGTCCGTGTTTTCGTTGTCAGTCAAGTGAAGTGAAGACGCTGGATGATTGTCATTTATTTTAAAAGGGTAGAAGAACTCAATTAAAAGAGCAGTCCTTTATATTTATTGTTTTTGAAAAACCATTTGTTCTTTAACTTTGAGTTTTATCCTTTTAAAGTCAATAAACTTAAATTGTTTGATTTTGTTGTATAAGGTTACTGCATCTATGTTGGATCTTCACTTTTCAGTTTTTACAGAATTATTATTTTCCTTCCTGATTTTAACAAAACGATATCGAAGTAACATAAAAATTTAAAATATGTATGTACATGGAATATAATTACAATGTATTTGGTAGTACGCGTTATGATTTTTGATAATCAAGAAAGGATTTATGTAATACTTTTCCTTATCTTAAATTCAAAAGCATTATTTTCTCAAAGATAGATTTTTTTTAAAACATGTTGCGATTATATTAAAACTCAAAATTTTAGGCCTCAATTATTTTTTGTATTATTTCTTTAAACTTATATTTATATACAGTTCTTAACCTCTTTTTTCCATAAAAATTAAAAAACGGACGTTCGGAAAATGAACCAAAAAAAAATTAAGGTATTTTAAACTTGAAAAGTATGTTGGGTACGATCATAAAGGAAGTATAAATAGAGGAACTAGTCCAATACAAAAAATGCTAATAAAAATAGTGAAACAAAAAATCCATATCACAACCTCATGAACTTTTTTTTGTATTTTTTAGACTTCCACTCTCACAAAAGTTTTTAAAACTTTAAAAATTGTATAGAACTGTTGTTATTTTTGAAGTTTTAAGAGCATTTGTGAGAGTGGAATTCTCAAAAAATACAAAAAAAAAAAGCTCATTGGGTTGTGTTATGGATTTTTTGTTTCACTATTTTTATTAGCAGTTTTTGTATGGGACTAATTCCTCTATTAATATTTCCTTTATGGTACGATTCGATTGTGAAAATTTTAAAATATCAATATTTGCTTCATTTAGTGTCATCACTACGATTTTTCTTTCGACCGATCAGAAGAACTTCCAAAAAGAGCTTTCTGGTTAGATTCGTTTCAACATCAGGGTACACAACATGAATCATTTTTCTATAAAATAATTTCAATATTATTTAAGAAAATTATGAGAATTTAGTTTAATGTTTTTTTTTTGCAGAAAAGGCAAAAAGGTTTTAAGTTTAAATCGTTTAACCGTAAAATAAGAATCTATTTTGTTCTTGCTTATAATTTAAATAATTTTTTATTATTACCTATTCTATTTATATAATTTATTATAATAATATAGATAAGAATTCCATAGATAAGAATTCCATTCAATATTCGAAAGATATACTTGCGATATACTTACGTTCAATAAAAACAAATTTAGAATAGTACATAATAGATGAAGTATGGGACCCGTTTTAACATTTCGATTTAAGATACTTTAATTTCAAATCACAAATAGGAACAATTTTTAGTCGAGGTTAACAGAACGAGATTGTACTTATTTTAACATTTAAAGAATAAAAATCGCTTTTTTGGATCATAAGTTATAGTATTTTAGTGGCGGACGGACTGACGGACAATTAATGACAACATAAAGTCCGTTTTTTGATTTTTGATGGAAAACGGGATAACTATGATGTAATTTTCGGATTAAGACTTTTTCATTCCCTATTATTATTTATCGTTGTCTCGACCTCAATAATGCAATGAAAACATTTCAAGTGAAAATTGTTCCTCACAAGAGAAAGCAGATTATCAATTATGAATGAATTATTGATAAAAGCTTTCCCTTCTTGTAACATTAATTTGACTTAATTAAATTTTGTACCTATCATAATCATAATACACAAATAACGAAATATGATTTCCATAATATTCTTTCCCATTTTATTTGCATATTATTTTTTTTACAGAGTTTTCAAGAAAGGGATGAATTGTTTTAGTAATTACACAAAAAAATGTTTGAATGAGCAAAAATACAGATTATATCAAAATAATATCTCAGCAGCAAAAAAATTTGAAACATTGCTTTGTGATGATATTGAATTTCAATCAGGTAATTTCATTTCATTTATTTTATTTACAATTAATAAATTTACAACCAATAAAAGTTAAAACATTTCGATTCGTCTAATTCCTAATTCAACCAGATTCAAATGTATAATTTTATTTTAAACTATAGATATTAATTTTGTAAGTATTGATAACAAACCTTTAAAAATTAAAAAATACGCCATTTCATTATATAATCTAAACTAATGATTTTGAATTAATAGACTTAATCCTATAGCTCCTCAAGTTTGTCGTATGGAATGCGGCCCGGAGAACTAGTAATTCTGAATTAATAGATTTAATTCTATATTAACTACATATTTTATTATATGTATTAATGTACGTATAATTCAAAATAAATTTTTTTAGTAATTATATTATTAGAATATTAAATATGATGGAATTTTTAAAATTAAGTTGCACATACAACATACATATTTTAATGTATCATTTCATATATTATATAAATTTCCTAAAAAAAATCCATTAGAAAATTTTGTTAGACATTGAAAAATATTTTCCAGCTGGGAATTGAAAAATAGTCAACAGACGATGGTACATGTGTATAATAAATAAATTCCTGAAAACAAAAAACAAATTGTTTTTGAAAATAAATTGTAGATAATTTCTACTTAACGAATATATTGGGAAACATGAAACATTGCTAAAATAAATTTTTACTTGTTATAAGAACCTTAAAATATGTAAAATACTTTATCATTGAGTTAAATGATTTCTTAGAACAAAAAAGAATTAAAAAACCAAAAATATATTTAAAAGTGGGTTATACATAAAAGACAAAAAATTTCTTTACAAAACTAATTTTTATCTATAAGGTAATTATTCCAAAAATATTTTTAATAAATAAAATATGCTTTGGAACATATGCAATGTAAAATTTGGGATTGACTTCAAATTAAAGTATTAGATCCTTTTATATATAGTTATATTATAAATTATAATGCATAACGTGACATAAATTATTGGTGGCATTGTAAAGCTAAAACTTTTTAAAACAGATCATTAATATACAGAGGTTTCTTTTTTAATTATAAGTCTCATAAAGGGGTTTTTATCCTTTTCCCCTAGATACATAGATTATGATAATAAAACACTGATCAAGTTGTAAATAATAGTAATTAATTAGCTGTTGAGAATCAAAATTATTCTTATCTCTTAGATTATAGTGATTTTATATTATAAAAAGAAATGTTAATCAGGATGTTAAATAAATAATTTGAAATTTTTTAATTATAATCTATTAAAATAATTGAATTGATTTTTATTTAAAATATTTCGTAATTTAAATTTTCACATTTTATCTTTAAAACGTTATCCGTATTATTTATTAAAAAGTACTTATTACTTTATCTAATAATATTGTCATTAAAATTCTATCGAAATTTATAATATGTTGAACATAATTCAAATAACAAGATTAATAATAAAAATTTTGTTTAACTATACTTGTAAACATGTACCATTCATGTTGATAAGATACAAATAATATCAAATGTCTATTAACCCTTATAATGATCAGTAGTTAATATTGTGAGTAAATTTGATTCGTAGTTAAATCTAATTTATTTGACTGATTTGGGTGAAATTATTTTTTTAGTTTTTTTGCCCAAAGGATTCTCCGTTGTGCTTTAAAGCAGTAAGAAAAATTAAAGAGAATCAGAGACGATCTGATATCGTTAAAATGAAGATGACCCGTGTAGATGCTTTGGGTCGGATAATTATAATTAAAAAAAAAACAATGTCTATTAGGTAACTTTTTTTTGTAAAAATTTATTTTTAATAGAAATAGGCATTTTTTTATATAATTTTCCTTTTTTTTATTAGATAATTTTATCCCGGATTCAAATAAGTTAGTACAGGCACCTATGTGGATTTTGAAAATAAAATTTTAGGTATTTTAATATTTTCAGACATTTTAACATCAAAATAAAAGTTATCATAAATCTTGTGAAAAATAGATAAATTCAAAAAATTAAAGATTTCTGTTAGAAAATTATGTTTTATTTTAATATGTTGTTGAACATAAGTTATGTATTAACGGGTTAAAAAAATAAAATACGAGTATTGTTCTAACTTTAATAAATAAGAAGCTTATTTTTTATCACTATTCTTTCAACTTCATTAATTTTTCATAATCATTTTCAGAATAAAAGATACTTATAAATTCACCTACATATGTACATATTTTATTTTCTTCAACAGATTTTTTAAAACATAAAGACTGTTTGATTCTCATAAAAGATGATTGGAATAAATGTTCCAAAAATTTTCAAAAAATTTTAATCGATGAGCTCAGTCAAAGTAAAGACGAACAACATACAACCCTAATAAATCATCAATTTATGCAAATGTGTTGGTAAGGATTTAGATTAATTTAAATATATTTAAGTATGTATTTAGTTCAGTTTTTGATCAAGATCTAGAATATAATTGAAATAAGCAAATCCAATCTGTTTAAAATTACTAAAATTATTATAATTTAATAATTTAGCTTTAAGTCCAGAATTTTAAATCCTATCTATGAATGACGTGTGATATTTGATAACCATGGAAATACCGATAATTATTATTTGTACTATTTAATCAGTAAGGTAAGAGTGACGGCTTATTGACATAATATTATCCAGAACGCTCCACAGTTATGTCTTTTACCATATTTAGTAAAAAATATTAATAAAATATTGCGTTCAATTTAATATTCATAATTTAATTAAAGATTTCATTCAGAATGATTTACTAAAAGAAAAGTAGTTCTATTATTATATCAAATTAACTTTCGTTCCAGATATTTTTATCTTACCTTTTTGTTTTTTGTTTCGTTACGAACGAAAGTTACAAGAAGGATATTTATTTATTTTGTCCATTTTTTATCAAAAATGAAAAAACGTACTAAATGTTTTCATTTTAAGTCAGTCATGTGAGCGTCCCACACCAAAATCTTTGCAGATAATAAACTACTAATCCGATTCGGATCATTTGAAATAATAAAATATGCAAAATCTCGTTCACTTTCACAACCTTTCAAACGACAAAAAAAGTATTAATAGATTGTGATGTGGATGGATATATAACGATTAGAAGAACTTTAAAAAAGGTTAGCTTCAATGTAGTCATATATTTTAATAAATTATTTCAATACGTATTTAACAAATTAAACATTGTTCTTACTGATTGTATATTATTATTGTTGAATTGAAATTAATGAAACCCTCAATTTTGTTTCCTAAAGTTATTGAATACATAAAGTTTACTTTTAGAAGAAAATAATTTCCTTGCGAAGAAATTTCCGCTCTTACACAAAAATTCTATTTTTGTTTAAAAAAAAAAGTTAATAATAAATTTTTAACAATATATATTATTTTTTGTCAATATAAAAAGAATTTGTGTAAAAAGAAAATAAAATCAATAGAATTTGGTATGTCTGTAGGTTCAAAAAATTTGTTTTTTTTTGTTAATATGTTCAATATATATAAATATAGAGATGAGTAACATTTTTCAAATTATTATTATTCAATTTTAATTCTAGTTATTTGTGGTTAAAACAGGAAATAAATTTTAATTAAAAATTTTATAGAAAATTCTTTGATTCTTTATTAAATTTTAAATATATGTATATTGAACTGATAACAAAAAATATTTCAATTTGTATTTTATTTATATTTTTTAGCTCTCGTTTTGCATATGAATCATGTGTCCATAATAGCGCACGCTTTAAATGCTTGAAGATGTCAGTTCCATTTGTAAGACAACTTGCAAGGCTACTTTTAAATGAAAATCATTTTAAAAATTGTCCTCATTATGAGCCAGTTATTTGTAATGGTTCAAATTATTATGGAGCAACAATCTTAAAATTTTTATTTTCATTAAAATTTTTTAAACTGTTATTGTTATATAAATTGTTATTTGCTGGGATTAAATTAATTAAAATTTAAATTGAAATAATTTATAATTATTTTCTTTAACAATTTTTACTGTAATGATATAGTTATAGATGTAAAGAAAAGATGGTTGTTAATTTTCCTAGAAAATTTAAAGGTATAAAAAATTAAAATATATTAAAATATATTTTTAGTCTATTTATTTGTTTTATAAAAATTAAATTAAAATTAATTTTGATGTACATAATTCAATTAATAGTATTATTTCTTTGAATATCTATCATAAATTAAGTTTGTCAACTAGTTGCCAAATTGTACAGATAAAATAAATGGTTAGATAAACACTCAATCATTTCGATATGAATACATACATGTATACTTACACATATATATACGATATACATATTATACACAACGTATAATTGTCAAGCCAACAAAATTGCTTTTTATGAGTTCATTCTAAGTTAGGTTTCTAAGAACCAATATTCGACTTCTTTAGACACATTTGATATAAATTCTTAATTTTTGAAATTTTAATTAACTCTTTCTTTCTGTGGTATTTCTGTTTAATTATCTAAAACAATAATGTATTTCTGTAGTTATCTTTGTCCATGTTTTCTCAGATTTAGAAGAGTTAGAAGAATCCAGCGACCCAGCCAGAATAATTTTTAAGAACAGACAAAGATATACGAAAAGTAAATACCTATATGCCAACCAATACAAATATTTATACTTACTTATACATAAATTAAATTTACATTTTATTCCCTATAATATCATTCTCAATATTTTTGCATTATTTCGCATCGTAGAAAATTCTGTTTTATAAAACAATTTTTATTTGGATTGGCAAAATTCAAGCCAATCCAAATTGCAACTCTGAATCCAATCCAGGATTGCAACTCTGAAATTTTTTAAATCTGGCATGTGAAAAATTAAGAAAATAAGAAATAAAATTCTTTAAAAATCTTTTAAAATTCTTTTATTTTGTTTCCTTTAAAATTTGTTTTATAATTTTTTTTTTTTATGTAAGATTGACAATTTTTATTTATCTTACATTTAGGTTCTTTCTGTATAACAACTAAAATTTTATATTTTCATGGATTTATAAATATAATAGATTTTAAGTTCTAATTTTAATAAACTGAATTAAAAAAAATACAACTAAAGAAAAGGATAAAATAGTTTAAACGGTTTAAACATAGTGTCATTTGATTATTATCAATGAAAATATTTTTATTAAGAAGATAGTTTGTTTGAATAAAATACAATCTTATCAACATTTAATTTTTAATATGAAAAACTTTTTTAAATAGAACGTTTTATTATGAAGTTTTTAAAACCACAATGAATTTATTTATAATTTTTCTACTCAGGCTTTCTCAAAGCTTTTAAAAATCATAATAAAATCATGAAAAAAAAATACTAAATAATTGAATTTTAGATGCATTAACAGCACCATGACTTTCTCATTTTTATATATGTACATTCTTGAGAATGTACAAATTTTCCTAAATTATGATATTACCAATATAATTTTAAGAAATTCCAAATTTTTCAGTCCACAATGTACTTTTACTTTTTAAATTAAATACATGAATATTGTACATAACTTCCGATTATTTCTTCCTTTTAAAAGAACTTAATACTTTCGATTAAAAGATTCAAAATTGGGAAATTACAACTATTATTATTTTTCAGAGAGGCCTTCTTTATATTGGAACTGGATTAGGAAATAAGATAAAAAAATACTAAAAAATCATTCCTCACCGTAATTGTAAACAGTTCAAGACATAAAAAAGATAATTTTTAAAAAGATCAATTATGTCTTTAAAAAAAATTGTAGTCTAGTTCTTCTTATAATATTGCATTTTAGCCCTTTAGGTTTTTTCTCTTATGTTAAGAATTATGTAATTATTATTTATTTCTAATTAAAACGTAAAAGTTAAAACAAACTGGAGAAAAGAATTCAGTAATATATGAAAAAAAAATTAAAAGTTTAATAATAATATAATACTTAAATAGTAGTAACTACTATTAAGTGATACAAAAAAATTATTGAAAAATTTGGCATTAAGTATCAAGTCTTGTCTAACATTCTCATTTCTCAAATTTTTACTGGCATTTCCAGATTATCAATATTCATTATTTCATTTCATTATTTTTAAATTAGGAACGGTGAACTTGCCATTAAAACTTGATTTATTTGATCTATTCATCCAAAACCAATTATATCTGTTTAATTTATTTTATAAATTTACGTTATAGAACGAACGTTATAGAATTATTATAAATATAAATGTTTGTAATGGAAAAGAAACCATTCCGCAACAAAAGATAATCAAATAATTGAAAAATTATTTTTGTTGTTACAGTTAAGTCAGAAAATGCGGTTAAAGTTTTAATAATTCTAACTATTTATCAAAAAATTAATTTTTTATTTATTAATTTAAGAAATCAATAAATTTTACGACAAAAAATAGAGTAAAAATGAAAGTCAATTTTCTTGGAAGAATAGTTTTCGACCTACGTTGCCAGACCAATATATATATATACAATATTTATATAAGATGTTAATTTATGGTCACGATTTTATTTACGGTCACGATAATTATAATAAAATCAAAAATTGACAGTAAAAAAAAATTTTCAAAATTCAATTTTTAATTAAATAACCCTCATTTTGTCCTTGTTTAAATAGCAATGAAAATTAAAAACATAATTTAAGTAAAAGGGATATGAGATTAAGGGAAGACTTATATCAAATATTTCTAGTTAATAATCATTTGTTATAAAAAAATAATTGTATTTAAAAACATTAGTTTACCAATTCTACTAAAAGCAGTTTACTTCTGAATTAACAATAACTTTATAATTTCTCTAAAAATGCCTTTATATTTCATTTTATTTTCAAAAAAAAAACTTTTTAATGATATAATTACAACCATAATCGAAAAGCCGAAAGACTTTTTCTTTTGATAAGTTATAAATCAAATTAAAAAAATTACATATTTCCTTGAAAAAAAAAAAAAACAGATACCTATTATAAGAAATCTTTTCACCAATAAGTTCAAGTTTTTCGAATTTGGACAGAATTAATTTTTTTTTATTTAGAAAACTACTTTTCTATATCTGTATATTATAATTTGCTTAAAAAATATGTACTAAGTTTATATTTAATTTTCCTCAATAAAATATATATTATTTTTCTCTTTTTATTTTTGAATAAATTATTATTATTTTTTGTATATTAATAAATTTCGTAATTTTAATTTTTTGGACAAAATTTGATAATCATAATTTTAATATAATTAATAATAAAGTTCACATTGTGGAACATAATGTAATAAAGAAATAAATATATATATATATACTTTAAATTAAATTTTTTCTTTTAACTAGTGCTTATAAATATTTTAATTATGATAAGTTTATGAATACAAAAAAAATAATATTATTAGTATCTATGTAGTTAAAAAATCTATGATATTTTCTCCTGATTCTTATTTAATATAAAAAAAAAATTTATCGATTTATTTTTTAAAGATATAATATAAATATACATACCATACATATTAATGGTTCATTTAATCATATTGATATTTTTGTTATTAATATTTACTTGCTTTGTTTAAAAAATACTAAAGAAATTAATAAATAATGAATTAATCCTTTGAATTAAAAAAATTAAATAATTACGAACAAAGATAGTTGTAAACAATGATTTTTATTTGATTGAGTGCTATTTTCAATACGTAATTATTGTTCCATTGATACTGCTTGCCATTATGAGTAATCGCAGTGAAATCTTGAAATAATATATATTGAAGCAGTATAAAATTCATATTTGGGAGCTTTAATTGAAATTAATTGAAAATAAAATATTATTACCGTATTTACAAAATAAGCGACAAATTTTTAAAATTTAATGTATTAGTATGTTTTTTTAGAATAAGAATCTAAAATTGTTTAGTAGGTGGTGCAATATAGAAGACATAATATTAAGATAAACTTTTAAACGCTTTTCTATCAAGATTTAGGGCCTTTGGAGACTGTAAAAAATAATAAATATAAAATATTAAATTTGAAAAAGAAGTGGCTTGTTCGCAATAGAAGTTTTCACAAAGTTAACATTTTTGTGCAAGAAAAGAAGTAATTCGGATTTTATTTTGAAATATTTGATTTTTTTGTTAATAAAGTAGTTTTTTCAAATAATGACATGATATTAGATAGAAAATCTTCATTAAGTGAATAAAAAAAAAAAAAAACGATTTAACAAACTAAATTGTATTTTAATTTAATAATGTTTATTTTTTTAATTACCGCATTCAACTTTACAATAAACAAAAATAAATGGAAACATTATTTTTTACGTATCGTCGTCCTAATTCATACAAGTTAATAACATATTAAATAACTAAAAGTCCTTTTGGCCACTTTGTTTTAATTTATCGAAAATTTGTAATTTAGACTTAACTGCACCTTCGCACACCATTAAACGCTGCTGATTTGTTTTTTTTTCCAATTCGAAACAAAATTGTTCATAATCACTAAATCGGCTTGTACTACTGCTATTACTACAACTGCCTGCACTACTTCCACTTCTCCCAACCGTAATACCTTGACCTTGCTTAGACGCTGCCAGCGCGGCAGCAGCTGTCGCAGCATGCACATTCAAGGTACCACCCGCGGAACTACTACTACTGCAATGAGTTTTGCGTTCAAAATACTCAACGATTTTCGCTATTTGTGCTGAACGAATAGCTGAATTTGGCACAACAAAATTTAACGAATCCGAACAGCTACTAATATCATCAGAACTATCTGAAATTATGTCACTATAAATGGATGAGGTTCTTTGCTTATTACAATATAATAATTGATTTAAATGAGGTTTTTGTTGAATTAATGTATTTATTTCAGAATCAAGAGCAAGACGATTAATTAAACCCATGTCTAACATATAATGATGCCTTGATTTCCCATTTGTCAACATTTCCAGATCATCTAAACTACGTAAACGTGACTTTTGCTGATGCTTTCTACTTTGTCTGTTATTATTGACTTGTCTCATTTGCTCATTTAGTAAAGTTGAATCAATATCATCGTTTAACGTTTGATTAGAAGATAACAAAGATGAAATCGATGAACAACATTGTTTGCATAATTGTTGATTAGCTGAATTTGAATTTGGAAGTTTTTCACCAACATTACTACTAACACCACAACTGCAAACTGGATCTGAATCTTCGTTTAAGCACGATGAATAGAAACCAGATTCGATGGAGTCACGACGTTGCAACATTCTGTACACATTGTCACTACTATTGTTACATGATTTCTCGAATATTTTTCCATAACAATTTTCAGGAGTCAAACGCTGTTGAAATTTTTCATAATATTTCTCATCCGAATCAGTTTCATCTTGTTTCATTTGAATATTGTTGGAAATTATTGTATTAGATAACTTGGATGATTTAGTGGTTGTTCTTGGATTTCGGAACAATGGATGATTATATAAAGCCGCCGGCTGATGGTTCGACATATTCTTTTCATCCTTTTCTGGAGATTTTTTGTTTACTTCTTTTTGAGGTTCACTGGGATTGTCGCTTTCTAGCAAAAAATTGAAAGGTTTATTGCTAGATTTTCTGTCGTACTCATCATTTTTTATTGGTGCCGGAGATTTTGTTGTGGATGAAGGAATAAAGTCATTTGCTTTTGTAATTTGTTTCCTTATTGCAGACAACTTCGGAGAATTAGGTAAGCTTTTAGGTTCTTGAACTTGATAAACAGTAGCAGAGTTTTGAGCAACAAAATCTTTAAAAAATGGTGCTGTCATTTCAAAGCATGAGCTGAATAAATCTCCAACTCCATTAGCATAAGTTTGTGGATTTGCACCTAAAATTTTTTTGACACCTCGTAATTGTGCTAAAGCTGTAAAAGGATTTTGTTTAACACCATTTGTGTCAACTTTAATTGGTTTGTACTGTGGATCCAGTAAAGTCATTGTCTCTGCAACTTTACGCAGTGTTAAATTTTTCGAAATTGGTGGTAATTCTTCGAATTTCTGTTCATCTGTTTTGTGTCGCATTTGATGACATCTGGCTTTATCACTAGGTGTTGTGTGTAAAGGAAAATTAATAATATTTTCACTAAGTGATCTGCGATGTTGCTGCAAATCAATATTTCCCACAGCTAGTTCTAATTTCCGTTTTACTGTTTTAATTCTTGATTCAGAGGTTGAGTTTAATTCTGATAATATTGAAATATCAACAGAATAACGTTTTGCTGTTTGCAGTTGCTGTTCATCACATTTATCATCCAGTAAATCCGTTGATGACTTAGATCCACATAAATTTTTAGTTGTATCATAATTTAATATTTCTTTACTATCTGCAACATTCTCGTAATGCTTATCACCGCATAATTTTTCAGACATAGCATTTAATTTTTTGACAATATCGCTGAAGGTAGGGCGACTTTTCGGATTATACTAAAAATAAAAAAAAAAGTCAATAGATTTCGTCGAATTCGAATTTCAACTAAAAATATTTTAATTTTAGATAGCATTTACAGATTGTAGTTTTTGAAACAAAAAAAAAATGTTTCGTTTCACATGGTCCTACTCCTACATAACGCAATATTCTACTGAATCCATAAAATGTTTTTTTTTAAGAATAACAAAAAAATAAATTCAATATCAATTATTAAAAAATTTCGTGCTATTTCTAAAAGGAGATATTGTTTGAATATATTTTTGAATTATAAAAGGTAAACAATTTTAGCTATTCTTTTAAATAAACTATGTGGAATTTTTTCACAAAGTATCATTTTCATTTCGCGAATATATTCATACGATCATTAATTGTATTGATTTTAATTATTAACGAATTAAAAACTTACAATACAACAATAAAATGCCAATCTCAAAAAAACTGGTGGAGTGTCAATTGGACATAATTCAACAAATGCTAAATAATCTAAACCAAAGGAATCAGTTCTTGGCATTATATCTAAAACGATAATAAAATATTTAGTTTTAATAAAAAAAAATTTAATATAAGTAATTACCTGGATCAGCTTCTATTCTCGCTATAATTTCACACATTATTATTCCAAATGAAAATACATCGCTGGTTTGATCATACCACTGTCCTTTTAAACATTCAGGGGACATCCAATACGGTGAGCCAACTGTGTCTAATCTAGTTTTTTTTCCGCCACATTTTTTGGGTATTTTAGCAGCTAAACCAAAATCACCAACAACAGCATCTAATAAGCCATCGGGTAATTTTCTAATGAGAACATTCTAAAAAAAAAAATTTTTTGAAAATAATAACTGTAACAAAATAATAATTTTTTTACTTTGCTTGTCAGGTCCCTATGAAATAAACCAGCCTCATGTACATATTGCATTCCTCTGGCAATCCCAACAGACAGTCTTATTTTTAATACAGGTGATAATTCTTCATTTTTATTAGCTAATAGTTGTTCTAATGAACCAGCCTCTATATATTCAGTCAAAGCATGCAATTGCCCTTCTTGGACACATACTCCCATAAATCTAGAATATAAATTGTTTTATAAATAATAATGTGTGATTAAATATATTATATACGTATATACATTGTACATAATGTAATATTAATATACATTGTATTCGCTTAATTATAATTTAATAAATAAAATTTGTATAATTTTGATAGTCTATGGGAAAAAAGTAACAAAGTTTTGTAATAAACTTTAAAATTTTTGTAATTAATTTTAAAAAATCTTCACTCTAAAAGCATAATAATTTAAATTTTAGGACTCATTTTATTGATTTTAGTCATTTTTTTTTTAGTATTTGATAGAACAATCCGTAAAGATCTAATTATGTTGATTCATATTCATTGTTTTATGTTTAATTGGACTTCGGAAATTAATTTTCTTCTTCTGCATACTTAGGCATGTAATTATCTTATTTTACATTTTATTAATTTATTTTCATGCAAATACACATTCGTATTTTAAATTTCAATTAATGTTTAATATAATTTTGAATTTAACTAATAAATAAATTCCTTAAAAAAAAAAAACTAAAATAAAATTATTGACTTGATTAAAAATGATTTACCTTAAAATATTAGGATGTGAAAGCTTATTTAACAATTGAACTTCCCGTAACATATTTGGACGATTTGAACGTAACTGGTTCATTTTTAGTACCATAACTTGTCCAGTTGTTCTATGTGTTACCTAAAAATAGAAATACAATTTTTTTTTTTTTTTGTTAATAAAAATGAAACTTTTTTCAGTGTCTTAAACAAAAATTATCTAATATATATATTTTTTTTTTTAATTTAAAGTAACCAGTATTTTCATTTCATTTCAATCAATTTAACGATAATAATATGAATTTCCCTTTCAGCATTTTATTTTATTATGCATGTAAAAAAAAAAAAAAAATTTATTATTTTTCTTGTAAAAACCTATTTTGATACACATAGAGTGTGTAGTAATATGTACATATATACTATTATTAAAACTCTATAATCTAAGAATAATATTTTTATTTTCTTCAAATTATTCAATAATATTGGATTCGTAGGAGTAGTAAAGTATTATTAGAGCAAATATCATTGAAAATAAGGATTTGAATAGCCATCAATTTTAATTTAAATTTATTTTACTTTTGGATATTTTATTTGTGAATATTTTTGAAATTTAAAATCTACACCTATAATTATTAATTGTTGGTTTTTTTTTAATATTTTCATATCAACATAATTGATATTTGCATTTGATTTTGGACACAATTATAACTATTTTGTAAAAAACATAATTGTTAATTAATGTTAAAAATAAAAAAAAAAACAATTCATCTTATCAATCTACAGAGTTTTGAATTAAAAAAAAGAAAAGAAATAGTTATTGCAAAAAAAAAAAAAAACTTTACATTGGAAACCCTAGGAATCATCGAAATTTTCCCAATAAAAAAAATCTGTTATGAAAATTTTATTCCATTTCCGTAATTTCCGGATAATAATTATTATCTAGTAAAAGTTAAGGTGAAGGTGAATTGCTTTTTATGATTACATCAAAAAAAAAATGGCAATATCTTCCTTAAAGAAAATATTTTGCTTATTTTTTTTTTTCCATATATACAAGTTTAACATTAAAATCAATTGGAAAAAATGTAACTTGCTGCCGTTGACTAAGTTTATTTAAAGAAAAATAATATAAATATGAATGCGTTCATGTAGCTGTAAATTAAATTACATGTACGACTTTATTATATTATATTTTTACGTTTGATGAAAAATTGGTTATTTTTGCCATCATGATTATGTTTCACAAACAAACAAAAAAAAGCAATATTTTCAAAAAAGACGAAGAAAGCAAGAAATAATATTTAAAAAATATGAAAAACCAATGCAATGAATTTTTAAATGAAATTGATAATAGCAGTGTTGGAATTATGTATAATATAAAATTTTGGTTCATTTTGTTTTCAAGCAGCAGTTCAGTTAATTTTGTGTAAGGAAGAGAAAATTTTCACAACTTGAACTTGAAAGCTGATGGAATGATGAAAGCTTTGAAAATAGAAAAATTTATCTATAAATATTCGATGCTTACGTAGTAGAAGTGAAATATTTTGAATTGTATGAAGAAATTAAAATATTTAATACCTAACTAGGAATAAAGGTTAAAGTATTTTAAAGTACAAAGTACATCATACAAAGTTTCAAAAACCAATTTAAGAATTTTTTAATAATAATCTTAAAATACAAAAGTTTATAAAAAGCTTAAAAATATATTTACATTTAGTAATAATTATGCCATGACTCGGGGAAAAAATATAATATTGATAAAGAATAAAAAATACGTGGCGCCTAACGTGAAATTCCCTAATATCGCTTTATCGAAAAATTATGTCATTAAAAATTTAATAATTTCGAAGCTAATAATTAAAAGAATTCATAACTGAAAGAAACACTTTATCCAGGCACGTTAGAGTGAAAAATTGCAGCGTTCATAAGTTAAAAAAGATCCATTCATTACAGTGAAACGACAAATGAAATCAATCACTACATGCTTCAACAATATTGATAAACGAGTTTTAAAGAACAATTTCAAAGGTTATATAATAGGCAGCCTGCTAAAAAACAATGCTAATCATACAAAATAGAAAAAGGTAAAATAAAATTTATTAAATTTTTATTTTTGATTTCTTAGAAGTCTTCTTAGTAATCCATTGTAGTTTGCCCAAGAACAAGTAAGTTGCTGTAAGAAAAATAAAAAAAATTGCGAAAAACACTCGAGAAATTTTTATTTCATTTTTATGCAATTTTTCATTGACTTTTTGCAATAAGTATGTATCTAAGTTAACTTTAAATTCAATATTATGTGTATGCACTAAATTTGCATTGTAAAAGCATAATATACAGCTATACGTACATTTTTTTTAAATGGTACACGAATCTTGAATTAATTTTTTTTTTTAATAACAGGTTTGTAAGAAAAAAAAATTTTTTTTTTTTTTAGATTATTCGCATTTGCTCTTCAACTTTCTTTAAACAATTGCTCGCTATGCAACAAGTTTAACGACCATAACTAATATTTTTATTTTTTTTGTTACTTTTCTTATTTTCTTATTTTATTTCACCTATTCCAATAATAAAAGAAAAATATATACTTTTAACAATGTACCAACATCCAAAAAAGAATTTAATTTTTAGTAATTTTAAAAATATTTTAAAAAGGAACATTTTAAAATAGGTAAATTTAAATTTAAATTCGATCTAAAAGAATGTATACTTAATTTGAGATTAGAACATTCGTACTATATTTTAATAAACCTAAGTATTAGCATTGAATAATAATATTTATAAGAGGGACAGAATTCATACGAGTAAATTTTTTTCTAAATAACTCAAAAATTATGACAATATTTATATTGAGTAAAATTTTTTAACTCAAATGTGTTTATTCTTAATTTTATTATTTTTATTATTGTATTAAGAATAAACACATTTGAGTGTGAAATTTTTATTCAATATATTGAGTCATTATTTTTGAGTTATTTGAAAAAAAAAAAAAAAAATCTGAAATTTACCTGTATGAATTCTGTCCCTCTTATAAATATTATTACTCAATGGTATTAGGTAAGTACGTAGAATTCTATCTGAGAATGTCAAATTTAATTTTATTTATATTTTAAATACATAAGTACTCATAAACTAAAAAATACTAATTTCTCTAATTAAAATGCTTCCAAAAATTAAAATTGAAATAAATATTGCAGAATGGAAAATCCCACAGTGAAATTATAAGACAACTGAATACTCAAATAAAGGTCATAAAATATTTTTTTTTAAATATTTGAATAGTAAAATATTTTCGTTATTCTTTTAAACATTTTTTTTTTTATTATTATTATTTACAATCAAAATATAAACAATGAGCAATCGAAAATAAATTTTTATTTCAATACAAATTAAAAAAAAATTATGTAGATATTATTATGTCTTTTATTATTTTGATCTAGAATTTTTATATAATAACAAATGAGTTTAAGGGCAATCATTTGTATATTGAAAATTAAAATTAGTTTAAGCTTTTTAGGTTTGTTTAACTTTAATTTGATAATAGTATAAATGTAGTCTTGTCTTCACAGATAACATTCATTCAATAAGAATTGAATATTATAAAAAGTTAATGATTTAATTTTAAAATATGTGTAAAAGTATGCATATAAATACCTATTTAATTTAATTGTTGATAATAAAATTTATATTATTGTTGATAATAAAATTTATAATTATCTATCTACTATTAATTGCTTGTTCTAAATTTTAAGTTTCTTACAGGATTTCATAGAATTTCAAGTATATACTTATCGTTCAGATACTTACGTTTACGTAGAACGAATACATATTATAAGACAAATGTTTTGAATTTGTTCGAACAACCGTATCTAGATTTTTATAACAAAGAATAAATTATTTGAAAATAGCATTTATTAATGCACATTTTTTTTCTTTTATTTTTTGCAAAAAGAAAAAAGAAATAAATTTTATTTTATTATTTTTTTTTTTAATTAAGTAAAAGAAACTTTTTAAAATTAAAATTAAAAAAAAAAAAAAAAGTTCAGTGACTGTTTTTTAATGACCTTGATTTGAGAAATTAAATCTAATATACTTAATTGTTGAAATATTTTAAGAAATTTATTTATTTTCATATTTAAGTACCTGAGTAACTTGTACCTAAATATTTTTTATAATTTTTTTGAAATTTAATTATGCAAAACATGAATCAATCGCCTTATGTATGATATTTTATTACTTTTTTTTTTTCTATAACAAAAAATATATTCCTTAATAAATTTATTGACCATTATATTATCCATTTACGTAAGTGAGTAAGTAGATATTTATATAACCATATATCCTACATTATAATATATGGTGCTGTTGGAGGATACTTATAATATATAATGGCTTTCGAATAAGATAGTATATTTATATACATATCTACATTTATATTAAAAATATATATTTGATAAAAGGAAAAAAAATTACTTATTTAGTTTCGCTGCACCAATCGAATTCAAAAATTAAATTTATTATTATCTTCTTAATATATAAATATTGTATTTGAACCATATGCTAGTTTGGATTCAGTAAGATTTTAAGATAATAAAATATGATATGTAAGTACTTAAGTAAGTGTAAAAAATAATAAAATATAAATATCAGCTCGCTGTGTTTAAATTTTTTTTAAAGGCGCACAGATTTATTGAGTTATAAAGTGATTCAAAATTCAAAAGCAAAGTTTCAAGTCGGACTAAGTGATATCTAGTTTCGCAGTTATTTTCAATTGATAAATTTTGAAATAATTGAGCATAATTAATCATAAATTTCGCTTTAACGAATAATGAGAGTAAGTAAATAACCTAGAAAATATTTTTCTAATTTAAAATACTTTTTTTCTCATTTGATGTTAAAATAAAACACAAAATTTTTTTGCGCCAATAAATTAAACGACAGACAACACAGGGAAAAATCTAGTGAAATTATGTAAATTTCAAAATAATTTATCTTATTTTAATGTGATTTTTTAATTAGTCTAATATATTTTAAATTCACATGCATTAAAAATATAAAAATTGAAACAAAAGATTAAAAGAATTTCTGTGTGCACAATGCATCACGTAAATATATTTAATAATGCATATTAATAATAATAATAAACAAACTAAATTCAACGAAATATTTAATTCAAAAAAAAAATTTGTAAAAAGTGCAAAAGTCACTCTCACGTTATTTGTGGCAAATTAATAATACTGTCTTAATTATGTCGATTTCGAAATTTTTAAAAATACAATCAACCACGAAATATTTACTTATCTCTAAAATATATTTAAAAAAAAATTTAAGTACTTATAAAACATCCGAAATTGAAAGTATAAAATTGTGGAATTTTTGTTAATTTTTCAACATTTTTTGCATTTGAAAACACATTTTTCATCGCAACAATGAAATTCAAACTGATAAAATTGTCCACATTTAATTCAGTCTTGAAAATTGACTTTTATCTCAAATTTTTAATTGAAATAAATAAACCTAATTGCTTACTTATAAAAGATATAGGTACAATTTAAAAAATGTTGGATTAAAATAAGCAAGGAAAAATATGTGTGCGATTCTTAAGTGGATCCTTATACTAAATATGATTTTACGCATATTTTATTCAGATTTCTTATTAAACATTTTAAACAAATTTTTGAAATTAAAAAAATCTGTTTCATTCAAAACCTCGGAAAATGTTCAACCTAAATTTGGGCTCTAAACTTCAAATCACTCTAAATAAGGTGAAAATTATATAAAGTGGGTAAGTAAGAATATATTTATTTTAACATTAAGTATTTTAAATTAATAAAATAAATTCATTATAATAGTGACAATCGTACTAATATTTAATTATTAAAAATTCTTCAAGTTTGAGAAAATCTATTCAGCGAGCATAATCCCGGATCCTGTTACCCTTTAACGAGTAAATTCTTACTAATTGATTTCGTAATTATATGAATAAACCAAATTATTCTGATTTTGAATAATTAATAAAAATAATACAGAAATAAATCAAGTAAACTTTCATATTATTATCACTGCAACAAGAACTAAAATCTAAACCCCTGAAATGTTAAAAAATATTATTAAGAATAAGTTATTCAACAAAAAGATACTTAAAATATAGAAACAACAAACACTGCTCTGGACAGTACCTAAGTTATTTAATATAAATATTAACTTTATCAATTAAAAATAAAAAAAAAAAAAATACAATAAACAATTTTCGCTGTTATCTATCTACATTGTTTTTAACAGAAATGGACTGTTAACATGACTACTAGGTACACTAATAAGTTATTACTTTTAAACGAATATTTATGACTGATCATTTTTTTAACTTTAAAAGCAAAAATATTCAATAAAACAATTAAAAAATTGTTGATAAATTTTTATTTATAAATTTTATTCAAAATTTCCGGTGTTATGATTAACTTACGTTACCTTTTTTTTTTTTTTTTTACCTTGCACTACGATCATTAATTTTTAATTATTTTATTGTTGACTTCATAGAGTTGAAAATAAAAATAAAAAACAATAAAAATACAACATTAAAAAATAAAAAAAAAAAAAATGTGATCACGTGCAAATAGTAAATAAAAAAAAAATTATATATAAATAACTTATTTGCATTCTCTTTTCGTCTTTTAAAAACATAAATATTATGTTTAAAACTGAGAAAAATATACCTATCTACTCATTCAAAAATAAAAAAACCTTAATACGAGACAATTCACCTCATTACAAAATAATAAACAAAGTTGAATAAATTTTATTGTCTCAAGATCATCAAAAATTTATGTAAAATTTGACGTAACCTTTTCATTTGAATATATTATGTCATAACATAACATTAAGTATATTTTTTTAGTCAATAAAAAATAAATTATTCTTCGGTTTCCAATAAATCCGTCAGCTGATCAATTTAAAATTATCATATTATTTATCATCGCACACAGGAAGTTTTCATTGTTTTTTGTTATTGATTTTCAGGAATTTTAATAAGTTTCGACAAGGTCGTCGCGTAGGGAAGTTATCTCCGATTTCACAAAAATAAAGTTTAAAAGATTTTAACCCCCTTTCGCAATTCGTCTACCGTTACAAGCACTAAACACTATTCGCTTGACCCTAAGTGATATTAGGAATAACAACCACTTTTTTCTCAACCCATCTAGTTCAAGCATTTTCGCGTCCAACTGCTTATACAAACATATACATATTACTTACTATAATATCGTGGATAACTTGGAACTTTTGAGCGTTATGGAAATAAGTAGTGATAAAAAATCATTTAAAAAATTTTTTATTCAAAACTATACGAAAAAAATTTAAAACATGATAGTTGCACAATTATTTTAATTATATGTATGAAGATAAATAGATACCTA
Organism: Hybos culiciformis; assembly: GCA_964007475.1. Taxonomy (NCBI): domain Eukaryota; kingdom Metazoa; phylum Arthropoda; class Insecta; order Diptera; family Hybotidae; genus Hybos; species Hybos culiciformis. Next base: position 10,457,673 of record OZ023273.1, read on the forward strand.
TATATTACGTACTCGATGATATGATAGGTTAATAAAATATTAAATATTATATATACACATTCTTATACACTATGTATTCTACAGTACACTATAGATATAATACATAATACCGTATAATGTTTTCTTTATTAATAAAATGCAAAAAAGAACATATGTATTTCTAACTAACTAAGTAAATAAGTATATGTTTTTTTTTTACTGGAATACCTTAATTTAAAAAAAAATATATTCAATGTCATTGAAAAAAAAAATTATTATGCTAGACATTATACGAAATTAATTTCATATTTGTTATAAATTTTATTAATTTTAAACTTTTTTAATGCATACACTTATGTATAGGTATGTATGTATTCTGTTAAAAGCCATCAAATTTTTAGTTTTAAGTACTTCATCCGAGAAAATAAGAGAAAATTTCTATTGAAAATATTCAATCACATTGATATTAAATTCTCAGTGATATTAATTTTATATCTCATTAATATTTAATTTATGGTTTACAAAAAATATCAGTAAGTACCTATAGTAATTTAAGAATAAATATAAAAAAATATAAGTGTATATTCTATTATATTTCAGTTATGAATTAAGAGCCCTCAATGTGAAAAATTGCAAAAAATTGGTCTTAGTTTGGCTTTGATTGTAGGGTTACTACAATCTAGACTGGAGTGATTTTTTGATATGTTAGAGAGTATATCACTGGCTCCAGGGTAGGTGAAGCGGATTTTTTAAATTTTGAGTTTTTTGGCCAAAATGAGCCTTTAAAAAACTTGAACATATTTGCTTGGATTCTGAAGTAAAGGAAAAAGATAATAAAAAATCTCAGACGCAGAAATAAAGCTAAAATACCACTCTCCAGGGCTGGTGACGTGAAATTTTGAATTTCTTTAATTTCCTCAACAATATTTAATCAATTTCATTTATTTCTAAGAATTTTTTAATTTTTTTGATAAATTACAGTTTCTGCACATTTTCTGGTAGAGGTGTTTTTCGTACAATTTTTGTCGCATTTTTCACGGCCGTTTATTTTCTGTAAAATAAAACAAAAAAAAACTGCAAAAATAGAAAACAGAAATAGAAAACAGAATTTCACATGGAGGACTCTTAATTGTCAGCGACTGTGATATTCTATTCAAAATAATGTCGCTAAATATTACTAAAAACTACGTACCTACTTATAGTGCTGAATATTTCAGAAAAACATCTTACGTTTTCGATTTGAGACGACTTAATTGGCGAAACGATTTAAATTCACCTAATCATACATTCTTTATTTTATTTTCGGACTAAATTCATTAGATCATTGGGATCTCTTAACTTATTTTTTAAGCTTCTTAAAACAATTACTATGTACCTATGTAAGTACTTACTGTGTTAAACATTTGAGATAAGTGATATTAATTTTATCGAAATTAAATTTTTTTCTAACTTATACTTAACTAACTATGTATATGATTTTTACATTTAAAATTATGTACTACATATATAAATTTATCATAGTTCATAAGTTATATAATAATAATTCTAAATACTTCAAATAAATGAACATTTTAAATTATGATAGGTACTTATTTATATCAGATTGAAATGAATAATGATAACATATTAAAGCATAACATTTAGCTTATGAAAAAAATAAAACATTCATCGTGACACGTTAAGTTTAAAACGAGGTTTATAGGCTTCTAAAGCAATTTTCTAACTTAATATTTGTTGAACAGATGATCTTAAAAAGTTGAGACTAAAAACTTTACTTTAAATAACGTAAATCTGTTATTGATCAAATCAAGCGCAATTAAAAATTGGCATTTTTCGAGGTATGCAAGAATTATAAGATATTATGTCACTTTTTTTTTTTTAGAATTAAAAATTAAGATAAGACATTTTAAATTTGTAGATTGTGCAGAAACATCATTTGATCAAAGAGATCAAAATAATTATTATTAGTTGATACTTTGAATTAGAGAAATAAAATTATTTTTGAAATAAGTCAAGTTCTTCAAATCAAAGTTAAGATTTTTTCTAGCTTTTTTACAATAAAACAAGTAAGTAGGAACGTACAAAACGTAATTTAATTTTAGTATCTTTGAACGACCATTAGTTTCCATAATTATTTAATTTGATTTATAGTAAAATTAAATGTAATTTTGCACTTGTTTTGTTATCTTATCAAATATCAAATGTATCAAGAGTCTTAGCTGTTGATAAAAAAAATTATGAAAAACAATGGTTGATAATGAAATTTAGTAGGCGCCCTTTGTTTTATCAAAAAAAAATATTTTAGATAAAATTAATTATATATTGTATATTTAATATTAATACTTAGGTATTATAGTTTAAAGAAAATTATTTTAAAATTTTTTTTTTTTAGTTAAAACGAGTGTTAAAGTACACAATACACATAATGTACCTACAAGTATATATTTATTTTCATTAACTTCTTAGAAATTAGGACAAGGAAATAAATATTGAAAGGAGTTGAAACATTTTCAAAAAAAAAAAAATTTAAATTTATTAAAAGTTCAATTTTATTTTAAACAGTTATCTTTTTTGATTATTGGTAATTAATACAGTATGAACCGAGGTTTAAACCTAGTAGCTCCCGTCGAGACATCCGGCTTCTTTAGCACAGCTAATGATTTCTAACAATTCGTAACTCGTGATTCTTGAAGACATTTTCTATACATCTGTTCGAACTTTTCTATGTATGAATCTCTATTTAGTGTTGTTCTGTCTTTTGCCAGGCTTATTTATAATATGTATAGTAGTAGGTACATCAATTATTTTCATGAAGGAATATTTCGAAGAATATAGAAATTCCTAAAATGTATCTGTATGTAAAAATTACGATACGCACTTATTGAAATTCTTTAAGTAATTTACCCGGTAATTTAATATTTTCTAATATAATTATATAAGTACATACTGTTTTATTATGTGTATTATGTGTATTTAAATTAAAACAACCCCCACAAAATATTTAGTTTTCTTCTTTTTTTTTTAAAATGATTAAACAGAGAAAAAAATTTATAATTAAATACATCCTCTGCATTTTTCAAATTTTAATTTTTTATTTTTTGATTCTTACAAGCATAATATTTATATTTGATATTTTTTTTTTGTAAATTGAAAAATAAAACACAAAAATTTTTTGTTCTATTTAATATTAAGATATATTTAATAAATTTGCTTTTTAAAATGGGAACATGATAAAAAATAAATAAATATTTTGCAATAAAAGTTGATTTAAATTAAACTTAAAGAATTTATTAATAATAATTCATAAAGAAATTTGTTGTGATTTTATAGAAATGAATAATGAATTTTTACTTGTGTGATCACAATATATATTTAGCTAAAGAATATAAAGGTGAATTAAATAAATAATAATGTATTAAAAGCTTAAATAAACTGAGTTTATAAATTTTTGTAAATTTTTAAGGGTAGGTTGTCATGCTTATATATATAACAATTAACCATCTTAGTTTTCCTGAATGTTCTTCTTGAGTTCTATTTATATACATTTTGTTTATTCAATTCTAGATTTCTATCTTTATTAAGACGAAAAGAGAATACATTTTTAAGAAAGGATGGTGTAGGCAGATATATACTTAATGTATTTTTATAGGTACAAAAGTTAATAAGGCTCACCATAATTATATAGCATCATGACTAATATTTGAATACTTAAATAAAACGTTACAAACAGAACTCACGAAAAATGTTTTAGTTTTAAATGTAAAAAACTCGTACATATAGGTTTTTGGTACATCCGTCATAGATAGCTCAATAGGAAAAACTATTTCATTTTGTTTTTAATTTTAATCAGTAATAAAATCAAGCTGCTATTTATGACATTGTTGCGCTGTTTAACATTTGTTATATTTTTAAGTTTTCTGTTTTTCAACACACAGATTAAATTATTTCAAAATATTTCAAAAATTATACATATTCGGAAATGTAATTTCAGAAGATTTTTATGTAGAAAAAAATATCTGGGAAAAAAACTTCAAAAACAAAAGTTCAGAAAAAGATTTCAGCTTCAAATAATTATCAAGTTTTATTTAATCCGTAAAATTTAATGCGATTAAAATAATTTTTTTTTTAAATTTCGAGATGCATTTTTACATATTTATGACATTATTTTTCTTGCATATCCTCCTCGTGTGCATATCAAATTAATATTTTGTTTTGGCACAGCTAAAGCTCAGCAACACAATAAATTTAATGCATGTTAAGAATTGTTTATTAATTTTTATTTTATATTTTTTTTTGTGTGCTCTTCATAAAAATTCTTGTGAAATTATTTGACAAAGATACATTTCCCCCTAAAACTTATTTAATGTGTGTTATGCACAATTTGAAAAGTTATTTAAAATTGAAAATATGAAAATACTTTTAATAAATACAATGGAGTTATATATATAGGTTATTATTTTCACATGGCGCAAAAATTGAATAAAAGGTTATTGTACCAAAAACTAGTGATACTTAAAAATTTGTATGAAAATCCACAACTTAATAATATACTATGCATTCGTGTGCAACGATTTTGTTCCTGCCGTAGCCAGGTTCTGTCGAACAAAAAAAAACTTTTATCCATAAAGATTTAAAATAATAATACTTTTTTTAATAAAATCAACTCAATGACAGGAGATCACGGATCTGGCAGGAAGTTATATTGCAACTTAATAAGATGTCTTTAAACAACAGAACGAATTTAAACTGTGTATTAAGATTTAAAACATTGAATTTTTTTTTAAACATAATTAACAGACTCCTGTTAATTAATGTTCGACAACAGTTGATTTTGTTGGCAGGCAACATTATTAAAATAATAATAAAAAAAAAATTAATGAAGCTTAAAGAAATGTAGCAACGAAAAATTATGCTGGCTACCGGACTATAAGTAGGTAATCACTAAAATAAAATGATACGTTGTCATTATTAAATTTAGCTAGGAACTTATACAAGAAAAAGTACACGAAATGTTTTCTATCCCGTACATTTCTGTGACCTTGAATAATTACCGTGAATAACTTCGCATCGGTATAAAATCCGATATCTAATTGTTAATTATTATGTTTGGAATTTGTTATTTTTAAAATAATAAAAAAAAAAAAATTATATATACTGTCAAACAACGCTTAATTAAATAATAATAAAATGAAAAGAATTTAAAAAATAAATAACATATGGCACCGAATAGAACAATATTATTATCTACAAGTCGGTAATTTTCGGAAATTTTGAATATTTGGCATAACAAAAATAAAAAAAAAATTTATCAATTTATTATGAAGAAAATATTTGTTTTTAATAAAAATGCATTCAAAAAAAAAAGAAAAATATAAACAAAAAAAAATTGTTTTTCGTACTTTGTAATATTTTAAATATTATTGTAAGCTAAGAATAAATCGTTATTATTATTTTGATTTTTATTTTTTTGTTTAAAGTTCTTTGACCAGATATAAAAATATATTAAGTATGTATTATGAACTGAATTAAAATCATTAATAAATTTGTATTTAAGTATGTACTTATTTATATCATTAGCATTGTACACCTATTTTGTAAAGTAAAGTATCTGTCATAGAAAATATATTTCGTCCCGCCAAAAAATCTATGTTTTTTTTTACTCAAAATCTATCATTGTGTTGAATAAAAATGATCAGGGATGGAATGGTTGCTTTTTTAAAAGTCACGAAATAAAACAAGACTTTTAATTTTATAAACTTATCACAGACAACATTTTATTTCTATTTTTTTTAATTTTTACATTTTTATTAAAAAAAATTTAAAATGAAATATATGCGCACACGTATGAAAAAATGAATTAAATAAATTTTATTGAAATTTTCACAACATTTGAAATTAATTAAATTCAACATTTGTAAGGGAAGCTAATTAACTTACTAAATTATTTTCTGTTACATGTAAATCGAAATTTTCAGAAAACTTATCCTGCAATATTTTAATATAATTAAGAAAGCTTTCCCATTTTTCACTTTTTAATTTTTTTTCACTTTTTTTTTTCACAAAAAATTGGTTAAAGTTAATATAAATTATTATTTTAATTTCTCACATTTAAATCACTAGCGGTTGAAATTCAAATTAGCTATAAGCTTTAAAAAAAAATCTCACATCCTTAAAATCGAAACTATGACGCGCTTAAGGCCAAATAAATGTAAACAACAATGCATTTATTTTATAAAAGAACCAGGTGACTATGATAATTTTTTGTCTTGACAAAAAGATAAAAAAAATTGTAAAATATTAGTAATTTTACGGTTTTCGAAATTTTTAAAAATAAGAGAACAGTTTTAAGTCTAAATTAAACGAAATGAACTCACTTAGTTCTAAAAAAAAAAGTGCTTAATTTTGGATTTTAAAGAAACCTGCGAAAAAAACGTAACTAAAAGGGATCAGAAAGACACCTTGTAAGAGGGAGGTGATTTTTTTTTTGCATAAAAATTTTCGTTGTTCCTTGTTACTGTACTATAGAAATATGTTTACTCTGATCTTTAGTTAAGTATATTTATAGTTTTTTTTTTTGTTTTCAATTCAATATTTTGTAATTAAAATTTCTCTTTTTTTTCTTTCTGTCTCTTCAATAATATACATAAGTAGGTATATTTTATATAAAAATTAAGTTAAGATTTTTTTTTACATTAAATAAATTTTTCCATTAGTTATTAGAAAATAATAATTTTTCAAATATTTACTTATCTTAAAAAAAAAACATATGTGAGTCTCGGGACACACGGAAGAAGTGAAACTTCATGGCAAGTAGTATTTTCTGGGAAGGCTAAATAAATATTTAAAATGGCCAAGTGCATATAAGATATGACGCCGATCGATTTTTTCGACGGCGACTAGTTGATTTTTGCCCTTCGAATGCTGCGGCCAGTCGACTTAAAATTACTTGTTTTGGGGAATTCGGCGGCTTAGAAAAAATTAAAAACCAGCGACTGCTTGTACCTTGTTCGCATCCTAATTTAAATTCCAATTAAATTCCGGAAAACAAATTACCGTTCGCATTACAAAATTTGATGAGAAGTGGAATTTAAAAATTTAAAAAGAGAAAAAATTTTTGTTGTTGAAAATTTTGACTTTTTATCTCACTTTTTATCAATTTTATTTGGTTTTTTTTTTTCATTTTACTCGAATTTGACAAAAAAAATTGTTGCCAACTATAATAAAATTTCAAAAAGTGAGTGAAAGTAACTATAAATATAGAATTTTAACCCTGACAAACTAGAATATGAAAGTGGAATATACATATTCCGGAATATATTTTTATATGAAAAATCCAGTTCATTTTCCTGAAATATTCCGGAAAACAGCATATTCCACTAATGCGAAGACCATATTAGAGATAAAAGCATTTAAAAATTCTAAAATACTTTTTAAGCTCAAAAAGTTTAGTGGCATAAAATTATTTCAAAATGGCTAGATTTATGGCAACACTGATTGCAGATGATTTCTACTATATTTTAAGCTGTAAACACAATTCCGGTTATTAGCGACAATAATGTATGAAAAAACAGCAGCGTGGCTTAAATCATGTTTTCTTTTTGTTGCCCGAAAAGTTTAACCTAAAATAACTTTTTCAAATATGCCTGAAAAATTTCATGTTTATTAGTACTTCTTCTGAAATGGAATTGTAATAAACATATTCCTCCTGCATTTTATTAGTGTAATTTAATGTCAAAAATAAATTACACTAACAAACTACAAATTACATTAAGAAAAATTTTTTTCTCATTTCATCTAACCACTTGGTTAGGGTTCAGTTTCATCAAAAATTGAATCGAATAATCTAGTTATAAAAACCATCCACTAGAGGGACATCTGTTAATTCAATACAATTAGAAAGAGAACACAATATAAATTATCATTGTTTATTTTATTCTTTTCTTTTTATTTTCATGACAGCAGAAATGCCATGAAAAGTTTTTGAAGTGGTTTTTTTTTAAATTAATTTTATGAAAATAATGAAACATAATAAATTTAAATGAAAATTTTTAATTTTTTTTCACATCGATTTGGAAAAAAATTATTTTTTTTTTGCATTAAATAAAAAATTGTATAATTTTTCTTTTCGCGGATATGAAAAAAAAAAATTAGTGCTAAGTGCACAAAATTGTGAACGAAAAATAGAAAATTGTGGTTAAAAAATAAAAATATAATTGGAAAAATATTTGAAAATAAAAAAGGTTTGTGCCAAAAAAAAAACTTGTTGGTTCCCGGAAATTCATATTGTTTTTTTGTTCTTTCGTCTTTATTTCACAAAATTTTTTATTATTGTTTTTTTTTTTTGCCTTTTTTTTTGACAATAATCGTTCGGATTTTGACAATAGCCGTTCGGATTTTGCCTTTTTTTTTGACAATAATCGTTCGGTTTTTGACACTTACATTTTTTTCACTCTCAATCACAATGCCTCTAAAGAAGTTTCACTTCAATAACTAAAAAATTGTAGCACGTCTACGTCAAAATGCCTATATTTATGGCTGCATGGCAACACTGGTTGCCAGATGATTTCACTATATTTTAAGCCGTAAACAAAATTCCGGTTACAACTACATTATTAGCGACATTTGACAATAGCCGTTCGGATTTTGCCTTTTTTTTTGACAATAATCGTTCGGTTTTTGACACTTACATTTTTTTCACTCTCAATCACAATGCCTCTAAAGAAGTTTCACTTCAAAAAAAGAAAAAGTTGCTTCTAGTGTAGCTGAATTTTAAGGGCTAGTGTAACCGCCAAATAAATTATAATTTATGTTCAAATTTTGTTTCCCCACAGATGTCGCTTTCATCACAACATTTTTTTCTACAAAAATATTAACAGCGTTATGGCAAGGCAAGTCACCTGAAGGCCAATAAAAAAATAAAGAAAAATAAGAAAAGTAAAAATAGAACAAAATATAATAATAATTGTTTATTTAAAAAATTATTAAAAAAAAAAAGAATTTAATATTCAAATAAATATATATTTAAAAAAAAAAATTATTATGTTAATAAATATTTAAAATAAGAAAAAAAAAATATTAAGTGAATTTTGTTTATTTTAATTTTCCGTAAGTTTAAAAAAAAAATTGTTCCATCCATTGTCCACCGCCACCAAGTCCAATAAAAAAAATATTATTCCAACAATTAATTATTAATATGAATTCATTTTTATTTTAATTTTTCATTCATCATTATTAAAATTTCCCGCAGGAAATTCATATTGTTTTTTTGTTCTTTCGTCTTTATTTCACAAAATTTTTTATTATTGTTTTTTTTTTTTTTGCCTTTTTTTTTGACAATAATCGTTATGATTTTGACAATAGCCGTTCGGATTTTGCCTTTTTTTTTGACAATAATCGTTCGGTTTTTGACACTTACATTTTTTTCACTCTCAATCACAATGCCTCTAAAGAAGTTTCACTTCAAAAATTAAATTTATAGTTAAATTTATACCACACAAAAAATGCATTCAATGAAAAATAAAAAAATGAAATTTTTAGTTTTAATAACAATGTGAAATATAAACACATCATGTAACTTTGAAGAAATTTTTACTTACTATTTATTATTATTATTATTATTATTTTCGTAAATATAACGACTTAAACTATGAATTTTTCCAATACTAAATTTTGTTATTTTTTATTTTTTAATCACGAAAGAGAAATTACTATAATTCCAATCATTTTAACAACACAAAGCTATTAAATTTGAATTAAAAAAATTGTTAGGTGTAAATTTTATTATTATTTTTTTGGTTTTTGTTTTCTCAAACAAAAAAAAAAAGTAAGTTTGTGTAAATACCTACTTAATTGTAAAAAAAAAACTGAAAGTATAATAATTATTGGGAAAAGAAAAGTAAGTACTCTGGCAACGCTCTTATACAGACGTCAATTTTTGATCAGAGGATAAAAAAAAATTAAATAAAAAATAGAAAAGTAATATAATTAAAAATAAATTTGATTTTAAATTTTAAATTATAAAATATTATATATTATTTATTATAAATTGAATTCTGATACCTATTAATCGATAAAAGGAGGAATTATTGAAATTTCATCAATTAAATTGTGACACCACGTCATCTGATCTTTTTCTTTGTTTTCTTTGTTTAATTGTTAAACATAAAAACTTATAAAGAAAAAAAAAAAGAAAGAAAAACCACATCACCAGATCTAATTTACTAATTTATTAAGGTTAGAATGGGCAACGATAAAAGCGGTAAAATTAATAAAGCCATTTATGTCTGCAATGTCTGTCGCACTAATGTAGGTGATGTGAATGCAGCTGAATGCTCCAAATGCCATACATGGATTCATGCAGATCCATGTTCAGGTCTGAGTAAAGAAGAGTTTTTAGCGTTAACAAACTCCAACGATAGTTTTTTGTGGTTATGTCCCAAATGTAATCCACCGCGGAAACCTACCGGCTCAATCCAGACTGATAAGAGGAAGGATGAATCTAATATTGAGTCTAAACTTAACAAAATTTTGGATACAATGGATGGTTTCCAAAACAGTATGAATGACATGAATAAAAAAATAGATAATTTAGTTTCTTCCTATAGCTCCATGAAATCTAATATAGATAGTATCAATTTGTCGAATAATGAAAGGGATATAAAAATCCAAAATTTGGAAAGTGAAATTTATCGCTTAAAAGTAAATTCCATAAAAAATGATATAATAATTAAAGGACTTGTTTTTCCCTCGTCCTCACCTAACTACAATGAATTACAACTTGTAATCATTAAACTATTTGAAGCTATAAATGTTGAAGTGGATACTATTGACATCAAGAATATGGATTATATGCGTGGCAAAAGTGAGAAGCAAAGAAAAAGTACAACTAAAACAATTTTCTTAACCCTGAACAATTATCAGAAGAAATTAGAGATTATGATGAATAAACGTAAACTTAGCAGTACATCTTTTAAACAAATTCAAATATTTGAAAAATTAACGCATGAAACAATGAATTTGTTAAAATATGCGTATGTACTAAAAAAACATAATTTCAACATGGTCTATTGCAGGATGGGAAAAGTTTTTGCCAAATTGGATAAAAATGATAAAAATGCCATTGCAATTAATTCGAAGACTGCAGTTGATGATATTATACGGAAAAAGATCACAGATTCATCTAATAATAATTTTTTAGAATAAATATCCTATTAACATACCTAAATTGGAATATTTGTGTAATGATCCTTACTACCATAATAATAATACTTATTTGAATTGTATTAAAATATTAAAATATTGAATTTTATTTGAATTTCAACTTATAATGAATTTGTATGGAATAATCTGAATTATGTTTTAACATTTTTTACATTTTTATTTGCCAGGTATTAGCCCATCAGGCTTTTATAGCATTGGGCATTAGAGCTTTGTTTTTTAAGACTAAGTGTAATTATGTAATTATATAATTATATTTATATTTTGTTAAATCAATAAAGTACTGAATTAAATAAAAAAAAAAAAAAAAAAAGTATATGGGGGACCTTCAGAATGTTTAGATACTTATGTAAGTAGTTAAAAATTTGTTTTTTTGGGTCCATCAACATTACATTCATATAATATTTTCTCATTATAATAGGTTGTATATAGTTATAGTGTTATAGGTATCTAAAAATTATGTACATTTAATATATAATTTTTTGTTACATTGCTATAATTGTACATACCTACTTAAGTAGATATACTTATGTTTTAAGATTGAAAATTCTTAAAACTATCAAGCTCTGTTTAAATTATTATCCTAAACAAAAACAAATGAACTTAGTAATTTTATATTTAATAATATTTTATTTAATTTAAATTATAAACACAAATTCAACTCGAAAATTTGATTAACGGATGTGAAGATATCCAACCAGTTAATCTTTCCATGATTGGAGAATTTAAAACCTTTCAGTTCTGCCTAGAAGAAAATACTTTTTTAATCGCCAGTAGATAAGTTGCTGTAAAATCGTTGATAACATGTCTAGACTGTATCTCTTAACGGCATCATATTCAAATTTTGTTTAATTTTGATTGTCATAAACCATATAAGTAGGTTTACTTTAATTTGCTATACTTAACTATTGCAAAATTATAAAAAACTAATTTGCAAACTAATTTGCTAATAATTTTTCCTTAACTGGGTAATAATTTTGTTTTCTATTGTAAAAGTACACAACACCTAAAATGTTTCTTACAAAATCTCCTCTAAAAAGATACTTGTTGTAGTCGTAATCATAATTATATCTTGATATACTTAATTACTAATTGGTTAATATAATTGTAAAAGAATTTGAATTCAACAAATGAAAAAAGGAAAAAAAAATTACTAATTAGTCGATACTAATGTACATTTAAAAAAAATTCAAATCCTTAGAAAATTTCTTTTATTAACATTATGTACACAAATTAAAAAAATAGCCAGCTAATGAACCATAGCGATAATATAGTTACTGTTATACTTACAATATGAATAATTTATTACATTTAAAAATAAAATATAAATATTGTTAAATATTAATTTTAAATCTCTTTTTTTTTTTTTTTTTACTTATTATTGGTTAGTTATTATTATTTAAGCTTTATTATCAAGCTCAGCAAAAATAAAAATCAAATGCTTATTATAAATAAAAAACATTTAATTTTGCACTTTATTTTCATGTTACAATGAACTTATTGGATCAATTTAAAAAAAAAAATCCAAAAATTGTATTAATTTTTTAGAAAAGACGAAGTTTCGTTTTTTTTTTGTATTTAACTTTTATTAAAAATTTCTTAAGTAAGTAAGTATGTAAGTGTATATATATATTTTTCTTTATATTTTTCTTTTTATTAAAAAATAAAATAAAAACTTTCAATTTCAATGGAAAGTTTTAAAATATTTTTTTTTTTTTTTAATTATTACGCAATTTTATTGAATATGAAAAATTTTTGAGAAAAAAGAAATTAATTTATAATTACTTATTATATATTTTTGAAATTCAATTTTAAGTGAAAATTTGCAAAAATACTTATAATATGTATAATTAATAATTAAATACTTATATACCTACATTATATATATATTGTATTCAACATTTTTGAAAATAGCTTATAAACCAAAAATAATTATTTATTCAATTTTTTTGATAGTTATACCCTCGGCAATATCTAATTTAAATTTAACGATGAAGTGTTAATTTCAATTTATTTTTATTTATTATATTTTTTTTAGTTTATTTTTGGTTTTATAACAGTTTAGTTATATAATGTTATACAATCAAGGGGTGATAATGTAAAGATTAGATATTTGATTAAGTTAATATAATTCTAACAAAAAAAAAATCTTAAATAACTAAGAATACTTACTACTTACTTACATTATAAAATACTACAAGTAACTAATATCTTCCACAAAATGTATTAAGCTTAGTAAGTAAGTAATTAGAATTATTTATACTTAATCGAGTATATACTTAATACACTGAATTTAAAATGGTTAAGATGGTTTTAAGACGATTAAGAATTCTTTTTTTTTTTTGGAATTCTATAAAGTTCTCCACCTCGTTGGCAACTCTGAATTTGTAATCAAAATTTTCTATTTATAATACAATTTACAAATTCCTAACAAAATGTGATATCTCTTTTCTAATAGAGCAAATGAAATGTAATTTTTCCAGATTTAAGTCCTTTTAGTTATAAGTTTTTTGTTAATCTTAATTACTTTGTTGTCGTCAGTGATCGTTGTGACGTTTAATTTATAAAATGGACACATTAGATCAATACTAAGATATGTATTTAGCTTAAAAACATAGTTAAATAATAAATAAGTTTTAAAATACTTGAAACCTACCTACTTAATAATTTTTAATCATAAATATTTATTTTTACCTAATACATAGTTGAGAACTGAAAAAAAAATTCAATAGATTAATAAATATATTACGTTTAGTTAGTCTATAGTGTAGATATTAAATACCTATTTATTTGAAGATTATTTTTTAGAAATAAGTAAGTATGTAAGTATGTAGTTAATGTTGAAACAGATGCTATGATTTCCGTTTTTAATTAGCAATTATAAATTATTTAATCAACCTTTTTTTTTGATAAGTATATATAAATTATTTTTATTAAATTCAAAAACCTCGAAAAAACTGAAAAACCTAATTAAACTTTTTCCTATAGTTTCGATTTAAAGTTTTTAAGATCGAAATTCTTACTTAAGTAAAAAAAAAATAGTATGAAAAAGTAAATACATATGTATTATAAATATCTCGACGATATAAAAATTCCTAAAAAAATTTGTTTTTATTCATATAAGTAAGTAAGTACCTCGATAAGTATACACAATATTATGATACCTTGGAATAAATTTATAGATTACTCATATTTTTTTAATATTATGTAAGTTACTTTTAATCGCTTTTAATACTTAATATTTAAAAAAATAAAATTCTCATTGGCCGTCCAGTTGCAAAAAAATTAATTCTGTTCAGTATAACAGAGGAAGCGATGTTACCAGCCAATATCTGATGCAGGAACGTCCAATCAGTCAGGAAAATCCGTTGGAAGGCCCCTTAGAGCAAAATGTGCAACTCTAGTTACATCGACAACAAAATCTGGAGACGAAACCTGAGATCAAAGTTCAAATAAAGGATGACTGCAAACAGTGAACGAGTTACTCTAGCATTATAAAATTCTTTCGACCATCATAAATTCCAGAACCCAGAATTTGATCGACTCACATCGGAACTAACGTGCGCACAAAAATTCAACTTACAGTCACATAACACTCCCATTATTATTTATTATCTAAATCTATAGATTTTACCGAGGATTTTACTAAGTAATTTTATTTTCCACTGATTCACCAAAATTGAAAAGCAAAAAAAAAAATTTTGAATTCTTAATACTTATATTGAATATTGACAATGTTCCATTAATAATTCCTAATTTCTTAAGCTTTATTCGGTAAATTCTACATTCGACATTTGATGAAAATTTTATAACTAGAACAATAGAGGTCGAATGAAAAATTATTTCTCTATATCCATTAGCAATGGTGTCGAAAATAATGAACAATATAATAAGTAATAATAAGTAATAAATTATTGTTTCAAAAATGTAATTTAAGAACAATATCTCTATCTAACTATGTCGCGTTTTCTTAATATAAGTAAAATTAAGAAATATATGTATTGAAAATAAAATTTTTAAATAAAATATGAAACCTTACTTTTTTTTTAAATACTTAATATACAAATACAATATATTTTATACATACTTAATTGGTTTTATTTGAAATTTGGAAAACATATTGAAATTGAAAACGAAATAGTTTCAGGAATTTTTCCAACAAGTGTTTTGTGAAAAAAGAAAAAAATAATTCTTAAAATTTTAGGTAAAGTAGGTAGGTTACGTACAATCGCGTACAATATACTTTTATACTTATATTATTATTATCGTTATATGTAGTTATAGTCATTAATAATTTTTTTTTTTAATTAAGTATTAAACGATGAAATCATTATTTCATAATTTCAATAAGAAAGTACTTATTTAACTAATTTTCTACGAATAATAATTCTTACTAATAATAAGTATTAACATTTAAGGTTTCTGTTTTGTAAATTCCGTTGTAAGTAATTTAAAAAAAAAAAATACATACATTTACTTATTTTGTGGGTATAAAAGGTGATACTATAGAATTTTCATCAAAACATCAGAATCATTACTTAAGTAGGTATACTTAATTTATACAAATACTTATTCTTTGTACTTAAAAAATTGTAATGTATAAGAAAATTGTCATCATACGCTAAATATAATTATATATAGTTTCTGTAAGTACCTACCTACCTACTTTAATTTTTGTTTCTTGATAAATTAAATACAGAATGCGTATTTTATAGCACTAATTAAATAAAGGTGATTTGTATTTTATATTTATTTTTAATTTGAAATTTGTACGGTATGATGACAATAAATGAACCTTGAAAAGATTAATAAATTATCGTACTTGTACATACTTACTTGACCTTGTTTGAATACATATTTACTTATCTTAAACTTTAAATAAGTTGCATATAACGAGGTATGTAAGTTCTTAAGTGTATTTTACTCCTGATTTTACTCTTTAAATACATTAGAAATGAGTACCTACCTACAAGCCTATACTTTGGTCTTAATCCATCATTAAATTTCTATTTTTATATACTTAGTAGTTAAAGCTTTGACTAATAAAATTGTTTCAGGTCTACAAAAGCTAGAATGTTTTTTATAAGCATATATATACTTACTTACAAGAAATTTTTTAAAGTTAGCCACGAAACAGATATTTTTGAAAGTGGCTCACCAATTTGATTTTTTGTTATAAGCAAGTAGATTAGTGAATTAAGCCATGACCCATGAGCCTTTCCGATAAGTAAGTACTATATCGGAAATCGAGCCACGATTTTTGTTCACAAGAATTTATAAAACTCTTGGCATTGGTGTTGATTTTCTTAGATAAAGAAAACTGTAATTCTCATAAAAAGCCTCTTCTATTTTTTTTAAGTCACTTAGGTCACTTTGAAAAAAAAATGCTAGAGTTGTTATCTAACTTATGCGGTAGATGAGTAATGATTAAAAAAAACATGTTCGAAAATTGAAAATAAAACAACTTTGAATACTTATCAAATAATTTTTTTTTAATTGAGGAAATCAAAAAATTATTTTTTATATATAAAGAAAATATAAAATAACAAATAATTTTCCCGGAACAACTTTTTTTTTCTTACATTACTTATACCACCAGTCAGTAACTAAAGTATATATTTATTTTCTAAAAATTCGAAGAAAATTAAATGGGGGAAAAAAAAAAGCAGAATTATATGCTTATAATAATTATAATGCAAATAATAATATAATATTTTAAATTTGCATAAATCCGCATTAATAATTATTTAATTAGAGTTAATTTGAAAGAAAATATAATTAAAGCGTATAGCATTTGTTTAGTTTTTCTAAAAATGTTATCAATCAATAATATCAATTTTAAAATTTCGTCAAAGTAAGTAATAACTCAAGTAAGTAGGTACAATTGATTTTTACTGATTTCCTAAAATTATATTATTAGTTAAATAAAAATTTATTCGCTTGTAAAACAAAAAATCTTACCTTATACACTTCGGAAAAAAATCCAGATCCAATTTTTTCCTTTTGAAAATCATCAACAGAATATAAGGCTGAAACAGCTGTTTTTAATGCTAAACACGATGGACCCGTAACAAGACGATCTGACGATATTGTTCGAACAATTGGCTGTTGTTGATTTGTTGTTGTTGTTGTTGATGATGATATGATATTATTAGAATCAACTGTGACGACGACACATTCATTTTTGCATTTCTCACCATTATTTAAAATTTTATTTAAATTTTTATTATTAATATTATTATTAATTTTTGTACTGCCATCAATATTATTATTATTTTTTACGAAAATATTTTGTTGTTGTTGCAGATGATGTTGTTGATGTTGTTTGATTGGAAGTGTTTGCGGTGGTCCGGGACCACTATGTTCATTTAAATTCATTTTTATCAACTTAGATTTAAAATTTTCCTACAACTAATGAACATTTGGTAGAATAAGTATTTTCTTCCAATTTTTTTTTTTTTTTTTTTGTGTTTTACACTTTTGACTTTTTTCAATGATATTATTTTTTATTATTTTTTAAAAAATTTTACCACGAAAAACAAAAATATAAAAAAAAAAATTTAAATACTTAAAAGTTTGTTTTTTGGCACAAATAGATTTTTGTAAATTAATTAATTTAAGTCAAATTAGCACATTTTTTATGTTTGTTTTGATCATTTTTTTTATTATTTTAATAAGCACCGATGGATGAATCCTAATCTAAAATAATCAAATTGAACATAAATTATTAAAAATTCGATTATAGTTAAAAAATACTTAAGATTTAAAGAAAAAATAATTTTGTTTTAATTATGGCTTCAATATTTAAAATAAAATAAAAATAATATTGATAACATTTAGTTTAAAAGTCTTACAAAAATTGAGAAATGATTCTAGTCACAAGTACAGAAGGTAAGTAGCTACTAAGTTATAATTTTTTTAAAGATTAAAGTTGATTATTAAACTTGGAAAAATATTTCAGGAACTCAAAAATCAACAGGGCCAATATCTTCGTTACTCGTAACCCATCTACTGAAAGACTATCAAGTTACCTTGTGTTCACTTGAGATCCTGAGACTTTAAGTAAAATTTAGAAACTGTAAATAAGTATATAATTAATATACTTAGTTACCTAATGCTATGTAAGAACTTCGGTAAGAACTTAAAGTGTTTCTTAAATTTTTTTTGTCCTACTTTGGTACTACTTACATGTAAATAATAAACTGATATAAAAGAAAAGTGAATGCACTTCTTGTTTAAATTATGTTGAGACAAAAAAAAAAACAGAACTGATTACTTATAATGGCATATGATAAAAATAACGAAAAAAAGATAAATAAGTAAGTAGATTCTTAATATGGTGTTTACGCGAAACAAACAGGAAACGGATGAAATTATCACGTTTGTTGAAAACTAAAATAAGTATCTAGAAAATGAGGGAGCTGTACATTTATTTGCATTTACAGACATAATTATATATATGTATATGGAAATATGGTTACATATGAATCTATCAAAAGATTTCTTTAATGTATGAGTCGGGATATAAATATATAATATTAAATAACATATGTGAATAATATCTTCATATTTTAGTGTATGTCAGAGGTAAACATTTTATGCTTACTTGTTAGAGATATCACCAGATGGGAATTTAAGAATAAAAATTAAAAAAAAAAATAAAACAAAAATTCCAACTTTAAGAAAAATTTATCAAATTACTCACATTATCCTTAATTACTCACATTATTAAAATAGTTCATATAAATGCATTTGTCTTAATGTCAAATACAGTGCAAATCGTTAGCGAAACCGGAAGTAAATAAGAACAGATTACACATTGGAAAGAACTTTTTTTTTGTTTAAATTTAACTCCAACTTAAATCACACAATAAAACCAGAAAAACAGAATTTCCGTAAGCACTTCGATAGGCAATTCCGGGCAATTCGGTATGCTTTTTTTTTGTTTACTAAAATATTTTTTCGTTTTCTGAAAAACTACGATTTTGGACTTAAATACAAATATATATATATTCTGCCGACGATAAATATAATGTATAACTATATATAATTTGTATCATAATTACAATAAATTAATATAAATTAATTATATTTTTTAGATTACCCACAGTACTTAATTGAAATAGTCTTTGAAATTAAGGATTAGTACGCCCTGGAATAACCTGCGTCAAATTTAGAATTAAATAAACATTGTCATTGTCTCTATCTATAACTGGAAAAGTTAACTTATTGACAAAAATAAATTTGTTGATACTTAGTAATCAATTAGAAACAAAATTAATTAACATTTTTCTAAAACATAGACCACCTTGCCTCCGGAACCAAAAACATAACATTAAAACAAAAATAAAACAAACAATAATAAAAATGTAAAATTTAGCGCTAAAATATTTTACTCTGAATACTTATGATTCATATTTTAAATATTCTTCATTTGAAAAAAATTTATATATTTAAAAAAAAAAAAATAAAATTATTTAATTTTCTTTTTATTTGTTTGGCGAAAATATACTCATTTTGCAAATTTTGTTTTTATTCAAGGAGAAAAATAACAAAAATAACACTTTTCCTTTCACAAGATTACTTATTAGTAGCCGGCAAATGAAATTATTTGTTATTCAGTGAAAGTGTGCGAAATAATAAAAATGTAAAAATAAATTTAATTTTTTCTTTTTGAGAATTAAAAATTTTTGTAAAATTATAAAATTTTTGAATTCTGTTCATCAAACAGTCAAAGACATTATACTTTATATAATAATCCTGGAATGTCGTCCTTTAACTCAAGATAGCACATAATTTGGCATTTACATATAAGGTCTAAATCGGCCTCGAAGCTGAATACTTTTAATTAAATATTTTAAAGTTTTTGATTTTAGTGTGACTGAAAAACAGACTGACAGAAAATGAAAATAGAAGTACCTACTTAAAATATACAAGTTTGTATATGAATAGTTTTTTTTTTTTTAATTTTTATCATTCATTTTTGGCTGGCTTTCAACGAAAAATTTTAGCTTTCATAAAAACAAATCCATTTCATTTATTTAGAACTGAATCAACTGTGAAAATCATCATTTATAAAATTTATGGAAATCATTGCTAGTTATTAAAAGTTAAATGAGAGCAAAATAATAAATTCAATTTTAATTTTTTTTTTTTTAAGGAAATTATAATGTCCAGCCAGACTGAAAAATATGAGATATAAACAAAGTAGTTTTTAGTAATTTATTTTTAAAGAAGACGCAAAATAAAATTATTCAAATTTTCCATTCATTTTTTTTCTTGTAAACTCTGTGTGAAATATTTTTATACCTAATAAGTGCCTACATACCTACTACATTTGTACATATATTTTTTTTTTGTTTTGCTTTTCTCAATTAAAATATTGTGACAAAACAAATGAAAAAAGAAATTTTGAAATATAATATTTTTTTTTTTTATATATGTACGTATGTATTATGTACTCGTACATGTATCTATATAATAATAGGTAGGTACATACATAATAATAAATATATATTTTTTCGTACTATTAAATCGGAATGTATAATTTGAAAATATTTCATCTTTATGGTTTGTGATTGTTGAGTTCATTTCTAAATGTCGTCTTGAATAAAGATTAAAATTCACTGCATCAGATTAATTTGATTGCATAATTTTATTTGAATTGACAAATTGATAAGTTACATAAATTTATTGATTATGGTTGTTAAACGAGGAAAAAATATTCAAATTACGTGAAGACAGCAATTTACGTACAATTATAAGACACGACGGCGTGTACTAATATTTTATAATTCTATTTTTTAAATAAACAATTTAATTAGTTAATAAATGTTTTCTTTCAAAATTGTTTAAAATTTTAAGAAAGAAAAGATTTTTATTTCTAGAAAATTTTATTTATTTTAAAGAACGCTGAAAATCATACATATAGTTATTGGTGTAGGTATTATGTTTGTATTATTTTTGAAATCTATTGGATGAATATATTTGATATACATTTTTTTGTCTTTATTATAATTATGTATAACGATTTAATGTTGAATCATATTGACTCATAGGCCCGGAAATTGTTAATAAATGTAATATGTTTTATTGGACAAAACAAGAAATTAATGTAACTTTAAATTGTATTTTAGATTAAAATCAAGTATTAAAATCGGTTTTAAACAAAAATTTACAGAAGTAAAATAATAAAAATAAATGTTATAGTCGTTATTGTACTTAAGTACGTGTTATATATACGTATTATTTCCTACCTTTATAAGTATTAGTTACTCAGAAAACCAAAAATGAATGAAGACTTTGCAAAATTTTCATCGAAGCAAAATAATTAAATAATACCATTGATTAAGAACACTGAAAAGATTATCAATTTCGTAAAAACGTTTTATTTTTGTATTTTTATTTGAAGGTTTTAGTAAAACAAAATAAAATAAGTACTGTTTTAATACACTGATATAAGTATTTATCAATATTTTGAAAGTGTTTTATTTCGTTTTACTAACACTTTCAAACAAAAATACCAAAAAAGAGGAGCAAAAAAAAAAAGTTGTATGAAGCTGATTATCTTTGTGTATTCTTAATCAATGATAGTTAATACTTAATGATTTCCAGATGTTTTAAAATAATGAAATATTTCTTGACAGATGTAGATATATTTATGGTTGTTAACATTGTTGCCTAGGTTTTTAAATTTTTAATACATAAAAAGTCTTAAAAGTTTATCGAGGATTTTATTAAGAAACTATGTCTGGACTATAAAAAAGAAAAAAATGGAAAATTCTATTTGTTCCTCGACTAGTTTTATTGCACTTATCGAAATAAAAATTAGCATATTAAGTTAAGTATTTTGACAGAAATTAAAATTTTAAATATCAAAAATATTTTAATCACCTTTTGATGGAAATATTTTAGGCGTGCATGTCTAGACAAGGATTAAGTAATCAAATTTTAACAAATGTTCTTTTTGTGAAAATTAATTGAAAAGGAAGTTTTCATTATGATTGTTTTACAACTTCAATCATTCAATAAATTTTAAGTTCTTGGAATAAGAAAAAAAAAATGGTTTTCCCATACAGAACATACCTACTAGATATTTATTAATAAAAAAAATTATTAAAATAAAAGAAATATATTCATTTTCCACATAAATAAATTTTAAGGTTTTATGAGAGCCAAACCTTTTTAAAATAATAAATTACATAAATGTAAGCTCCACTCCCGTTCTGAGTAAATTTGTTAAAAATTTATATTTTGGCAACATGATAACACATGTACTTGTATATTATACTTATGATTGTCATTAATTACATTTTCCGATTACTAAGTAAAATTTCTTTATTTTCATTTCCTTTTCACTTTCATGTCAAATATATAGCGTAATCCAATTAACTAAAAAAAAAAAATCAGTTTCAAGGTTGCTGCTGGTCTAATAACAGCTTTAATTTAAGCTCTCATATGATTCAGCCAAAAAGAAAAAGAAAAGATAATTTATTTACCTACCATTAAAAAAGTAATTTAAGGGGAACAAATTTATATGTAGTTTGATATAATATAATGGTTTGAAAAAAACCAAATTTGTAGTTAGTTATACACAAAATCAAGAGAAAAAACATGAAATCATTCATTTCCCTAATTTCCTATTTAACTACGGAACTATATGAAAAAAAAAATTTAACTTTATTGTGTGCAAAGAGCACCCATCATAGTGAATTTGATTTATTATTTATTTACTTTTTTTTATGTGTATCCACTACATTTAAATAATGTTAAATTATGTTGACAAAAATAAATTGTGTGTTTTTTTTATAAAACTATTTTAAAAAGTTTTTTATTTTTGTTTATTGAAAAAACAAACTTAAAACAAAATATTAATAGTAACTACAGGAGGCATTTCGATTTTGAATCAAACTCTAGTGTCCGATAATATTTGAGCCTCGGTTTGAGCCGGTCTGAACTATCTCTGTTTTGTTTTGTCTTTCATTGAACTATTTCAAGTCGAGAATACGTTTCTTTTTCAATAGTGACAAGTGAAATATTTTTATGTTAAATCATCTTTTTCCTTTTTGAGTGCATACTAGGTATATTATTTACATATTTACTAACTTATTAGATTTACAATATTTCCCGCCTTTTTTTAAATAATCAAAACTAACTAAGTACACACCGCGGTATGGGCTTATTTTTACCATTTTCTTTTACCGAAATACTTATTTATTAAAATTTGAATTTACTCATTAAATAGTCTTATGAAAACATTTTCATCTTTTTATTATAATTTCTCTGGTATTCAAAAATGATTATAAAACAATATTTATACATACAATACCCCGTACAATAAAAAATAAAAAATAAAAAAATAGATGACCGTGTTTCGGCGCTTTATTTTTTGTTTTTATTTTAAGTAGGTATAATAAAAAAAAAAAAAAAATTTGTTTTTGTTTTGATAAGTGCAATATTCTTCGGCGGGATTAGTTGTAATTTTTCACACATATATTTTTCTTTTTTGCATGCTCCAATGCAATGTAAATGTATATTTATTCCATTTTCCTTATTCTAGTTTAAAATTTTTCCTACTTATTGTTATTATGCATATTTATATTAAGTATAATTTTAGAAAAAAATTTATATATGTGTATCATTCCTACTCTTTCTATTTTCTTTTTTATATTAAGTATACTTGTAAGCTTAATTTTAATAAATTATGCACGAAAATATGTACTTATTATTTTGATAATTTGTTTGTCCGTATTACGAGATGAAAGAAAACTATCAATTAACGAAATCATCTAATCGCGGATTGAACGAAATAATAACTTAAAAGTAATAATTTCTTCAAGTAGAAATATACAGTGTTGTCGTCTAGTAGCAATACAGGCCGACAAATTTAAAAACAACTATATTTTGTAATTTGTAAAAAATCGAAAAATTTCCCAAACATTTTAATACCGATCGATATTTACTACAAAACTATTTATAATATTGACAATAATTATTTTATTAATTACAAAATTAAATACTTATGTACTTATTTGAGATTACTATAGTTAAGTAAGCATTAGGATTATTCTTAAGATAAAAGCTATAAGTAATTAAAAGCTCAGTTTAAAACAAATTATGGTTTAAATTCTGTTCATATAAAATCAAGCAATAAATATTAAAAAAAAATCTTGCTTGAAATTTATTAAAAAAAAACATTTCTTTTTAAATAATACTTAACATACCTAAGAATTGCATATACATATAATCTATTATAAATTTTTATTTTTCTCTTAATATACTAAGACTTATATTATATATATCATACTATCTATGTTTATAACTAAGTACTTATACAGTTTTTTTGTTATATCTTACTATTTTTAGTTTTAAAATAGTTTTTTTTTGTTGTTGTTGTATTTTTGCATTAGTTAATCGGTGGGGTTTCTTTTTTGTTTGATTCATTTCACTATGACAGGAAAAAAAAAAAGTCAAATAAAATAATAATTCAAGAAAGTATAAAAAATGTAAAATGTGTTATGTACTTATATACATACTTGTATCTAAATTTATTCTTAAACAGAAAACAACAATAAGAATTTCGAAATACTATTTAGAACCAAAAATAAGAAAAATTAGTGCATGCCAAATTTTAATTATAAGAAATTTTTTATGTATAAAAACAACATTCAATTTATATTTATTTATTTTTTTTCATCTGTTTTATCTGCGAAACTAAACTTTTCGAGCCCGTTCCCAAACTGAGACTATTTTAAATCGTAAAATGTACCTTTTCTGCTAAAGAAAATTCGTTTTTTTTTTTCAGAAATTGAAATAGGCTTGACATTTAATCTGTATCATCTGCAACGTCTGCTTAAATTTTCAATTTTTTATTTTTTTTTTTTAAAAATGAGGTGCACTAAAAAGTACACCTATAAACTGTGTTTGTTATGGGAAATTTAAAATTTCCCTTTGCAGATTTTTAAAATATAAAATATCATTTCGGATCGATTTTTACGTCAAAAAATCTTGATTTGTAAAATAACAGCTGTAAAATCGTGTCGTTCCAAAACTAGAAATTCTAGAAATTAAAAAAATTTTTCAGTTTCTAAAATAGTCTCAGTTTGGGAACGGGCTCTTATTTAAAAATAAATTCTTATGGAACAGAATTTGTTTTTTTTTTTACATTCGACCTTCATCCATATAACTAATTAATTTCGTCGGAATCATTTTTCACCTCACAACAGTTCAAATTGTTTATTGACGAAATAATCTTGTTTCTGGTGCTTTGAAAGATCATCATTTTTTTTTTAATTACGAATTTATAACACTGTCATATTGAATAAATTAAAATTGAAAAAAAAAAATTTAATTTAAATTTAAATTTAATGAAAAATAAATTTAAAAAACCTCGTGCTATCTGTTAGTTCAAATTTATTTAACTATTTTATCGCAGTAAATTTTAAATCATATGATTGACTTCGTATATCATTCACGTGACTGCTTAAGAATTAAAAAAAAAAAAAAAAAAAAAAAAAAAAAAAAAAAAACCACTGCTCAAAAGAAATCAAATTTTATCAATAAAGCTTATTTAAGTATATACATAACGTATATTATGTAGATATTCTATAAATATGTACAAATGTATTGTTTATATTATACTTCTTTTAATTTCGGCATTTTATATTTTTTTGCGCACCAATTAAATTCAAATAAGTTTACATATAACTTTTGTTTATTATTTTCAGTTTTTATAACAATCTAGCAATAATTAAATGTACGAATGTACCTATTAAAACTAAACCTATGTACCTTATCTACCTACCTACTTATAAATGTTAAGTAAAAATACTTAATGTCAAAATTTGTTAAGATGTAATTTCAATTTGTCTAGAAATAATTACTTAAACTAAAATCTTATATCTATATATTAATTAATATCGAAAAATCACTAACAGCACAGTGGGAAAGAAAAACATGTAATTTTCACTAGGTAGGTACCTAGAATCTACAGACAGATCTTAATGTTAGTTTTCTGAAACGTGCGAAGGTGAACCTACTTTAATTTTTCGTCATTCTAAATATAAGTAGGTACATGTTTTTATTGAAAGGAAGATGGCCCTAGAATTAAATGTTCTAAGTAGGCCTGATTTTAGAGCATTTTATGCAAACCGTATTACCTACTTACTTCCTTATTTTCATTAAAAAAAAAGTGAAAGACAATCATGTGGTGTCCAGTTCTTTATAGCCGCCACTATCAATAATTTTGTTCGTTCACTTGGTTAGTAACATGGTCTAAAAGAAAATATCAGCTATATGCGATGGGTTTTTCGGAAATTCAATCTTTTACCTAATATATCATTTTTAATGATTAAAACAAAAAAAAATTTAATGAGTTCGAAAAACTTGCAAGAACATCGTCCTAATTTCGTACACAATAAAAGAATTTTCGAAGGACAAATAATTGCTTTTCAAATGATAAAAAAAAATAAAAAAATAAAATCCTAAATGCAAAAGAATGCGGTGTAGGTAGTGTAGGACGTAGGTAGGTATATAATACCCAGATTGTAAACAAAACTATATAAATAAGTATTAAAAAAAAAAAAAAAAAATAGTTTTTTTTTCTCCCCATCATCAGTGTGTTACTCTATTAATGATTTTTTTCCATTTATAAAATTATTTAATTTTTTGTTTGAAAAAAAAAAAAAAAAATGCTCTTTTCTTGCAGTTTTTCTTAAAGAAAATAATTTTTTTAGCCGCCAGTGAAATAATTTTTTTTTTATTTTCGTTTTAAAATGAAAAAAAAAAAAAAAAAATTCAATAAAATATTAACACTGTGCTAACCGCACCATACCAACTATACATGCATAGAGTGTATACGGGGATTTATAATGCTCCGTCCTTTGATATTATTAGTTTGCAAGTGTCACAATGATTGTTATGCATGATATAAAAACGAATGGAATATTTATTTAATTGATTCCATGTAGATAGTTGAAAAAAAGACAATGTTGAAAAACCCCAAACAACAATCCTACATACGAATAAATTTTTAGTTGGGCCAATTCGAGTTGAATAAACATTAAACTTGTCTGCCTTATTTTAAGAGCAGAAAGGTAGGTTTGATAGGCAGATAGGTAGGAAGGAGTAGGTAGGTACCTAGATAGGTAGGTTACTTTTGATTTTCAAGTTAATTAAAAAATGTTTTCAAGAGGCAAATATAAGGAAAATAATTATAATAATTAAATTTGCAATTACCAGTAATTTATTTATTTCAATAATAATAAATTACAATCTTATTAATAATTGTTTAGCCAAAAAAAAACTAATTTTTTATTCAATTAAGAAAGGAAAAAAAATTGAAGAATGCGTGACCTGTCAACTAAAGTGTTAATAAAGGGAAAAAAACATTCCAATAGGAAAAAACATAACAGGGTTACCATACTGAAGTACATAAAAATGATAAGTATGTTCCCGGCAGAAGATAGAATCTACTTTGATGAACAATTCAGACTTTAAATTACAAATAGGTAGGTGGTTACAATTACAAACTAAAAAAATAAGAAAACGATGAACGATAAAAATTTATTTCACTAAAAATTGAAAGGACCTATGTGCGTGAACTTAACATCCCGGACTGGGAATTAGGTTAGATATTCTATCATCACTGTAAACTTTCACTTTATATCAAATAAGTAGGTACCTATAGGTAATAAGTTGTAAATTGCGGTTTTTTTTTTAGAATTAAATGTAGGTGAAATTGTACCAATGAATATAAATTTTAATTGAATAAAATTGATGAAAACGTAATAAAAATATAGTAGGTAGGTAGATAAGTAAAAAAAAAAAATTTACCGTTGCATTATTTTTTTTTTTTACAAATTTGAAATTATTAATACAGGCAAAGGTACCTTCTTCCCTTTAATATCCTTATTAATTTATAGGTAGATATTTATATCTGCCTAAAATCATTATTTTCAAGTGAATCGGATTTGTAGGTATAATATTACTTACGTATACTAGGTAGGTATATCTAACAATTTCGAAATATCTTTTTCATTGACAGGTAGGTAGATTATATATTATACATTAACAATGATATTTTCTACTATTGCTAGGCATTTTATAGAAAAACGTAGGAAACACAAATCGTTAGGAAAACGATAAGTATGTAGGATGTAAGCTATATCTAAGTTACTAACTAGCAAATAGTTTTTTTTTAATTGTAGTAAAATTTAAAAATATTATATTTTTTATTAGTTAGGCCTACCTAGTTTCCACAAAATATTAAAACTTAAATTATTATAAATTTTTGACACATCAATGTTAGCAATATTGGAAAATTTATTATTGTCACCGTCGTCATTAAAAACCTTAGATAGTTGGCCACCCTAAAAAATTTAAATTTCTTTACAAAAAAAAAAAAAAATAAATCGTATTCCTACGCCATAGGAAGAAAAGGAATTTATGCAATTTTCCAAATTTTTAATTTTTTTTTTATTATGAAATTCTTTTTTAAAAATAAATTAAATTTATTTTATTTTTTGTTTTTAATTCTAAATAATTATTAAGAATTTTTTTTTTTAACTAAAATTATAATTAAAAAGACAATTTATAAAAAATTAGTCAAATTTTGTTTGTTTTTCTTGATTTTTAAATATAAAAAAAAAAAACCAAAACATTTTTTTAGTAATTAAAAATTTTAATCTCCGTTACGACCGAATTTTTCCATTATAATAAAAAAAAAAAAATTTATAAATATTAATTTTTAGTTTTGATAACAATTGAAGCCATTAATTAAGAAAAAAAAAAAAAACTGATATAAATTGAATTTGAAATTAAATATTAAAAATAAAATTTATTATTCATATTTTTAAAAAAATATTAAAGCCTAATCACCCAGCCGAATAGATCAACAACAGCTCGAAAACTGAAAAAATTTATA
This sequence comes from Hybos culiciformis, assembly GCA_964007475.1. Classification (NCBI taxonomy): domain Eukaryota; kingdom Metazoa; phylum Arthropoda; class Insecta; order Diptera; family Hybotidae; genus Hybos; species Hybos culiciformis. The sequence continues at coordinate 10,486,792 of OZ023273.1, forward strand.
AAATCACTCATATCAATATTCAACTCAATTCAAGCAAGAAGTCACTCATTTATAAAAATAGCATTGCCATACCACCACCGAGAAAAAAAGAAAACAAAATTTGTATGCGACCCAAGCGGAAAGTTTTAAAAATAAATTAATTTAAAAAAAAAATAAAAAATAAAAAATTAATCATAAATTTTGCAAAAAGCTAAAAAAACAGTTTTTAAAAAAGTGAATAAAATGAAAATCTTAACATTTATTAAAAAAACTTTTTGTAAAAACTCATTTTTAATAATTATAATAGGTACGTACCATTTTTCGCGCCTAAAAATTTTTCAAACAAAAAAAAAAATGGTAATTTTCACTTCTCAAAATACATTTCATACTTGAGAAGTAGAAAGAATCTGAGTTCTAGAAAAAAAAATAGGTGCTTACAAGGTATATTTAAGTAAAAAAGTTGTGCAAAAGAAAAATGCTGTAATTAGAATAAATCAATGTAAAAAGAAAATGTATGGAAATTTTGCATAAAATACCCTTTAATGTTAATGCTCAGGTTACAGGTTCCATTAAGTATGCAGAGAAATACTTCAATCTGAAGTTGAATTTACTTTTCCTGTAGTATTTATTCGTAGTTACTTTCAAACTTATCAAAAATTCTAAAGAAATTAGATACAAGTTATCACTATATCAGTACCTACTTATCAAAAATATGTAAAGTAAAAGGTTCATTATGGTTATGGTATAATATGAAAGTAAAATAAAATTATAATTAGAAGAACGATTATCATTTTAATTAAAAAATTGAATAGTTTTTATGAAAGGTCCCTTCTGTAGAATTAAGCATTATGATTGTTAATTCAGCTATTTTTTTTTTCAATTTCACTTAAAATAAATTTTTAAAGATCCTAAACACAAAAACTAACTGGTCCAGATTTTGAAAATCTCAAATAACTCATGCCTGAAAATGTTTACCTACTACCTCTGTGGTAAATTTATAAACATTGCAAATTACAAGAATTGTTCTGGAAATTCTATGTACGTTACTACGTTCTTTCGAATTTTTTTAAACGAAATTAGTTTTCTTATTTAACTAACTATATATTAAGCTAGGTACCTACTTCTAATTCAAAACAAGGAAACATGGAAACAAGGAAATTGTTGTTATCGAAAAATTACACAGTTTTGTATTAAATAGTTGAGGAATTATTAAAATGCCTGAAATAGTTGCTTGAAAATAAGAATTTAATTAAAAAATTAGTCAAAAAAATCAATTTTAGTTGCCTCAATTTAAAAATCACCCAGTGCGCGAGGTTACATATAAACTACTTAGTATGATTTATTTCTGGACAATAATTTAATCACCGTCAAAAGAGAACATGTTTCAATTTTTTAGTTGCTTTAACTTAAAAATCACCAGTGCGTCGGTTTCTCTGATTAAAGGTTGCTTCAAAAAGTTGTTAGTGTGCGGGGGGGGGGGGCCATATAACAAATTAGAAGAAATTGTTGAAATTAATATATAAAAAAAACAACGATTCCTCATTTCCAAAAAAATAGTAATAAACATCAACAGGATAACAAAGGTTGTCAACTTATGAGAAGCTAAAAAATGAACAAAAATCACATTAAACTTTTAATTTACTACACATTATATACTTAAATGCGCTAGGTATATATTATGTTTTTATTTAGGTGTAAAATAATTGAAAAAAAAAGAAATACATTTTTTTTTTCTAAAAAAATACCAAATTTTTAAATTTCTTATTTTTATAACATTTTTGGAATAAATTTTATGATTATTAATAAAATTAATTATATTTAAAATGAATAATTTTTAATGCATAATTAATTATAAAAATAGTTACTATCGTTTTTTAAGATTTAATATTTCAATTAAAATGAAAAAATTAACAGAATCATCTATCAATATTTTTTTTTTGTCTTGAAATGGAAAAATTTGTGTACATATAAATGTTGTAAATACGGTATAATAGTAAAAACTACAAAATATTGTGAAAAGATTAAGGGGCCAAATTATATACAACATTTTTTGAACGACTTATAATTATATGTCACTTAAAATGTTCGAGCAAAATTTTTTTGACCAACATAGTTATAGGATTTGGCCCCTGGATATGCAAACTCACGATGGAAAAATTAAATTTAGAATTGGTTTAGAATTAAATTTTCTGCGTTTCTGGGTTTTAAGGCTTTTTCATCTAAAACCACATAAAATTGCATTAATAAATACTAATGAATAATAATGTTTAACCGAAATTACAGCAGAGGAGAACCAAGGTAAAGTCAATCAATCCTAAAACTCTAAGTTTATTTTAATTTAGTTAGGAAATTAATATAATTATCAAAACATTCTTTAACAAAAAATTCTTAGTATTCCCAAAATTAAATTGATACTATCTAAAAATTTCTTATAAAAATTAATATTTTCATTGACCGAGCCACCGAATCATCTCTTCGTTATTTTTATTTTGGTTTTTTAAAACAAAAATCAACTTTGATAATTAAAAAATATAGACAACAAAGTAGATTATTTCTATTGGGGTCATTGGGTTCAGGGCTTTGCCAGTACTTTAACGACATTTATTCAGTTATTGATACTTTTTTTCTTTCGTTAAAAAAAATTATAAGTTCTTTATATAAAATATTTTAATTTGTCAGAAAAGAAAAATGATAATTAAACTAAAAAGATTATCTTAAAGTCAAAAACTTTCCGTAAAAGAACTTAAATTTTTCTTGAGAAACGAAATAAATTAAATAATGTCTTTAGAGTAAAAAATGAATACTATAATTCGTTCAAAGTATAACTATTGACATATGGATCCGTTCTTGATCCGTTACATACCCAAACGAAGAACCGATTATTATCTTATCAGTTTTCGACCTAAACCAATCTTTTTTAGGTTTGAGTATGTTCATTTTTTTTTTTAAAATGTGTCGGTTATTTTCAAAGCTGTCAAACTTTTTGACAAATATAATTGGTGGTTAAGATAAATGGTTGAATCGAAAAATATTACTTTTTAACAAAACACTAAGAGGTAAAATTTGAAAAAAATACTCAATTCGTTTTCGTTTTTTATAGTGATAATTATTTTAAAACTTGTCAATTACATTTGCTATTTGCAAACTTAATCAATTCCAATCAAAACATAAAATGACGTTTAATTTCAACCCGTTTTAAAATAAAGAATCTTTTAATTTTTACCACTAATCGTTAAATCATTATTTGAAAAAGACACCCTTTGAAAATAAGCTTCACAAATATTAAAAATTACATATTATTATTTATAAATTCAGTATAGATAAGCCATAAAATAAAGCACTGGTATAAAATAGCTTACAATTTTATCAAATTTTTATATAAAAAACTTTATATCCGAAATATTTTTTAATACCATATCATATTGCATTGCCTTAAATTTTACGAGTGAAAAAATTGTTATTGGGTTTTAAATATTATTTGTTTGTTAGAAATTCGTTATTAATTTTTCTTATACACAAGGCTCAACATAGTTTCCAGGAAATAGTCCAGTAACTCCGTCCATAACACCTTCCCACCAACCATCATCATTTTTCTTCAATACATACAAAACAGAACTTTCTTGAAAACTCAATTCATCATCTTTGTCCGCATAATAGTCGTAAATAGCAACCACTAAAAATATTTATTAATAAATTATTAATTGAACACAACGAATATACAATTAAGTTTTCAAATATTTCTGTACCTTTTTCGATGTAATTTTTGGGTACCCATCCTGGTAGATTTTGATCGTCTGGTACGATCGGTGCTAATTGACCTTGGGTTGATGTGCGTGGACGACCGAAATCTTGATGCTCTTCTGGAGGTGGTGGTGGGGGTAATGGCGGACTTTGTGAACCAGGTCGTTGAAAATGACTAAAATTAATAACTTTCATTAAATTTAAGAAAAAAAAAACATTTAAATAATAAATAACCTATTTATATTTCTTCCAAGAGTATGCATTCCAATATGACTTTGGCTATGAGGTTCTGGAAGCTCATGTGTTACCGTTAATGGAGAAGGAGGGGCTGAAATGGGAGAATATTAATTTAAACAATTCTGTAATAATAAAAAAAATAATTCTTACGAGGCATACTGCTCCTATCATCGTAAGTGGTGACTGGAGGTGGAGGCAAGTTTTGCATCATTCCAGCGTTTGGCAAGTTGACAGTTGTTCGAACAGTTTGTTGACTAGGTGGCATTGGTAATGCACTGTAACCAGAACCACGCTCGTTTGAATTGTTAGTTATAGTTCCTCCACCACCACCGCTACCGCTTCCGCTTGAAGAAGCTCTCTTTGGATGCCCAATAGGATAATTTGGTGCATAATGAGATGGTACTTGCGGTGGATTAACTACAGGCGGTGTCCTATATTCAGTAGAACGTTTCCCCAACGTACCTGTACCACTGATAATATTATGTTTTCCAAGGGTACCTGTACTACCTCGTTGAGCTTGATGAAGCTGAGGCGGTGTTGGGGGCTATGTAAAATATTAAAATATTTCAAATTTTATGAATCTTTTAAACCTATGTATTAAAATAACCTTAGTATTTGGTGCTGGTCCAACTGATTGATTTGTGCTTGTTGACAGCGACTGTATTGAACCCTGGCTTGATCCGCGGTGCTGATGTTGTTGTTTTCGCCCAGTATTTATACCATGTCCAACCTCATCCAAAATCGAGTAATCAATTGGTTTTCTCACATATTTAATTGGTTTTTCGGGATTTATAGGGGCAACAATTTTATATTGCCTTGAACTAACTTTATTTGCAGTCAAAACACCAATTTCCCTTAAAAAATTTAAAAATGTAATTTTTATCAGCATTTTCGGTGAGAAAAAAAAAAAAAAAAGAACCGAAAATTTGGGATCATTTTCTCTTATTAACGCTGGAAGGACGAAACAAAGAATGGTTCCGTTAAAACAACGAACTCGAATTGAATCCATACTAGTTTTAATTTATATTATAGGTTCTGTTTCCCAACATATTTGAACATACCTTCTTGCAACTTTTTCTTTATGAATCATAACAGTTTGTGAAATATGATTCATTTGTGACTCCATCTCACTCAATTGTTGTGCTTGTAGTTCCAATAATTGCATATAACTATATGCTAGTGTATTAATCTGATAAGCGACACTGGCCAATGATTGAGTTGTATAATTTTTTGTAGCTTCTAATGCACCTTTTTTATTATCGGCTCTAAATAAGTTCGGGAAAATTGAATTAATGTTTTCAATTAAAGAAAGTTAACAATACGAATTCTTCTTTCAATATTTACCTGTAATAAGTATCTTCACAATAATCAGCGACACGTTCTAAATTTGTAAAACTGTCTTTTAAACTTTGACGACCTTCGGGAATTTCCTATAAACAAAATATACAAAGAAAATGAATTATTTTTATAAATACACCTTCGTGATGATGGTAATTTACATTTTCAAACATAAAACAAAATTGTATAAAATAAAAACTTAATCAATTCAATTCATTCAATTATTACCAAAAAATTAAAAAAAAGAAGGGTGACTTCGTTGAACCTAAAATTAAGGACAAAAATACTTAGAAAATGGTTCTTTAAAACGGATACATGTTGATATTTCTTATGTATTAATAAAATTCGAATTAAAGTTCGCATCTAGTCCAGTCCACTTATTTACTCACTGATACCATTCACTCATTGATACCATTCACTCACTGATACCATTCACTCACTGATACCATTCAAAACCAACTTCAACTTTATGCAAACAATGACCGTTTTTTGTTTTGGAAAATTTAAAATCTAATAGCCTCTACTTTGCTTTTATGTTAACTAAAAATCTAAGTGTGTCGTTTTTTGTATTTGCATTTATTTCAACTTAAAACTATTTTGGTTGAATTTACAATTATTTTGAGTTATACGTACTATAATTATTATGCCACTATATAATAGATACGAATGTACTTTATTTTCGTAATATTTCTTAGAAGTCTAATACTCACAGTACGGATTAATGTTGCTAATTCGTCCATTATGTTTTCACCTGTTGCCATGACACTTTGATGATCCTGGTATGTAGAATCTTTAAAAAAAGGTACAATTATAATTAGAGGGTTTCTTGAAAATAAAAAAATTTTTTTTAAAAACCTATATAATAGAACTACAAAAATAAATTATTCACCAAACTTTTTACCTACATTTGTGGAAAATTCAATAGACCAAGAAACATTAAATATACCTACCTACGGTTTAAAGCAAAAATTTATCAGTAGGTTAAAATAGCTATTGTCAATATTTTGAAATTAATATCTTAGTAGGTACCTAGGTAGATCCAGGTGTTGAATTATGTAATAGTTGTTCGACGATAGAAAATGTGACAAGCCGACAATTTGCTTCATGCAAAATTTTCTTTCATATTGTTTTTTGATTAATTTAATAAAATAATTTTGGGTCAACGAAAGCTAGGTAGGTCCCCAGGTATGTAGATACGTAGTTATACCTACAAATTCCACCCCTCAGATTATAGAAATCTGGCAGCAAGTTATTCCATTTTTATTGTGGTGCCGATTCTTTAACTCTTTGTGCAAATATAACTTCAATGTCAATGATCATACGTCACTTTTAGCCGCATTATCATCTAGTGCAAGCCTTACTGCAGTAATTAGTAGATATTTTCTTAGAAATTAAAACAATGGCAAACAGCAGTAGCTTAAAACATTTCAACCAAACAAAAAATCGTCCAATCATAATAAATTTCCTTCTTTCTTATGAGAAAAGAAAAATGGGCGTGGGGCACAACACAAAATAAATGACAAAAAAAAATTGTTCGTTCAATACTACTTCTTTCAACTTCAGTATTTCAGTTCTTCAGTTTCAGTAGATAGAAAAAATAAACCATTTAATTTTAGTTGCTTTTAATTTACCTGTATTATAAGAATATCTATTCATAATAGAATTAAATAAATAAATTAATAATTAATTAAATTCATTACAAATTAATTCTTTTTTTGTTTTTTTTTAGTTAGTTTTTTTTTTTTAACTTTTTTGAATTGAAGAAGAAGGTGAAAAAATGGAATTTTTCCAATAAAAAAAATTGTATGATTTTTTCTGTGTCACTGTCAGATGCGTCACAGATTGGTATGCAGATGCGCCACCTATCATTTGCATTTTAAGTTTTTATTTATAATTTTTTAATTCTATAGAGTGACATCTACACATGGATAAAAAATAAATTTTTTGTTTATTACGTGCGGGTTATACTTGCTGAAAAAAAAAATCATGATTATGATTTTTTTTGAATGGATGTGTGAAATTTTTATGAGTCAAAAATCATACTGGCTTTGATTTTAATCTTGATTTTTTTCTGTCACTGTACCAATAAAATACAATTGTTTACAATATTCTCATTCAAATCCCGTAATAACAAACCGCTTTTATTATTGTTGTTTGCGCTTTCAAGAGTTTACTTTTTTCTTTGGCAGCCAAAAAATTTTCTTTTGACGGAAAAAAATCAACCCTCTGATTTTTTTTTAAGCATGATTTTTCATCATGATTATTTCTTGATTTTTTTTTTTTACACAAAATTTCACACAACATTCAAAAAAAATCATGATTATGATTTTTTTTTCGGCAAGTGTAACCCGCAAGTTATAAAAATAGTTTCCCTTTCAGCCGTCAGAAAATCATCACCTCGCATTTCCTATATTTCTTACAGTGCCCCTTTGCTTTGATTGCAGATTCTAATCAGGCTGAAAATTAAGAAGGAAACCCACATTCAGAACATAATAATGATTTCAGAAAAAGTTACCGCCTGAGATATTTTGACTATAAAATTTAACAAAAATAATATAGTGTTCTGAACACAATAAATTAAATTTCTCAAATGCAAATTACCTACAAAACTTACAACGAAACAAACGAATAGCAAAACCATTTCTTTTTCATAAACTTAATACGTACATCAAAAAATTCAATACATATATGTATATACATTGGGAAAAAAAATTCAAACAAAAAATAAACCAAAGATCGAAATAATGACAGACTTGTCGTTAAGAGTGACTAAAGATTTTTTTAACTATTTATTGAATTTGTATTTGATAGAACAAAAAAGATATCCAGATTTGTTCTGCTTTCAAAATACGAATCTAGCATAAATGTTTTCGTTATATGTAGGTATATACAGATTTCTCAAGCCCAATGTTACATTTATTATGATTTGTGACATGAGAATATGTGATCGTCATAAAAAAATTCTCGAATCGAAAGTACCTAGTTTTTTGAGAAATATTTACCTCAACATTTATGTAGATACTTTTTTTTTGAAAATAGAATTTCGCAATTTTTCTTTAAGTATGTAAATAGTTTTTAAATAGAACTTTTTTCTTAATTTTTAAATACTTTTTGCTTAATTTTTGAAAGAAAGTTTGGAATATTTTAATTGAAATATGTCTACGATTTACTAATTAAAAATGATATCGGGCAAATGTCCACCGCGACCACGTTTACAAGCATTGAAAATAAAGAAGGTCGTAATGTTAGATTGAATGGAGTATACGATACAGATACATGATAACTGATTTTTTATGGCTTCTTTTTTTGATGATGGGGAGTGGATCTTTAAGACTTGTGGTTTCAACAGGATTCCTTGATTGCAATAAAATGAGTTTGCTTTAATTTCACAAACATTTTTTTTTTTTTCTAGTTGCTAAATAATTTATGATGAAATTTAAATAACAATAATAAGTTATTATGAATTAAGATTCGATTTTATGATGAATATCATATAATAATTCCAGGACTACAAGCGGAAACCAAATGATAGAAGTGGTTATGAACGTCTACTACCACTTCCCTGAAATCTGTAATCCGGAAATATTTATATTATAAAAATATGATACATTATAAATGTAACAATATTTAACTTCAATTTTATTTTCCCTACAATAATATTTGTTTTCCATTTCATAATGCTACAAAGCTTAGACTAAGATATTATTAGGTTGTAATTTATTAACTTACACAACTTGTTAATAATATAATATTATATATTATGTACATTTTTATTGTTTTTACATAAAGAGAAAATATAGTTTTTTTTTAAATAATTATAAATTTTAAGAATGAGGAATATCGGTTATTTGAAAAACATCTAAGTAAATATAATTAAAATTTCGAAATTGAAGTTTTCAAAAAAAAAACTTTATTCAATATTTATAACATAAGACTAAGATGTTTAAAATTAACGTGTGACACAGGAATAATAAATTGATTTGTATATAAGATGAATTAAACAATGTTACGACCCCGAAATGTACAGCGTATCATGCACAAAGATTTGTACAAGTACCTACATAAAATGAAAGTTATCATATTCTAGGTAGTTAAGTTATAAAAAAAACTTTTATCTTATTATTAAATTTCAATTTTTTTCGACTTTAAATTTTAGTGTTTTGGGGTCAGCTAAAATTTGAAGGTAAAGATATACCTAAACCTGATACTAATACTGACAAATATCTTATTTAATCCCACATAATTTTTTTGGAATAATAAATCATTTATTCAAACAGTTCAATAATTAGTTCCAAGAAGTCAATCTACTAGTTCCACTTCTCACCCAGATCGTTACAAAACAATTTGTATAATTTTGTATTGGTTTTTTTGGCAATAATTGTTATCTCTTATGTATTGAAGGAATTATTTGCGAATCACTCACTTCACTTACCTACTTCTATAATTTTTGTCTCATAACTTTTTTCAACTCTCCATTTTCTTTATCTAAAATTCTAAACTCAACACTTGAATTCATACTAGATACCTAATAATGTAATCAAAAATTTTGTGCTCAATATTTTCAATCAATATTTTTTTTTCAATATCATATCAGTCAATAGTTTTTTACAATTTTGAGATAATTTTTGTCTATCTTTTTACCTCTTATTTATAGAAAAGCTTAGTTTAAAATTATTAGTATCACCGAAATATGTGTGCTGCATATTATGTACTTGTGTAATACATATATAATTGTACATGTACATTGCATATGCATATCAATATATCATTTACGTACAGTATATTGATATTAAAGAAAATAAAAATTGAATGATCTACAACTATCACTGTTATTTAAAAAAAATACGAATAAATCAAGAAATCAATAAATTCTATAAAAATATTTAATACAGATACCTATACAAAAAATAAATTGGGTTCAAACTCTCTGTCTTCTCAACTAGTTATGTTCACTATACAAACGGTAAAAAAATCAGAGGTTTCTCATCTATAAAATTTTTTTTTTAATTTTTCTTTTAAATGTGTGGAACTTTTTATTCTGAGTTTTATCAGCATTTTTTAAATAATTTTAATAACTTGTAGCCAAAATAATTTACCAAAAAGGATTTTCAAAATTAATGGCACAATAATTTTGTTTCTTAGGATTTTAACAACTATAGTAGCTTACTAATTTTTTAATAAATTCGTTTATAAATAAATCGATAGGAGCAATCATTTTGATTAAATTTTAAGATTTCTACTAGATAATTGAGTGTACTAAATGTTAAATAAATATCTTTATCCACATCTGTACAGTTTCTCCTTAAATACACATTCTTAAATTTCTGTATGAATGTCCATATGTTATTAACTTAGGGAAACTCTGTTAAATTTTTGCATTTTATATGTTATGCCGCTTTGTTTTGATATTTTCTTTAAACATAATTTTTTTTTTTCAATAAAATATTAGTATGTATTCCTGATTTTATTTGTATCTCACAAGTGTATACATCTTTTAGTTTCTGATGAAACTATAAAGATACATTAAGTTAAGTAGTTGTTTGTAACTGTAATTAAGCTGGAACTAAGCTTTTTACAGCAGCTGATTTTCGTTTCACTACTTTTTTTAGCGAAAGAAAAATGTACTTATCTATATTGAATCTGCCAGCCTGTCGAAAAGTAAATAAGTTTTGTGTACTGTTTCAATTATATACTAATGTTATTGAATTTACTTCGCATTTGAAGAAACGTTCTATTAAATGCATTTAGAAACTTTAGAAACTCTCTAAACTTGGATGACACCATTGAAGAATTCATTTTGTTGAAAAATCGTCGGGAAACAATGTTGCTGTCTTAGATATAGATAATTTAGATTTTATAAATTTGTTTCGTAATAGATTAAAATTGAATGAACCATTTTCTTTTTCAAATAAATAAATCATATTTAAATAAAATAAATTCAATAAAAAAAAACAAATAATATAATATTTATAAAATTTACATCAACGTTTCGTTTATGTTTTAAACTTCAATGGGAGAATGTATATATTAATCAATATTAAAAAATATAAGATATTATTTATTTCCAAAAATTTTATTTTTTAATTGAAAAAAGATAATAACATAAATATCTATTTGTAATAGTATAATTATCTAGAGCTTTTCTTAGTGTCCAGAATCGATTTAAGTTATAACCACATATATGATTAACATATATTTGAAAAATTTCCTTAAACACAAAAAAAAAACATATTTTAAGTTATTTTTATTTAATTTTTTTACTTCATGTATTTAATAATTATAATTACACATATTTAGTTACATAAATATAGTTATAATTAAAAAGATATAATTTTGTTTTATTATTAATTCAATGATCTCTTTCAGATTTTTTCTAATTCGAGTAAATTTTCAATATTTTTTAACAGTCATTAATATTCTCATAAATATATACAACTATTACTATGATGACGACGCGGCGTCGCGTATGATTTAATGGCATTTACATTTCACAACACTTAATTAATACACTTTCCAATTTTTTGAAGAAGTTAAAAAAAAAAAATAATAATAATTAATAATCGTTGGCATTAAATCAGGTTAATAATAATTTTCAAATTACAATATTACTTAATTATATAAACATTATTTTTTTCTAATTTCTACTGTATATTATTTCGAATCTAAGAAGTGTATATTATAGTTTTTTGAACTGAAATTTAAGCTAAGAATTAAAAAACAAACAAAATAAATTAATTAAAAAAACTATTCGCAGAATGCGTGAAATTTATTTTTATTTATATTATATATATAAATTTTTTTTTTTGCTAAATACATTTACTTTTATTTTTTGTGAAGTTTGATCTGTCGTTTTGTTATTATTGTGTGTTATACGTACAGTGTTGTATACATTCATATTCGTACTATCAAGAAAACCGTAGCGGGTGCTCAATTATGTATTTTATACTTTTATTCATTTAATATTTTGTTGTTTTTTTTCGTCAGTATTTGGTAAACCATTGAATTGATCGTTACAAGATAGATTGTTTATGATTTTTAATTTTTTTTTTTTCAATATTACTTTGGAACTTTTTCGTGTTTCTTTTTTTTTTTAAGTCTTTCAAATGATTTTATGACGATAACTAATTTTTTTTTTGTTCAATTATTAGCAGTTACGGGCGTCAATAAAATTAAATAAAATCAAAAAAAAATTTAATTTAATTTTAATTTAACATAATTGTATATATAATTTAATAATAATATTAATGTAATTTTGTGGTACTTATACCATATATATAAATATCTTTATAATATAAAAATCTGTTGTTTTTTTTTTAACTGTGTGTAATAAATTGCAATATAAATAAATTAAATCTAATTTACTTAATTTAAAAAATAAAAAAAATAAAATAAAATAAAATAACTAAACAAGATAGAAAAAAAAAATTAATTTAAGTATAAAATAAAATTTAAAAAATTAAATAAAAACATTCATTCCAATTGCAAATAAATATATATAATCAAATTTTTTGTTAATAATTTATGAGAAAATACTTACAAAAAAAAAAAATATAAATCTAAATAAAGTGAACTGTTAATTTCTATTTTATTTTTTTTACATTTCTGTAAAACTCTTAAACACCGCACTCAATATATTATATATTTATCTACCTATATATTATCAATTAAAAAATAATAATAATAATAATAATGTTATTACTGCCTCTGCTGCTGTTGTTGTTGTTGCAATTATCGTCGTCGTCGTTGTGAAACTTTATTTCACCTTATTTTTTTTTCTGTGCTTCAATTAACAAGTGATTTTTCTTATAAATTAAATATATACATATATAAAAAAAAATATATTGATATATACCTTAAAAAAGAAAATTTAAATAAATCATATACAATTATTAATTGAAAGACGTATAGAGGTAAGAAAAAAAAATTTTTTTTTTATTTTATTTATTGAACAAAATTTATAAAATTTTCATAATCATCGTTAGTTAAAATGCAAAACAATAAAATTTTCATTTGTGAATGAGATCGATATAGAATATGATTCTATGGTTATTTTTTTCTTAGAATGATCTTTTGGTGCCAGGATTGGTTTTATGCCGCCGGCCGTAGAAGTTAGCTTGGGGACGAAAATATAAGTAGATACTTATGAAACACATTGAAATATTTTGCTTTTGGGTAAAGCTTAAAAGAAGAATTAAAATAGATAATTTCATCAGATAAATCCGTACGGACAAGACGACAGCGAAAATATTCAGGTGTTGCAAAAGAAGATTGGTTGAGTTTTATTGATTTTGAGATAATGTCTCTTGTAATACGAGATTTGCTTGATGATTATAATTATATACCTATATTACAAAACATTGATATCATTCTTTTTAACTAAAGCTTCGGTCCAAATGAAAAAATATTATTTAAAAGTTTTGTTAGTATATTTTTTGGCCAGCCGTATAAATTTTATTCCGAATTTACGGGGCGCCGGCATGAAAAAAATTGAGCAACACTCAAATAGATTTTATTTTGAAATATAAACTTATGTATTATAAACAAATTTGATTAATTATAATGCCAATAGGAATATTTTATAGAATATCCCTTTTGCAAAAACCAATAATAAGTGCGTCCATAATTGCACATCATATTTATGAACGAATAGCGTTTCCAAAAGCAATTTAAGATGTTGTTTTTTTTTTCACTTTAAACGATGATAATAAGTATTTTAAAGATTAAATTAAATATACAACTATGCTTTTATATTATTATTTTTTTTTTTTTTACACAAATAAATAAAATTGTTGATGAATAATATTCAACTACATTAACTAGATGGATGGTGATTAGGTGTTTGCGAAAAATTTTTTTTTATTTTTTATTTGTTCAGGAATTTATAGAAATATTTATTTTTAAGTACTTCTAAATAGATTTTCGGGATTTATCTATAAATTATTAGTAAAATAATACTTAATAAAAAAAATGCTTAAAACAGACTTTAGGGTTTTACCTATTCGATGATAAGATATTCTACGGTTCAGTTGAAAACAAAAAAATAAAATAAAAGAAAAAATGTAAATAAAAGTTTCATATTTAGTGTGTAATTTTTTGTTACTTAAATTTTAATTCAATAAAAGCTGTTTCGTTTTGATAAGATTTAATTTCAATTTTCTGTAAGATCACAAATACTATACATATATATTTATATAGCGTATTTCACTTTCTTATATAATTTCGGTAAGAGTTAAGAAACAATTTTTTTTTTATAAAATTAGTCTGGTGTTATTTGTAAAAAAACCTGTATTCGATAAGTCTATATATACAATTTCAATGTATTGCTCTAAACAGGTATAAATAAATGACTATGCATTTTTAGAATAATAACTGAGCCATTTCAATTTGGTGTAAATTTTTGCCAAAATAATTTTTACGAATAAAAATCTATGTCCAAAATTTCTGTTATTGAAAGAAAGAATATTTCTTACAAGTACATGTATCTTGGCCGTGCAGCATGTAAATAGTATTCGTCTGTAGAGACTATTTCATATTCGATGTGAGGGATGAAATTGCTCTTACTTGGAGTCCATCAATGTGAGGACTACACGTCTAGCAATATATTAATTCTTTTTCATTCTGTGACGTTTGTTGTGAAAATATTAGTCACAAATTGGAATTGACAACAAGTCAACAATGTCAACTACATAATTACATTTTTAATAATAATAAATTGTTTCATTCATGATGTTATTATTCCTTTAATCAATGAAAATAAATTTGTTTTTATTTACATTTTTCGAATATCATGCAAAAAATAATTCGTATATTACATTACAACAATATTATAATACAAGTATATATATGTAAGCATTTTTTACGTTAAAAAATATTGAAACCAAAGCTTTAGGTGCATAATGTTATTAAAATAGTGAATGATTATGATGATAGAATTAATGAAACTAATAAAATGATGTTGATGATGATATTTTAATATGTTTCCGAATTTTTGAAGTCAGAACTTTTTTAAACGATTTGAAACAAGTATTTTTGTTATTATTTTCGCGCAATCTAAGAAAATATATGTATATAATATTAAATATAATATTATATACATATAAATAACATATATACTACAGTACGTAATAATTTGATCTTTTGCTAAAATTTGAATTCGATTTTCAGTCTGACAGATAATTAGAAATTATACAGTTTCACTAATAATTTTTAAAATGCGAACGTATATTAATTCGAAAAACTATACTGAAAACTTTTAATAAAGAATACGTAACAAATCACTGATATTTCATGATAGACAGTGTGGTGACACGTTAACTGATTTAAAGTCGCAAATAATAACTAAAAATAATAATAATTTACTGACAACCAAACTTTTATCTATATATATATGTACATTGTAGATACAATGGATATGAACCTGTATAATACATTATTTTTATTACGAGTCTTACATAATTTTCAATTTAAATTTGCTTTTTATACCAAAGTCTAACTTGTCTATATAAATACACATACTTATACTTACTTAAATGAGAATGACTTGAAAATGACTTTCTGAATTAGAAGATAAAAAAAAAAATAACATGACATCAGAACATAATACTTATTATAATAATGATAATTGAGATAAAAACATAAATTTTATATTGCACATTCAATAAAATAAAAAGTTTAAGGAAAATTTTCTTCTAAGTACATTTATTATACATAGGTATATTATATATATACTTACAACTTACAATATAAAAATAAAACTTATGTGAATTATGAAATTTTTCTCTATATATTATTGTTAATTCTAGATTCTAGCTTAAATTGTTCGTAAAAAAAATAGAAACATGTTAATTAAATGCTGTTTTTTTTTTATTATAAATATATAATTGTATATCTTATAATATTGTTATTATAGTACCGGAAGCGGAATTTCAGAAATATATCTACACACATATGTACTATGTTATTTATACATATATATACACAATTGCACAAAAAACCTATAATTTACTTTAAAAAAAAAAATTACAATTTATTCGATTTCAATTAAAAGCTATAGAATAATAATTGTTTAACGGTTACACACTTTATAGACTTATATTTTAACATTATATATAAAATAAAAAATACATATTATATATTATGTATATATGTATGTACATATGTATAAATATTAAATATAAATAGCTATTTATTTAAAAAATACATATAATTATCATGGTAATTTCTTAATAAAATATAATATTGGTAAATATTTCCGTATATTTATAATTGATAAAAAAAAAAAACGAAAATAATATAATATTGTGCGAAAAGTAATTTTTCAAGTAACTTTCTTCATAAACAAAGGTAAGGTTTAACTTGAAAACATTCTAGGAATGCTCTATTATTTTCACTGCAGAATTGATTTAAAAAACAATTGACAAGTAGGAAAATACTGTATTAAAATGCCGAAATGACGTAATGATTGAAAGGGTTTAAGTTTTTGATTTTATTAATCAAGAAATTAAATCAATTTAAAAATAATATAATGAAACACAACAACACACTGAAACAAGTCTCTGGGTAATAATAACAGACCCTTGAACTCTGCAACTAATAAAAACCTACGACGTTAATATATATTTTGATAAAATTAAAAAAAAAAAAATGTATTTTAAATATTTATTTAGAGTAAAATTATGGGATTGATTTTGATTAGACTAATTTTGTATTTATTTATAACTTATTGTAGAACTGGATAAAAAAAATAAGACTTGAAGATGATATTTTATTTAGATTGATAAAAAATTGATTATGGCGTCTACAAAATTAACCTAGACTTTTTAACAGCAAACAAAATTAATATTCAAGTTTAAAGTTGAAATGAATTTACTTTAAAATAAACACATTACAATTACCTTTCTGGCACATTTCTAAGTTTAGTTAAATTTAACGAAAATAAACAGCAATAATATTTAACTATTAGTATATGGATATTAAGTTTTAAGGAAAATAGGTGAAAATTTTTTGAAGATTTGTTTTATAATTTAATATATAAAACCATTTAATATACAAAATCGATAAAAACAAATTTTTAATGCTACAAAATTAGGATACAACTTTAAAACAAAAAAGTGATTCTCTAAAATATAATATGCATATGTGCAAGCGACTTATAACTTTTTTAATTTGCTGATTCTATACTATAATAATGTAGAAATTAAGTAAATATTAAGTATGTTCATATAAGTATAAAACAGGAAAACTATAATTATTATAATTTAAAGACTTAAATACCTCCAGATGTGAGCTTAGTTTCAATAATGTTCTAATTATGAATAATGAATAAAATGTGTTACAAAAAACAAGGACCATAAAAATTTATGTTGAACACCACAATATTTTTGACGTTGTAATATTCTATAAAATTCTAAATAAAAGGTTTTAGCCAATATTTTTAAAAATTATGAAATCCTCAATTTTTTGCCCCTAGCTATCCGTTTTAAAAAAATAAGTAGTTGATCTGGGATGAATTGAAGTTCTTTGAGAAGTTACTGAATAAATTCTTGAGATTAGAAATATCAGTAAATATATTGCAAACAATTATTTACGCTGTATAATGGACCAATTGAGATAGGTTCAAAATAATCGAACTAATGTTCTAAAGACTATAAATTCAATACAATCTCGTAACTCAATACATTTCTACTACACTGTGAAGAAATGAAAATTATGTTGTTTACAACAAATATAAACCGTGAATATCATATAAAATATAATAAAGTTGTGCGAACTGGCCAAATATATAGCTTCTATTTTATAAAGAAAAATATAATTATCAAAAACTACTAATATTATTCAAAATGTGTGTATAAGTATTATAATTTTTATTTATAAATGAAAATTAAAAAAAAATTTATTTTGTTAATAAAATCAAGTTTGAAATTCTAAATAATGATAATTTTTTTTAAATAACATAAGATTTCGCAAAAATTGATTTTTTTTTTTTTGTTTAGAAGATGAATATTTATTAAAAATAATGGTAATTTTGTGGTTTTTAAGAAGTTTAGCTTTTTTACGAGTTTTTTTTTTTTTTATCATCGTTCGTCCAACATTTCCATATTATTATATATTGTATATATACGAATTATGGAAATTTTGTTTTTATTTTTGAAATATATATTTTCAACAATTATCGAATTAAAAAAATTATAAAATTCAGTTTAAATTAATATTTCGAAGAGAGTTAATCGCTGGCCACAAAAAAAGAATCATTTAATGTTTTTTTTTTTTTTAATGATAAAATGATTAATTCGCGATTAAAATAAAATATTATATTATTTAATAAATTTTTTTTATATAAATCAATAGTTATTATAATTAAAATTAGTAAAATTGTTAACCAAAAATTATTAAAAAAAAATATATAGTTTTGATATTGCCTCAAGAAAAGATGAAAATATAAAGAAAATATAAAGATTCATATAATTGATATTTTAAGTTTCAAAAACAAATAAAATAAAAAATTTTGAAGAATAAAAATTTATATTTTTTTACTTTGAAAAAAAAAAAAATTTCCAATATTACTAAAACTAAAATATTTAGCACAAAGTATAGTTTTAATAATGTTTTAATTATGTCAAGTCCTTTTGAAATTATTTTTTTTATGTAAATAAATTTAATTTTTGGAAAATTTCTCTATCTGAATTGGCTCTCATAAATTTTATTGCAATAATGATGTTAGAAATTTTTAAGGAAGTTAATTATCATGTTATAATTTTGGCGCTAAAAAAATTTAAATTTAATAATTTGACTAAAATCATTTTTTATTTTAATGGTCCGTCCATATATTATGTATAATAAGATAAAAACAAAATTCATGTTACCTTGAATTTAAATAAAAAAAAAAAAAAATCTATTAATCTTAAGTTATTTATTTCAGAAAATGTGAAAATTAATTCAATTTTATATTACATAAAATATAGTGCAATATAGAAAAAAAAAATTGTTTTTTTTTTTTAGATATTTATTTCTTTTATAATTTTATATTAAATTTATGTTCAGTTTCAAAATGACATAAAAATTAAAAAAAAAAAATTAAAATAAAAACAAAAAAAAAAGAAATATTACATAAAAAATAATAGTAATATAATTTTTAAGTTATTTATATAGATAATAGTTAAGTTTGAAATTAATTTTTTTTTTTTTGAAATTATTTTTTAATGACGTCTGCATTGTCGAGGTAAGTGTTTCAATATGGGATAGCTTATTTATTATTAATAGAAGACATTTTTAATTCTTAGTTTCCTACACTCTCTATGCTGCTGAATACGCAAGATGTTAGCTCATTCAGAATCAGTTTTAACATTTAATTTTAATTTAATTTTAGTTCAACAGTTTTTAAAAACTATATAAAACCTCTTTTACATCATATACACATATTTCTTTGCCTCGTTTTTATATAAATTCATAAAATGCAAGGGAAAAAAAATTACATTGCTAAATGCATGCTGAATTAAATTTTCCCTAATTCTTGCAAAAAAAAGAAAAAAAAGTGGGTTTTTCCATAAGTGTACAATCATACGATATGATAAATTTTCCTTTTTTGTGTTCAATTTCTTTCACTGATTTTTGATAATAATTTTTTGTCTTGAGTACAACTCATTTTTGTTATTTTAATATTACCTACTATTTTGTTTTTTTTTTTTTATTTTTTTACTTCATTCCTAATTAAATATTCACACGAAAATGTATAATTTTAAAATTTTTGCGAAATTGCTTTAATAAAAATTATTTTTTCTTGAATATTCGAGGTTAGTACGTTTTGTCAAAAAAAATAAAAAAATTAACAATAAAAATTTAAAATGCAAATTTAATAACGAATTAAGTCTACACTACATGATTCTTTTTGTAGAGAGTTTTGAAAGCTTCTTTGAAAAAATGAATCACGCAGTGAAGTCATTATCATTTTTTTCCTCGTAAACATTATTTCATTCTCAAATACAAAATAGGTACCCACTACCCAGAACTTAACAAAAAACTAAAAAAAATAATAACAATAATGCCCCATATAAGTTTTAGGCCTTTTTATTTGACTTATAAATTCGGCGACATAAATATTAATTAAATTTATATACCATAATTTGGCGGCATACTTAAAATCGAATTTATGTTTTGAGACCTGCATAGGGAATTAATTTTTTTTTGTTTTCTTCTCATTTTTCGTTTATTTATTAAATATACATATGTCTTATATAAAATAAATTTTAGGTTAGGCTTTTTTTGGATGAAATTTAATTTTTTTTTTTTGTTTTTTAGTTATGGTCAATAATAATCAATGAATATAAATTACATATTTTATTCATATGTATATATATAAATGTAGAAACCGAAAAAAATTTTTTTTTAGCATAAAGTAGTTTGGTTACTTTTATTTTTCGGAAAAAAGGCTATTTTGTAAAATTATATCATTAAAAGATTGATTAAAAACAGGAACATTTATGGCAGTATTGTATATATAGATATATAAAAAGAAGTTTATATAATGTTGTAAATGTAATACGGCTCATTATGTTTATTTACAAATAAAAAGAATAATAATCTTGTTAAACCGTAATTATATAGAAGTGTTATTGGGCGCGATACTTATAATTTTCTAAAATAAAAATGAAAAAAAAAAAAAAAAAAATTAAGTATTTGTAATTTTTTTTTATTTTATTTTTTTTTTGGAAAACAGCTTATTTTGTTCATTAATGAAAAAAACCTTGAAAATTCATTCTATCCAATCTATAACTAAATTTAAAATTTAGAAAACAAAAAAAAAGATGAAATTATTATATAGTTAAATTTAAAAATTTTTTTTCCAGTTTTTTTTTTTTGACAAATAAAATGAAAAACTAACTCAATGTTATTAATTTTTTTTTTATGTTATTTTCCTTATTAAAAATAATAGGTATATAGCAGTGTTTAACAACCCATTTAATAAATAGGGCCAAATGTATATAAATACTAAATTTTTCCCGGGCTGCACTTATTACAAATTGTCTTGTACTAATACATATTTGAGTCATTCTTGCAAAATGTGGTTTAAAATAAAAAGAAAATGTTATGAATATGATGATTGCGAAATTATAAAAATCTTAGTTATAAATGCAAATAATACTTATATTCAAAAGAAAGTACACTTATGAAATTTATTTTTAATAAAGAATAGTCAATAATACACTCGGTCTGCGTGTGGCCCCCGGTTCGCTGGTTACTCATCACTGGTTTATATATAGTTTCACTTGGATATAATATGTCTTTGATTTTGACAGAAAAGTTTTATTCCTTCCTGTAAAATGAAATTTTAAATTGTTTATCTTGTTGCTAGAGAATTTTAATGATTAATAAAAACTTGTCAAAATATATAAATTTGTTTTGAATAAATTTGATAATATTTTTATTATTATTTGATTTTATTTGATTCACAGCTGTAACGGTAAGCTTATATTATAATAATGACATGACTATACAAGTGATGAAATGAAATTCATCACGAACAAAAATAGTTTTAATAAAGCTTTTATGTAACTTTTTTTTTCTAAAGAAAATTCTTTTAACAATAACAATAATTTTATAATAAATTTTTAATAAAAACTCTAATAATAAATAATATATTTTTAATTGATTTTGATGTAATATTTTTTTTATTGGAATTTTTTATTCGATATGGAGTGGATATAATATCTTTAAGAAAAATATAAAATTTAAATTATGCAAATTGATTCATATATAGGTAAAATTAAAGTTTATTGGGAAGGATTGGGTAGGACCTAATTAAATTGAATTTATTAAATAAAAAAATATAGAACATTACTCCATAAATAAATTATGGGACCCGTTTTCAATATTTCAATTTAAGATACCTTAATTTTAAAAAAATTTAGGTTGTAACCAGATTTTCAGTGATAATATTTCATATACAAATATAACAATTTCCTTACATTAATAAGACTTCTTGGCTTGGACTTGTAAATTTTGAAATAAATAAATAAATAAAAATAAAATCCAGAACCAAACCCAATTAATATGTTCCTTTTTTTAAATTCCTCCTAGCATACTAATTTTATATATACATATAAATATAAATTTCGTTGGAAAATTATTTAGTCCCTTGGCTGGTTGAGAGCCTCTGACTCCCAACCCCAAAATCGTACAACCTCATTTGTTAATCGACCTGAAAATGAACGAGATTAAACAAATTTTGGCATTCGAAAAAAAATCTTATAAAAAAATTACCAATTAATTTTTTACTACATCATCTAAAATCCAGGTCTTTTTGCGAATGATATAGCATCGCAATTGCGAGTTACTACTAAATGTCTTATAGTATGCATACGCTCTTAAATGATAAATAAATTTATGTTAATTTTTAAATGGCTGCGATAGTTTTAAATGTACGCAACACATTATTGTTTATTGTAAGAAAAAAAAAAAAAATACCAGAACTCATTGTAGTGGAAATTGAAAATTCATTTGTTATGCTGTCAAATTGAAAAAAATTTATTCTTCCTTTCACATCACAATTATATAAATTAAATTATTATTTTTATTAAAAGTATATTTCTTACAGCTAAAGTTAAGTGTAATAATTTTTCATTTATATCATCATAACATTTAATTGATTAATTGAGAATATCATATAAGTATATATAAATTATTGTGATTCATATGACAAATGAAAGATCAAAGATCGTTAACTCAAGCACATTATGTAGATTGTACATATTGGCTTATAAGTATTTGTTTTATTTTAAATTTGAGTTTATAAAAAAAAAAGTGAATCATTTTATCTGACTGCGCATATTTTATTCTAACAAATTATATTTGATAGGACTTTTTTTTTAAACTTTTTGTCTTCAGAATTCTAAGTTACCTTATATTTTTGTGGTACCGGTCGGCCGCCACACAACTAACATACCTTAAATTTTTTATGTAATTTTTATATTAACCTATAAATATGGCTGATTCCTATAAAATAAAAATATACTGACATTGCAGCATATTATATTCATTATGTTTTTATATTATATTATTTTTATTTAATGGACAATTATATTGTGTCATACGTGTACATATGTTCTAGTTATTAAACACTAAAAAAAATTTTCATATTGTTAAATTGGCAGTTCGATTAACTTACAAGGTGAACTTATTATAAAAATAATCCTTCGCATTCTATTAAATTAAATTTTTATGAAAACATAAAAAACAATAACTTTAATGAACCATTAGCCATTATTATAAAATTAATTATAAGTATTTTTACAAATTTATATATTTAAAAAAAAAATAAAAATTAATAAAAATAATATAATGCGCACCTGACCGGTATTTAAAACAAAAAGCTTTAATTAAATTATATTCGAGCTTATTATATGCAGATATTATTCAAAATTTACTGTTATCTTCGTGATAGAAAAATCTACATAAATATATGCATATATAAAATTAATAAGATTTTCGCGCGCCTATGGAGAACAAAAACAAAACATAAAATAATAATAATAATAATGAAGATGAAGAAGATTTGCATGAAAAAATCCTTGAAATTTTGAACTATTAATTCTCAATATGTCATACAATTTTATGGTCCCGGAATAAAATAATATCAATAATAAGCTCATCTTCTTTTTGTAACGAAATTAATTATTAATTAGCTTTATTTTGCATTAAACAAAAAAAAAAAACGTTAAGACTATAACCTGCCTTTGCGTTTATGAACAATGAGACTGAGTTAAAAACTTGTTGCTAATCTAAACGTCAGATTAATTATTATATTTTTTTTTATTAATAACAAAATAATTTTTTTGTCAACACTATTAATTGATAAAAAAGGCATGGTGCTATAACGTCTACGACAATAATGTGTATGAGCAAAAAACTTCAGACAGACATTATGCGGTTTTTAAACGTTTAATGTATAACGAACAAAACGACATAAAGTCTGTAGACATTATGACGTTTTTTTTCTTATACATTATGATGATTTGAAAAAAGATATAGTGTATATCACAGATTTCATGTCGATATCGAAATCCAGATATTAAAAGTGCCTTTTTCGCAACTTAGCCTATGGCTACGCCAGCAAGGCCTTTTCGCTGCGAGGCTGCAGGGATTAAAACCTCATGTTTGGCACCTTATCCTATGGCTATGTCTTTTTTTTCGTATACATAACGTCACTCTAAATACCACATAGTCTGCAGAGTTTATGTCGTTTGTTAAAACTTCTTAATGTATATGAAAAAAACATGATATGGTATGGTAGACATTATGTCGTTTTTTCGAATAGAAATTGTCCGGTTTTTATTTCACTTCTTGCATCTCGTATTAAATTTATTCTTTAACAATTTCTTAATCTTCGCTTACTATCACATTACTACATTTATTATTAGTTAATTTATAATATTTAATTTAATTTAATTTATTCATCTTGAACTAATGACACAAATTTATGGTCAATAATAATTCATTTAAGAATTATCATCAGAATAAGTTATAACCATGGCTGTACATCATTTGTTAAAAAATATAAAAAAAAACCCCCTACATCGTTTATGTAAATTAAATTACGAAGAACTGACCACCTAGTATTGAATTTTGAGGTACTTTCTATTGAATTTCAATAGACTCGGTAAAATATTCACCTTCCTTGGATTTTTCTTTGATTCAACTATGAATTATACTCAACTAAATCCAAATTGATATTTTAATTATATTTTTATCACTTACTAGTTATCACCCACACTCGAAATTCGAATAAAAAACTTTTATTTAATTCTAATTTTGATGAATCATTTATAGCAATAAAATAAATTAAAAAATATATTTAACGATTTGAAGACAACGCAAAAACAATTTAATCCAAAATTAAAAAAAAAATGCGCTTACAAAATTATCATACTTTACTATAAAAAAAAACATGTAAAAATCGATCCACAAGTGTGGTAGGTAGCGGCCGATACATATATATTTTTATGGAAAGTCCGATGCGAATGCTGATTTAATACATAGATTATTATTATTGAATATGAATAATAAAATAATATGTTAACTAAGAGAGATTTTTTTTACCAATAAGGTATTTTAAAATTGGTTATATTATTATAATAATGAAAGAAAAAAATATAGAGAAGCATGGGGTCCGTTTTTAACATTTCGATTTAAGATACTTATTATGCAATTTAAACATATTTTTATAGATTATACCTAAGTACTTAAATAATAATTTTTATCGAAATACAACCTCCAGTTCGAACCTTGGTATCGAAGTCTAACCTTTTTCTGAAGTTTCCTCTAATCGAGATATCTATTTCATAGGATTAATGGTTTTTAAGAGAATTTAAAATATAAATAAATTTAGTCATTATAAAAAAAAAATATTGGGCAAACTTTTTTTGTACATTCATATTATAATAATGTATTATCACATTAATTTTTTTTTTATATAATTAGCTTATAGTTCATAGTACATACTATATTATATTAGTAATAAAAATTTGTATTGCAGTTGTACATAATTCTACTATCTATTAATGTCCAATATACAATATGCAATCCGCAGAAGTAAAATAGATTATTTATTATTATACTAAAGTCTTATAATTTTTAAACTGAATGTGTATAACTAAGTAAATCTGGAAAAAAAATTATAAATAGATAGAGATAAACATATATAAATAGTTATTCTTCTTCTTTTTTTTTTCAATCAACATAAACATTAATTTTCTCTATAATGTTCCGATAATAATAAGTGAAACACAAAATATATATATATACATACATATATATATTAGAAAAAAAAAACAATATAATGTTAATTATTTTTTAATTGAAGTTTTTAAATTTTTTTGAAAGCAAAAAAAAAAAGTGGTACAAGAGACGGCACAAGAAACGCATATGATGAACTTTCTTTCTTAATGCGGATAATAGTAAAAACCGAGGTAAAAACAGTGAATTTCGTGTTCATATTATTATTAAAAATTTTTTTTTTGTTAAATTAACTTTTAATTAATTTGCTCCAATTACTTGAAAAAAAAAAAAAAAAAACTGACTCAAAAACAAAAGAAATTCATTGATCAAAACCTTGGCTGCGCAATGCGCTTACATGCATCATTACTAATTTAACTGTCTGTAATTTGTGTTTTGGTTATATGTATAATTTTTTACTTTTATACATAATATATAATATATTTTCTTTGTTAAATTATCGTGTGTATACAAATTTAACAAAAACTTATTTAATTTTGATTGATTTTGTATCTTAAAAAAAATAAAATAAAAAAAATATAAAAAAATTGTTTCTGATGTTAATTAATTTGACTATCAAATTATTTATGGCACTTTCTAAGCTAAAAAAAAATTTATAGATTAAACTATTATATTAGTACTTATCTATAATATTAACAAATTTACCAATTAGTTAGAATATTATTTTTTATAATTAAAAAAAATAAAAAACATTTTTGAATTAACTTGATTTTGGAAAAAAAAAACTAATTTTAAGAAAATAGATATTTTGTAAAAATAATATCACCATTCATCACACGACTTTTCCGAAATGTAACACATTTCTGTTGTCATTAATCTGTAAATCTACAATTAAACTATTGTCTAGACCTGTGAATAGATGAAGTTAAAATTTAATGTTTATACTTTTTTTTTTGTGCATTTGATGATATATTGACTAGGATAAAAATAATAAATTGATATTTATTTAATATACTTACTAGCTACCAATATTAATAAAACTCATCCCAAGGTTTAGCATACAATCAAGGTTAGCAAGTATAGTTTTTATATTATATATTTTAATACTAAAATTTTAAATATACATATTTGTTGTATATATTTTTTATATATTATTATGTTTATATTACTTTTTTAAAAATAAATACAAAGATTTTTTTTTTTTTTAATTTATAATTAACATTAAGATATTA
Organism: Hybos culiciformis; assembly: GCA_964007475.1. Taxonomy (NCBI): domain Eukaryota; kingdom Metazoa; phylum Arthropoda; class Insecta; order Diptera; family Hybotidae; genus Hybos; species Hybos culiciformis. Next base: position 10,514,046 of record OZ023273.1, read on the forward strand.
TATACATACATATATGCAAGTAGATACATAATGTAGCTATTCTATTTTTTCAATTTATTTTTAATATTTATTATGATTTAAAATTTATATTTTAATTAATATATTAAATTGATAATAATAAATGCATGTTTTTTTTTTTTACATAAAAATGCATTTCAAGAAAGAGAAATATTATTAATAAAAAAAAAAATTACTTGACGTTTTTATAAATTAAGTTAATGCCAGATAAACATAAAATTCTTGACAGTTTTAATTTTAATATTTTTATTATAACTATTAGAGAGGTTTGTAAAAATAAAGTTGAATAATAGAAGCATTTACAAAGTATGCCACATCTAAAAACCTACATATATTGAAAATTATTCAAGTTCACTATGATTTAGAATATTTACTTAACATGCAATTTAAATGCCAGATAAACATAAAATTCTTGACAGAGTAATATAAGGATAATGTTAGGATATACATATATACCGCCATACTGATCTCATTTATGGATTTTTTTTAAATCAAGGTACGAAAGTTTTGTTTCCTCCATTTCTTTTTTTTATTAAGTGATTCTTGCCGCTTTCAAATTTTTTAATTTCTATAACCAGAAATGTAAATAATTTATCAAAATAAAAATTGGTTACAAAAGTATTTTCATTTGAACTTCCAGATCGGGCGATAATTAGTATATGTATATCATAAACATAAATAAAGCTTGATTTGATATATCGTACAATTTTAATTACGAAAATAATTATTTAACATGTTTTCTTTTGAATCACTCTAATTTTTTTTTGAATTTGAATCCATTTTCAATATTTTCTGTTCACAATTATAAAGAAAATTAAAATTTTAATTAATGCCAAAATGGGATAAGAATTAACTAGAATCCTCGTACTATTTTATTAAGGTAAATTATTAACTTTTATGGAAGATCATTTAACTGATGACGCAGATACAAAAGTTTTACAAATTATTATATGTAGTATCTTAAAAAAAAAAAAAACTAATTATAGTTTCTCTACGATAGCGAACCTAATTGCAAAAAATATGCATTAATGATACAAAATAAACCCCATTCAAAAAATTTTTAACATGTTACATGTACTTGTAAAGTGTAAGCATATGTACCTACATGTACTGTTTTATATATATGTACACTACATAAAGGTATAAAAATGCATCGAGATACTTTCACTTCACAAAAGAGTTAAAAAAAAAAAATTCCATACATTTATTAAATTTTTTTTTTTGTTGCACATTTGACTATAGACTTATACATAAGATCTTGTTATTGTAAAAAGTTTAGGTTGGGCACCTTCAACTTAATTATCAGTTTCGATTTTGCGTGAATCAAATACTAAATTAAAAAAAATAAAAAATTAACAAAATTATTTCTACATTGCTTTTATTTCTATCATTTTTGTTACCTTTTTTAAAGCAATGTCATATAATCTAAATATTTCCGACATTATGCTTACGTTTTTTGTTTTCAGTATTTTTTTTTTTATTTAAAAGCTGTGTATTTAAAATTATTCTATAGTCTTCTTATTTAAAACAAACTACTTATTGTTTGTACGTAAAAATTCAAATCAATAGATATTTTTTCACTTGGAAGCATAATAAAAAATCCAAAAAAAACTGAATATTTGTTAAAACTGTCTTTGGATGAAAATTGATAAAATCTCATTCAAAATAAGGGTTCCCTTTATTTTGCCCTGAAAAACCCTGTTTCTTTTGTCTTACAATTTCACTTTTTGAACATTAATGTAGGCTTTACTAATTATTAAGCTACTTTACTACTAAAAAATCTTAACTATTACAAAATTATTGTATTAATTTCATCATTTATATTCATTGTGTTATTAATTTTTGTTTGGATAAAATTTCATTTTTGTTTAATTTTGAATCTTTTAATTTTCAATTATATTCACCTGAGCCTAGATTTTAGACTAAAAATATGGGACACAATATTTAGCAGGGTATAAAACTTAATTTTCTAGCAAAAAATAAAATATTTAAAAAAATTTCTTTTATGAGTTGAAATTGGTTTTTGTTCCTAATAAGAAATTAATTTTATCATTTTGTCATCCATAGTTCCGTACTAACTAAATTCCATTGAATATGTAACAATGTTTTGAAAGTTTATTTATGCAATATCAAATAAAATTTATTTAACGTTAATACAACTTTATTGGCACTCATCCAACAATAAACATAATTTTTTTTTTTTAATTTATATATTAAGTATAAATGTATTATATTTATATAAATATATTTTAAATATTTAGTGAAGTGGTGTCCAACTAGAAACTGTGAACATTTTTTTATTGTTTTAATTTAATAATATTTGGTATAAATGTTGGAAGAGATTGGCTATCACTTATAGCATAAAACCTCAAATTTTCAGAAACTTAATGTAATAAGAGTCTGGATTACATTAATTGGTTTTTTTTGTACTAATTAAGTTGAGAAAATTAATTTTTTTTTTGGAAACTTGTAATAAATTTAACCCCAATAATGTTAAGACGTTGCCCTAGCCAAATTTTATTGAAAACTTAATTATATTCTTAATAATATGTTTTCTCTTGAAAATGTTTAATGATGTATAGTTATTCCTTAAAATATCTACTGTAATAACTTTTGGTTATGATGTAAACGGGAATCCCACTGCATTTAATGATACTTTATTGCTAATGTATTATTTTGTAAAGTAAATTTGTATTACTTTTTTTAGCTAGTTTTAAAATAATATTAAAAAACACTTTAAATTTTAAGGTCAATTTAAAAAACGCGACAAAATTATCATTTCACACTTCCAATAAGAGCATAGTGTTATTATACAACAATTACATTTAAGTTTACTGGGTGTGAAATATTGCATATTTGGATTTTTTAATTTTTAATTTGCATGGTCAATTATTGCTTATATTGAAATTTTCAACTTAGTATACTTAAGATTTTTTTTGTTATAAAATAATATTTGTTTAAAAGTGGAAGAAATTTATTTCAAAATCCTGTGAGAAAAAGAAAGGTTTGTCAATTATATGATCAAGCAAACCTTGATTGAAATTTTCCACCGTAATATCTAAAACGTTTTTACAATAAGAAAGAAGATGCCACAATATGTTTAGTTGATAGAATACAATAAAAATTATGATGCAAAATATATCAAACAAAATTAAATAAATAAAATAAAATTTACAAATTACGCATGTAATGTAGTAAAATAGTACAATTTTTATTTAAATACTCGTCGCTCCATATATCCCCAGACCATCGGTTGAGAGCCTCGTTGGTAGACTAAATAATGATAAAAAAAAGTTTCTGTTCTATTTTATATTCAAGTCTTTTGTTTTTTTCTTATAATAAAGTATTGAACTTAGAATACTATATCCAGAATACTATTCAAGTTTTATATTATAAATATGCGATTAAAAGGGGATTGATAGGTACTTATATGGTTTTGAATAAATATTAACCACAATTCTGATTGAAATTCATTGTTTAAAATGCACGTAGATTAAAAGTGAATTTATTATTTTTAGATTTTTAGAACGGTTGTAGAATTTGGAAAATAATTTGGTATTTTAAGTGTAACAATTTTTTGGTTTTACATAATATTGTGAGTCTTTGACAAAAATATAAAATTAAACATTCACACTATAAATAACTTCCCACAAACATGAGGTAAACTTATGTAATAAAAAAAAACTATATCATAATTCACACTTAGTTGAAAAATTTTTTATTTCACTTTAAAATTAAACATAAAATTTTAACATAAATATGTTTATCATTGTTATTAAAGTAAAGTTATAGGAAATAATAAATATAGTTACGACAAATATAATAAAAAACAATTTAAAGCTAGGTCATCTTCTAAAACGTTAGTATGCTTTTTTACATAAAATAATGATAAGAAAATTGGACGAAAATATCATTAAAATAAATTATTCATTCTTAGGTATGATATAAAAGTATACAGTATATTATGTACATATCTTTTTTATATAATATAAATTTTAAATAAATAAATAAAAGCTATAAAAGTGAAAGTTTGCATAAGTTCATGTAATTAAAATTACATTATATGCATTATTATTATAATTATTAACCGCATTTTTCATCTTAATAATATATAATATTCAATGATCTAAAAATGACCAGACCTCAGTGTAAATAATAATAATAATCTATTTTATTTTGAATTCATAGAATAATATAAATATTATAGTAAGTTGTATTTTTTAAAAATAAATTGAAATAAGTGGTAAATTGGAGAATCTTGTTAATATTATTGATGAAGTTTAAATTTTTTCATACATGATGACCGGAAAATTGTACGATCTGAAAATATTGTTTCCTGATAAAATAAATAATATTAAATTTTAGTAAAAAAAAAACATAAAATTGCGATAAAAAAGAAATAATAATTATTTGATTTTTATTTTACGGGAAAATAACTTACTTCGGCAAACTATAGTTTCTGAAAACTAATGTTGAATATGAAGTCAAATCGTTCTTAAACCTTCAAAATTTAAGTAACTTTTCACAACGATTATAAATTGAAGCGTATCAAAGTTGAGTTACTTAACAGAATTGTTATACTATAAAAAAAAAACTCTATGTAAAGATTAATGATACATGCATTAGGTTAACTTGACTACCGTTAATAATTTTTTTTTTATTATTTAAAAATCTTCTCTTATTAAATTACATATTATTGTCTTGTCTACATAAAAAAAAAATGCTCGCAATATAATTTTTATATTTTTTACATATTTTTTCTAATATTATATATAATAAGTACTCTGTAGATATAGATATTAAGTTCAATACTTATTATCACATCAAGCACAGTATTATATTGTACATATTATGTTTATATTAAGAAAATATCGAAATTTTTTAAGCATGAAAAACATAAGTAAGTACATAATTTTCAACATATTATACATTTGTAATTGATTGCAGGAAATATCCAATCAAACAAGTATTTATGTTACAAAAAATACTCAGATACACAATTGATAACTTCTTATCTTGATGCTGAATGCTGCGAATAAGACGAAAGTATTCCATTTTATGATGTGTCGTCTTGGATCTGAAGATCAAAACGTAACTTTGAAAGTAAACATTTTTTTTTAAAGAATTTTAAAGAAATTTTAAAATCAGGATAATGAAATAAATGTAAATATAAAAAAAAATTGAAGAATAAGATTATTTCAACTTTAAAGTTCGTTCAAGTAAAACCTTTTTGAATTTAAGTAAGCTCAGTAAACTAAATTAATTAAAAAAAAACACACACTTTAGCGTTGTTTTACGCTCCTCATATTCTTCATTTTGAATGAAATTCATCCATTTATGAATATTTTTGTTGACACAACATTAAAACGAAAAAAAAAACAGTGTAAAATAATTCAAATGGAATTCACTTTCAAAATTCAAATAAAGTGTTGTTTTTATACCTCATAAATCTCACCTGATGCAACAATAAAGCTCTTAAATTGCACAATATGATCGAAAAAAAAATAAATTTCTATTCAAAATATAACAAAACAAGAGAAAAGTAATTAAAAATTGGACATAAGTTAAAAATTTTGAGAAAACAATTGGGAATATCGAATTTCTTCATCATCAATGAACCATTTCTAAAAAAAATATATATATATTATATAGAAAAGAAAAAATATTTTTATTCAACTATTTACAAAATTTATTATATAAAATGTTAATAATCAATTCATTTTATATCTCAATTATGGGTTTTTAAGCTTTCTGGTATGTTTCAAAAACATAATTTCGATTGGCTTCAATAAAATTTTTAATATACTTAGATGATAATTATTTATATAAACTTCGATCATATCATTTGTAATTCAAATAAAATTTATTCAGTTCCCGAATCTAGATAGCGATATATAGAATTTATAAAATGTTCCTAGATCCAATTCTCAGCTTTAAATAGATTGTGTTCAGAGAAGATATTTGTTTATTCCAACGCCAGGATAAGGTTGGTTGTTCTATTTATATATAAAATTTCTAAAAAGTGGGAAGTAAAATAAACAACAAAATAAATAAAATAAAGCAAAATTGGGGAATCTGGAATTAATTCAAACATTTGAAATTTTCACATAAACCTTCTAAAGTAATAAAATAACAATTTCTATTATTCATGTCTAATCCAGATTTTTTAGCCTATGGTTTAAAATATTTTTAAATATTATAATGCTTAAATTTGAATAAAGGCGCTTGTACGCGAATGAATGTGTAGCATTGAAAGCATTATTATGAAGAGTTACTCAAAAAATATACTTCGTATTAAATAACTTTATATAAGCATAATATGTATATATTTTTATTTTATGCGATTTTGTGCAACTGGGTCAAATTGTGACTACACACCGTTGATGATGTTAAATAAATACGCGTATATTGTAAAATGTTGATTGAAAACATATAATATTTGAATAAAAATTTACTATACAGTTTCAAAAAAAAAAATAAAAAATTAATATAAGAGGTATAACTAAATTAATTGAGTAAATACACTTTATGGTCGAAAAAATTTAAGTCGTAGTTTAAGTCACACATAGTTGTAATATATGATGTATCTATTAACTAATTTGTTAAATAATTTTGAATTTTACAATCATATAACATCACATTTTCTAAATAAAAACTTTCCCGAAAATGCTGAATACATTGGTGAAAAACTATTTGTAGATAGATGTCTGACTATTCGCAATACACATGTTTACATAAACATGTCAAAAATCATTAAAATTGTCTTTTAAAACAAGTTCAAACGATTTTGAAATAAAAAGAAGACTAACTTGCGTTATGAATATTTGACAGTCAAGAAGAGATTCGCCGAAAAAATATAACTTAATAGTAAGTTTATTAAAATCAGCACTCATTACTTTAGCTTATATAACTTTAAATTTTTTATTTATTTCATGTTCTATCTTATATCAATTAGGAATTTCAATGTTTTACTACATCTAGCTAAAAATAAAAAGGAAACATTTGTGTATAACAAGATTATTCAATCTCATTATTATGAAAAATAAAAACATTGTCGAACTAGGAAAATAATAATAAGTCATTTTTTAATCGTCGGCAATAAAAATAATTATCAAAATAAATTAAAAAAGCTAATTTAAAGTATAAAGTAACCGCACCGTGAAAGCTTCAATATTTATTCCCAAATAAAATCGTAAAATTCAAGTATTTTGCATGAAATTAAGGTTTATTACTTTCATTTTAGTACGAAAAAAACAATAATTTTTAAGAGTTACCAACTGAGTTATATTATTATACATATTTTATATATTTTTTATATTATTTTTTTCTGATACGAAATCTTATCAACCTTTCCATAAAACAATTAATTTAATGAATCTGAGTTTGATTGAAATTTATTATCCACCAATTTTAATCAAAAATTATGTGAGTATGTCGACAGTTTAAAAATATTCTAAAAAAAAATTCTTTATACAGTTCAGAATTTGTTCTGACATAAAACGATGACTTGAGATTAGGTAGGAACGTAATTGCTAATTCAATCATTATAATTGAAGAGAGGAAGAAAGAAAATTATTTGATTTGTATATCAATAATAATATATACAGTTCCATTTCTGGTACAATTTTATACAAACAAATTTAACTGAATTGGTATTCAGTCAACATTAATATTGATTGAATGAATGCATTCACTAAAAATGTAAATATTTATTCAGTTTGAATAAAAAAAAAAACGCATTACATATCAAAATGTTAAAAAATTAGATTAACTATGTACAACATATTTTTGTATACTTCATTGTAAATGTATTATAATCATATTGTAACATACTATGTCTATAATCATCATGTAAGAATACTATATATCTAAATACAAATTATAGGCATAATATATAAACATTCATAATTTTTATGAAATTTTCTTAGATATGTAGCCATAATATAACAATACAATAAAAATTAATTTTAAATGAGTGAAATGTTTAAATTGTTTTCGAGAATTTCTCCTTTTTAGCACCTTTTTCCATCAAAAATTAAAAAACGGACTATATGTTCGTCTGTCCTCCAGTAAAATGCTGATAAACTAACCAATCAATTTTTTTTACTCTTTGAAGGCCAAAATTTGTGTAATCTTTGTGTAAATAAAGTACGAGTTCGTTTCCAGCATTTCAATTTAAAATACTTTTTTTTAGTAGTTTCATAGTTATAAGCAGGAGTTTCATAGTTATACGTCGGACGCACAGACGATATTGATCAATTATTATTTATTAGGGAGGATTTTAGTGAGAGTTTTAAATTATTAGTACCTATAGAAACAATGAAAGTTATCGATAAATTTCTTTAAGGTTTCATTACAATACCTATAATGCATTTTGTTACAAAAATTTAGGTATAGTATTTAAAGTTTATTTTAATGATTTTTTAATGTTAAACTAATATCCACATTAAACTTCTTTTTCTTTAGACATTTTATTGCATTACACTAAAAACTTTATATTTTAACATATCAATTAATGTTATAATATAATCACTTCTTTCTTTTGGATCCTCTTTTTTGCCGACTGATAAAACTTGTTATTTTAATTTATAATGTGGAAACAATTTTAGTAAAATGATAATTCTGAAAAATATAATTAGTCATATTCAGTAATCTTAGTCTACTAATTTTTATTCGTTTCATATTTTTAAGATTTATTGTAGCTTTCATGTTATAAAACTTTCAACAGAACAATATTCATCTTGATTTTAAAAAGTAATACAAATATCAATAGAAGAATAATATTATGTTATAAAAAAAATTATTTCAAATAAAAATAATTTTATAATTTTTCTCACATTCATAAATTCATATAAATGTAGAATAATTATAATTATGCAAAAATTAATTATTTAATATTATATTTTTCTATTTTCAGATTAAATAAGAAGATGTTAAACTGCACAGATTTAGCATGCGTTCTTCATCATCATCATTTTTATGCACATCTTCATCATTTAAAGCATCACCTCCAAGATGACAATGACAATACTGGTAAGTTTCTAATTTGAAATACATTACGAAATTTTATCACGTAAAAATCTGAATGAAAAAAAAAAAATAGGTTTTTAGTTAAAAGAAAAACTAATTAAATCATTATTTTTTGATGTCGAAATAATAATAAAAAAAAAAAAACAAAATAATATAATAATCATTAAATTAAATAAATTTGTTCGCTTATTTAAATTCTTCTTAACATTTTGATTTATTATCTATTAAAAAAAAAATAAAATAAAAAACATGATTTAAATAAAAAATTAAAAAGTTAAAATTGAAAAACAAAAAAATAATGTAGGTATAAATAATGTATGTAGTATAAGTTAGTATATTCTACGTTGTGTTGTGCATGTTATGCATAATCACAGAGAAATATAATATACACAGAAAATATAATATACACAGAGGAATAATTCCATACAACTTTTTTAAGTACAAAATAACTGGGGGATTGGTTCCATTTCATAGTATTGCATAGATTGTGTTTTAATTTACGTACATTTTTCCAAATACTATCAAATGGAGCTGAACTACTACTAAAAAAAGTTGTATGAAATTATCACTCTGTATACACTGTATTTCTCTGTGGTATAACCTATAAAAAATATAATAGATATAATTTATCGATGAATTAATGAAATAAATATTATATTTTATATAAATTAAAAAATCATTTATTTGGCATTAAGTTGAATTAAGTATTATCTTTTTATGTCATGTGTGTGTGTGTAATCTGTAATGTCGATAGAATGTGAGGTTTTATAAAAAGAAAATCTTAATAGATATTTTATATATTGACAATGAATGTATGATTTATTGGAAGAACTATTTTTTATAAATATAAAATTATATTGACAATTGTCATTCTGACGGAAGGCGGTTTTGCAATTTAGGTATATTCCGATAAAATATTATAGCGTTGGACCCGGATCCACTATTTAGAAAACTGGATGTGTTAAGGCACCGGGGAAGTGGCTATTTAACAAATTTTGAAATTCTGTTTTTTTTTAGTGCACAAAATCTGAATTAAAGTGTTTTGATATTGATATAAGTTCGGTACTACCGTGCGAAGCCGGGTATTTCGACTAGTTTATAATAAAGTCAATAACAAAATGTATTGTAGAAAAAAAAATGTTTTAGCATTATCAATCATGATTTCTATTGTTTTTTTTCTTATTTCAATCAACAAAATAATTGTGAATAAATTAAAAATATTACGAATGCGTACTTAACTTCAGCTCCTGATTACGTGGAGTAAAAGGATGGTATAAATTACAAGATTTAATTGGATAAGAGTGTTTAGTATATATTTATCTATACATATTATAAAAACATGCTGTTTTTTATATTCAAAATAAATAATGAATAAAAAAAAATATTTTTTTTTGCTAGAATTTATTAGTTCTTTATGGCATTTTTTTTTGTATAAATGTTGCTTGTTTTTATGTTAATTAATGTGAAATTCGGACTTTATACACTTTCAAAGAATTAAGAGCGTGTTTTCTTCTTTTTTTTTTTTTGTAAATTCTATAATTGACTTTTAATTTCTATGATATTTCGTTAATTACACTAGGAATTTGCCAGTATATAACTTTATCCATAATAATAATGAATTGATATAATCTCTGCATGATAAATTAATTACTTCTATTTTCAAATAAAAATACCGAAAAATATTTGATTGGATGGGATTCTAAACAGTTGCTTTATTATTGGGTTGTAATTAATGCTTTATTGCGTTATATTTCTGAATTTCTGATCCATTAACATTTAAATAGTATTATATATATTTATTTTTTTTAAGATAAAAAAACTGACATGTAATTATTTATATCTTAATATATTCTTAAAATGTTTGATGATAAAAAAAAAATCTTTTAATACCATTATTATTTGCTATATATTATATAAATAAACAAATAGATAATATCTTTCACATCAAATCAAACAGTATATATGGCCTTGAAATTTATATACTTATTTAGATATACTTAAATAAGGTTTTGCTAATTTTTCTAAGATATATTTTTCGTTTTTGTCAAATTTGACCTGAATACATACCTATTGACTTGACTTTAATGATTCTCATCCTCATTATAGTTAATTGTTTTGTTTTGTTTTTTTATTGTAAAAGTTAAATGTTGTGTAGAAAATTCAGGTTTTAAAATAATTAATTTCTTTAAACTTGTGGGATAATAATTAGTATGACGGTGATGTATTATATAGAACTAAGGATCATGGTGAATGCGTTTAAATGACTTTATGATATTTTTATTTAGTTACTTATTAAAGAAATTGTGAAAATTTTAGAAAAAATAAGTATCTTTCAATTTATAGCAAAATTTTTTATTTTTTTTTTTTATTAGGTATTACATATTTGTATGAAATTGAAAATTATTTTCTAATTACAAAATAAAGTTTTCTTAATTTCAATTAAAAAAAAAGTGGAATAATTATGTGTAATGAAATAAAAAGTAATGTTTTATGAACATGATTTTTGTTTTTTACAAAAAATAAAATTGTCCACATAGTGTTTATATTGGGACATAGCATTGAAAAACAAAAAATTATTAAAACAGTTCTTTTATACTGGATTATAGTGGATTAAAAAAATTTGATGAAATTAATATGAAATTATAAACGCACAAGAAAAAAATTTTGTTGACACTAATTCGTCACTTTCCATTTTAGCAAAACCTACGCAGGTAGAAGTAAAATGAAGGTTTAGTTTTGGATGAAAATGAAAGAGATTGTCCAAAATTTGGCATTGATACGTTCGAAATAGGTATTTAATCCGTAACATTTGAAAATGAAAATAGTTTAGTTGTTTTTTAATTTTTGATGGAAAACGAGTTAAAAATTTGAGTGAAAAGAATCTGTGACTCAATTTCAATCTTTTAAATTTAAATATATGTTGGAAGATACATTTTTTAAAAATAATTTAAAATAAATTTTATGAATTAAATTTTTTAATTAAAATGAATAAGCATCAGTTTATTGAATGAATCATTTTAACAATTCTATTGAACAATTTAAATTAAAACACCTTGTAATAGAATAATTAAAAAAAATAAAATAAAAATTTATCATGTATAATTTTCACGATATTGCACTACATCATTCATTCATATCTGTATAATATAAGTATAATGAAAAGAGAACATTTATAATTTTTATATTTTTCTAACGTATTTATTTAATGATTTGTTGTTTGCTTTTCGATGGCAACTCGACATGTATTATAATATCATGTACGTCTATAAGTACATTGTACATTTACCATGTACAAAATAAAATATATATTAAAAAAAAAAAACAAATAGTTTATTTTAAAAGATTTATTAAAACTTTTATGTGATAGGGTCGTCATTTTGTCTCTTAAATTCAATGAGCTTTTTTTTGCACGCACCTCAAATTAAGTCAAGGTGATCCTGTAAAGTAGCGTTACCTGATCATACAATCATTTTTATTTTATTACTTTAATATATTTTTTATTATTTTCATTGAATGTGAGATTATGTAAAAGAAATGTGTGTATAGACAATAATAATTATGTCAAAATAAAACAGTTTTGAAAATTATCTAAATGTTAAGGAAATTTAAATTTATTTTTTATTTATTTTCTTATTTTTAATATGAATACCCAATCCATCAGTGGATATTATGTTGGTCATAATCGTAATATATAGAAATATGGTGGACTGGTGGTATCATTCACAAGATAATAATTTTGTGGGTGTACATTTTTGGTTCAAATCTTAAGAGTTATAAATAAAAAAAACCATTTTACTGAGTTGGCTTTGATTAACAAGAAAAGTCAATGAAAAAGTCTACAGAACAAGTTAAATTACTTTTTATTCACATTGAGTTCTTACGAGATAAAAAATCAAAGTCTAGTCTAATAATGTCCAATAAAATATTTAAAATTTAGTGAAAAAATTTATATAAAATTAACATTATGCTTGTATTCTAAAAAAAAAAACAAAAAAGTTAAACGTATTTTTCTTGACCGGCTTTAAATTACATAAAATATTTTATATTTTCAATGAAATATTGGAATTAATTATTTTTTTTTTTTGTTATAAAATTTATTTGTCCCAATTTTTCTAGATTGACGTTCATAAATTTTTTTGCTTAGCGTATAGCTCACAGATATAAATATATACATATGTATGAAGCTTAAATCGGTTTTTTTTTTTTTTTAAATATTTTGAAAATCATATTTTAGCTTGAGGAAATTGTAACAGAAGTTGATTAATTTATCTTTAAATTAAAAAAAATTTTTTTTAATAGTGCTTTTAATACCATATACCATATTTATTTTTTAAAATTTCTAAAACAGTAATCATGCCTGACAAATGAAAAACATTGGAAAGCAAAAAAAACACAATTTTTTTAAAGCAAAACATTCAGTCCTCCTGATAAATGATTCAATGAATTTATTTACAAAAAGAATTCTATTAAAATTAAGTCGTTGTCCTGTTCGCTATTTTTATTTATGGTCTGAATTATCTTATCAGAATATAAATACAATAAAAAAAAAAAAATCAATTTAATCCAAGATAATACTTTTTAATAAAAAGTCAAAATAAATTAAATATCATCGTAAGTATATAAAACAAAAAAAATCAAATTGTCATTATGGATTATTTTAAAAAGTAGTCCATTATAAATAGATTTAATATTATTATTTAGTCGAGAATAGGGTTGTTCATTAAAAAAAAAAAGTAAAATAAAATTATAATGTAAAAAAAAATCTACGATTAAACTATGAAATATTTCAAGTCTGTTATCGATTTTTTATATTCACTGTGGAAGTCACTTAATTTTTATGTATATGGTTTAAACTTAAAAGTATTTTTTAATAAAAGATAAAGCAAATCAGTGGAAATCAGCTATAGCTAAACTTTTATTTTTAGTAAATGATCCATATAAATTATTTTTTTCTAGTTTCATATATTTTTATGTTTTACTTATTGCTCATCTGTCAACACTAATTTTTGTTCACTTTGTATTGAGTTTTTTTTTTATTAAGTATCTCAAATATCATTATACTCCTATAACTTACAATGCCACACATCACTTGAATATTTGTGTTAAAAGAAGCTACAAACTATTATATTTTTAATATTCAGATGAGTATTTTGTTTAATTTGTACTTACTTTAATATCAATACAAATGTATTTCCAAGGACTTTCTAATAAATTTTATTAATATGATTTGCACTCGTAAGTTGTCGTTTTGATGGAATTAAATCGTGTTTTCCATAAAGAGATTTATTTTATTTTAATTTATTTTATTATTGTATTTTTTCAAAATTAATAACTTCTGACTTTCAGTTTTTTTTTTTTTTTCAATTTTATTATGTACATTTTAAATCTACTTAAAGTTTAATGAAATATTTTTGTTGAAATAAAAGAAATTAATTAAATAAAATTGCATAAATAAAAATAAAAAAAAAATTTATATTTTTAATATAAGTGTTCTTAATCAGAGTTTGAACTTGATCATGACCTTGATTCACGTGATTCTTAAAAAGTTATTTGCAAATAATATTATATAGGTATTATATATGTGTAGATTTTACATAATTTTAACATATCCGTGATATTAAAAAAATTACATATTATTCATTTTAACAAAAACTTTGGTGTTATGTTTTTCGTTAAGCTCAGCCAATTTTTAATGGTGAGACTTATGTTATTATTGGTATTTAAAATTATTAAATTAACTAACCAAGCATGCATATTAATTGAAATTTAATAGTTTTATGTTTTATTTTTAGTTATTTTTGTTTTTGTAAATAGAAATCTAGGTAAATAGAGAATATATATTTATTTTTTTCAATCAAGAATATTTATTATTATTAACAAGTTCAAGGATATCTTCATCAGAATAAATTTATGATCTTTGCTTACATAACAGAATATATACTTGATGCGATGAACCTTGAAATAAAATAATTGATCGATTTAAAACAACACAAAAAGGGTTTAGTTAATGTTAATGTTCCAGTTTTTAAATTTGCTTCCTTTGTTTTTTGTAATTGCATATAAGTATGTATTTTGCGTTTATTGTACCCTAGAAGGATTGTATAATCTTTTGTACGAAAATATACAAAAATTACAAATTTTTTCGACAATTCTTGTTCTTAAGTTTAAGAATAAGAAATTTTACAAATTATTGTTTAAAAAGGATTATATCTTATTTCTGATTAAAACTTTATAAAAAAAATATTGAGAACGTGTATGTAATTTAAATTTTTATGAATGAATAAGATTTTAAAGAGTTTATTGACATCAAATACCTTAAAATTATAATGCTTTGATTAAAATTTCTTAAGGTTTTTTCCCGCTTAAAATTATGCATCGTTTATTTTATAAAGAAATTCCTAAAAAATATAAAAATGTAATTAATTTTTTTTTTGTTCCCATGAAAATGATAAAAATGAATGTTTATGTTGTTGGCAAAAAAATAATTAAAATTTAAAGTATTAAATTCAAAGATACAGATACCCTAAAAATCCAAAAAATAAATTAATTTTATTCAGTTAACTAAATTGTAATAAATTTTGTTGGATACTCAATTTTAGAAAGGTTAGGTACTACTTACTTGTCATAAACTGATAACTTTATTTATGCTACTAATAAAATGTTTTATGTAAATAATTATTATATTAGTTTATTATTTAATGATTACATTATGTTTAGATAATTTTTTTTACTGATTATATAGGTAAATATTTCAATAAATTATTAAATATTATGTGGGTTGCATATTACAAACATTGTTGTCAGAAAATTACATCTGAACTCAACAACTTGAGTAACATTATCTAACATTATGTATGGATTATGGAAATAATGCTGTTCTAATGTTATGTTGGCAAGCAGAGTTAATTTATAGCTTCAGTATATACCGTGTAGCTGAATTTATAGAATTAATTGGCGGCTTGATTTAATCAGGAATTTATGTGTTTGCGTATTAATTTATTTTCCAATCTAAAGGAAAAAATCGGAAAAATTAATTTCTATTAGCGAATTGATCAAAAAAATGTTTCCTGAAGGAGTTGCTTCATACATTGTAACATAAAGTTCTTTTTCTTAGACCGATTTTAGTATAATCTTTTTAGATAATTTTTTTATGATATTCAAAAATTAGTAATTTTTCCTATTAGTTTCTGATGTTTTTTTTAATAATCCTTTTTTGATTATGAGAGCATACGTAGAATTAGGGACCAATGGGCGCAGACAGAAAATTTACATTGATAGGGATTAAGCAAATTTACATTGATAGGGATTTAGCTTGAACATGGCAAACAATTTATGAAAAAAAAAATATATTCAAAATAAATAGTATTTTCTTCTCATATTTAAATAAGAAAATTAATATTATATTGATCTTGAATTTAATTTTCAAGAACAAAATTATGTAAACATTTTTCCATATAATTTTGAGAAAATATTTTTTTTTTGAAAATTCAAAGTAAATTTCGATAATATTTCAAAAAAATTTTTATACGTTAAGTGGGCTTAATTTGCATTCATCAGTGGGGCTAACAATTATATTAAAAACAATTAATTATTTGATTGATTAAATTTCTAACTAAAATGGCATTAACCGTAATGTAAGTCATTGAAATATTATTGAATTAATTATAAATTACATAAAAAAAATGTGGTTAATACTTGATATTTAATGCGATACTTATTAATATCTTTATGTTTTTATGATGGTTTTTTTTTATTATTATTATTATTTATTTTTTCTTCTAAAAATCGTTTTAAATCAAATATGTATTTATGTGATTGAAGTTAAGCTGAGTTATACGCACAGCGCTCTATATGATTTTTATCTTAAAATTATCAATAATATATAAGTTAAATAAATGTAACATAACATCTAATGTGGTTTTGAAGATAATAATAATAATAATATGTAATAGGCGTTTTATTGTGGTTTCCTAAGAAATTAGTTAAACTTATGTTTTATTTTTTTTTTTCAAATTTTGGTACCATTATTACTTAATTGTAAATTACATTATGTTCCAATTTAAATTGTATATATAGTAATATTTGAAATATTTTCATGATGTCATAATTAATGGTAAGAAATTAACACATGCGAATTTCGTAAAAATTAAGTCGAATGAAGCAAATAAATAACGTTATTCAGTTAATTATTGTTAATCTAAGTAATTGGTGGTTTCGCAAAGTTGTATTTATTTTCCTTCCAATGCAATCGAAAACCACTTACTCTATATTAAAACTATAGTAACTAAATATATAATGTAGACAATTTTTAAACAATTTAATTTATTAATAATAAAAAAAAAAGTGAAGAAATTTCATTTGTCATTTCATTAGAATTATTTGTTTATAAAATATTGTCATAATAATAATAAATTTATTTTTTTCATTATTAATAAATATATAAATTCATTAATGATTTTTTTTATTTTTAAATATTAATTTGTATGTCAATATTTTTAATTATAGAAACATTTATTTTGGGAATTCCATTTCAATATTTTTATATTTTATCAAAAAAAAAAAAAAACAATGATTATTATTATTTTATTTAATTTATTATTTCATTTCATAACAATTAAGAATTAAAAAAATATATCATGTATTTTTTTTAATTGAATATTAAAAATCAGTTGGCAAAAATAAATAATCTCAAACAATCTTAAAAATTATAGTTAATGGAAATAAAATTTTTATTAAATTATATTGTTAATTCGTGACATTAATTGTACGAATTTAGATAAAATTAATTTAAATTTTTAATTCATCATAATAAAATTTTATTAACGAAGTTTCATTATAGCAATTTTATTCAAATATAATAAAACCGACTGATGTAATATGTATAGAATTTTAATACAGTTTTAATAAATATGAATTTTATATATAATTACATTCGTATTCGTACATTTATGTACGTATTAATACTTTTGATTATTATTTTATTTTTTTTAAATCTTAAAACAAAATTATACAAGCCAGCACCTTAGTTGTTATAAAAGCTAAAAGTCTATTTTCAATAATATGTGCTTATAAAAAAAGTTTTGAATTATTTGAATACCTTTTCTTTTTCTCTGGAAATCTCTCCCAGACACCGAATTGAGCCTTGCTTTTCCAAACACCAAATCAAATCCATATACTTTTTTAAGTATAAATATCTAGTGTTTGGTTAATAATATAAAAAAATAAAATAAAAAAAATATAAATAATAACATTTTAAATCTGAACCAAAATTTTTTTGTCAAGCCTTTTACTATATCTTTATCTCTTTATTTAAACCTCTAATCTTCATTTGTGACGATAATCACGGGAACTTGGAACTTGGTTCAAAATACTCATTGCAGATATGAATTTTAATTGGTGCGATTGCGATGCGAATACTTCTTAATATTATAACTTTCGTTTTTATTTTGCATTTGAAATTTGAATTTTTTTATTTGCCAAATTATTGAAAATTGAAATGTCAACAGAACCATGACATTGATTTGTATCTGATATATGAATATGTATCAAAAATGTAAACAAATTGTGCAAAAAGATTTTTTTTTTTTGCATTGTTATTTTGCAAATAACATTTTTATTAAATATGCCCTTCACATCATATTTATTTTATTTCAATAACCCGATAGTATAAGTATAATGCATTTTACTTTGTTATAAAACAAAAAAAAAAAAAAAACGCCGGCAACAAGTTAATATTATATTTAAAATTATAATTATCACGATTCTCAGCATAAGATAATTTTAATTAAAATTCAATTGTATAGGTCTCAATGAATTGTACAAATAAACATCTGAAGTTCCTTTAATTTACATTTATAAAATAAAACACAACCAAAAAATAATAAAAATATTTCTTCCGAAGATAATTTATAAATTTTCCATATTAATTATAATTACATATAAGCACAATATCAATAAAAAATTGACCGTCCTTAACTGTTGTTACTAAAAATTATAATAATGAAATGAAAATAAAGTTTGCCATAACTAAAGTAAGGCACTAAGTCAATAACTTATATTCCAAACTAACAAAAAATAAGAAAAAAATGTATTTGAAAAGAAAAACAAAGGTGTACCTACTCGCGCACATAATGTTAAAAACTGCTCAGACTAAGGTATTGAGTAACCGTCAACGTTAGAGCGAAGCTTCTAAGTTCGATTCGCTAGTAGTTTTTAAAGTTCGATTTTAAGCATGTTTTTCATCAAACAGTTATATAACAAAAACGGAATGTATGTACCACTCTAAAATTTTGCAACTAACAAACTATACTTATTCGATTCGGACCATTCAAATATACACAAATATACACAATTTTGGTCGCTTCCTAAAGAATGAGATCTTTCAAGCGCTCTTTATTTAATTTAAATATTTTTAAAATTTTTAATTTTTTCTTATGAACATTTTAGTGTGTGGTTAGAGTAGCCCAAAAAAAGGGTTAGCCTGGGGGTTTAGAAATAAATTTTGATTATAATTGTAATCTTAACAAATGTTAGCCCTCAAATATAAATATAGCGCATAAGATTAAAGCTGGGGAAAATGAATATATTCATTATGAAACTTATGTTCAGTTCAAAGAATTTTTAAAAACAATCGCAGGCTTCATACTTTATTTGTGAGGTACTGTTCCCAATTTTTTTCACAAAAATAAACTAATAATTTATAAAGATTATACCATGAATTTCAAAAAATTGAAAATTTTTTCGAATTAGTGATTAAGCATATATTATTTATAACTTTTGATATAAAGTAGTTCGCGCAGATAAGACGGACTATTAATTATTTTTATTTAATTTTTTTTATAAATACATACATATGTTTTCATCATTCTCTAGCATTTTTACTGTGAATAAAATTTTTTTTAAGTCTTTATTTAACATCTTATCTTTAAGAGGTAACTTTAATAATCAAAAAATGTTATCAAGGATGACAATCCGAATACCTATACTATATACATAAATGTACATTAACAATATAACAATAATATTTTATTTTTGATAACGGAACATATTTTGGCGGAAGAAAATAATGTCCAAGGTAATTTCTCTTAAAAAAAAAAACAAAAAAGAAACAGGTATAATAATGATTTGAGAATACAAATTATTTATTATTTATTTAAAATATTGAAAGAATTATAACAACGTATTAAAATAAAAGTGAAATTATTCATTTTTATTGTTCCATTTATAAAATTAAGAGAATTACTATATATAAATATACAGAAAAAATAACCATTAATTATAAAATTAAAAGAATTTACAAATCATAAGTAATAATATTCCCTACTCGAAATTCGGGTAAAAATAGTTTTTATCATGACGGATAAATTAATAACTTTCATTGTAATTCATAAAATTCATTTAACTCCGTTTATTGATTTTAATCTTCGAAAATGAGCAGTGTAAATCTCAAGTTGCTATTCGATGTGAGCTCGTTTAAGCTTCAGAATCAGTCAAATCAGTACAGATCAAGAATACATGGTACATATTGGATTAAAGTCAGCTGCTATACATTCTCTTTCCAATTTCAAAAACAAATTATTTATTAAAAAAACATTTAATGAATCAGAATTAATTACATATTACACAGATTACATTAATAAATATTTATTCATATATACACATTAAAATGAAAACATGATGTATTTAGGCTATAAGATAAATGTAGAAGCTTTTGATAAAAGTTTTCCATTTATACTGTACTCATATTAGAATAAAGCAAAAGGATAAAACTTTCTCCGTCTCAAAATTGTTATTCATTATTAACTATTTATGACATCTTCTCTATACTTCTTAAATTGGACAACAACTCGATTGAAGCGTTAACCTAGCAGTTTATTATTGTGCACAAACTTTAAATTCGCCAAAATATCACTTTTATAGTTAATTTTGATAGTATTTTTATTGTTTTCTTCAAAAAAAAACAAAAAATAATATAAAATTTAAATAATGTTTATGGGTTACAAGTGCAACAAACTTTCAAAGTAATTTTTACTATCAACAATTTATTAAAAAATACCTAACGCGAAATTTATTTATTAGTTTATTAATAAATAAAAAAAAAAATATTTTTTAAAAATTATTTTCTTATTTTGATTTAAAAATATAATCAGTTTTTACCAGTTTTAAGCGAAAAAGTTTGGTAAACAAAAAAAATAAGTTTTATTCAGTGAATTTGGTTGAATTTTTTTTTTAAAACTTCAATAGAACCAGTTACTGACGTATTAAAAATTTGTTTTGAAAGAAATTTTTTATTTTATTTTTTTTTTGAATTGAAACACTTTTAGATAATAAAAAATTAGCATAAAATTTGCACTCACTGGGGATTTCCATTAAAATTTTCGGTGGAAATTAAAGGCTGCTGAAATAATAAATTTAAATAAAAAAAAGATAGTGGAATTGATTTTCTTTTCAATTTCTTCGTGTGAGATTGAATCAACTCGTAACATTTTAAAAGGGAAAACGAAAGAGAAAAATTTTTTTTTTAAATAACTTCTGGAATTGACACTATGAACGTTTAATCAAGCTTTCAGAAATTCATATAAATTTTCATCAGAGCTACTTCTTTTGTAGACACAGGTTATGAAAATAAAATATGTACAAGTATCTTATTCATATCATAAGTTTGTTTTTAATTTTATTTTTTTTTTAATTTTAGGAGGTATCGGAGTGTGTTAATTAAAATTATTTGACTATCAATTAAAAGAGATAAGCAAATTAGAGAAATTAAAAGCTGGAGCTTAGTTTTTATTTGTTGACGATATCTAGAAGTCTAAAAGAATATTACTAATTTAATTTTGAAAAAATGTGTTATTATAAAATGAAAACTAAACATTTTGTTAACTGATGGTTCATTTGATAATTAAATATTAAGGAAGCAATTTGGTTTTAATGAATGTTGTGTTTTGCGTTTTTTTTTTACTCTCAATTTTGCTATTTAATTGGAAAAATTCCCAATATTTGTTCTAAACGAATATTTTTTTAAAAGTCCTGTTTATATTCTCTAGCAGCTTTGGTTGAATTTGACCTATCATGCACCTATCATACTGGAAGAAACATAAGTAGTTTGTGGCATAAAAAAAGACTTGGTAATTTACCGCATTAAATCCGAAATTTCAATTTCATGACTATATGCATAAAAATACGTGATTGATACTAAATACATGTCCCCAGACCATTTAAAAACAAAAATCCCAAAATTAAATATATCTAAGAATTTTTCATTTTCGTCATCATTCACGAAACCATTTTTAAATAATCAGATGAATAATTTTTTTTTGCAGGCGCTAAATTTTTAATTCACAAATATTTTTTTTTAAGAAGTAAAATGTGTGCTCTCGCCTTAATAACACTTTTATAGCTTTTATTTCTTAGAATTCATGAATAAAAAAAAAAGTGTTTATTCTCTTAATTTGATTATTTATTAAGAATTTCATATAAATTAACAACACGGAAGGCAATATTGATATAAAGAATATGTACAAAAAATATTTTAAGAAAGATAAATTCATGAAAGACGGACGATGTTTTGTTTTTGCATAAATATGGTACCTGTAATTTTGTTAAATAACATTATGCAGAAATTATGATTTTAATCTTGTTTTAAAGTTGAAAAAATATTTCGTCTGGACACATAATTATAAATTTTATATTGAGAAGTTTTTTCAGCTTAAACTAGTATTTGAATTTATCGTGTATAGCTTAGTCTTTCGTTTCCTTAAAAAAAAACCTTTTTCCTTCAAAAATTTGAAGGAGGCATATTATTAATTATTTATAGCGATTATAATCATTGGCAAAGATGATTTTAGACGCGTAATAAACAGGTGATTCGGGTTTTCGTTATGTGAGTTCTTTTATTTACTAAAATATTTACCCTAGACTGGACTGCGTATTATGTTTTATAATGATTTATAAAAATATGATCTCGCTGACTATGTAAATAGGTATCATAAGCATATAAAATTTAAATGAATAACTTTTTTAAAGGAAAAAGTAAATAGAAGCTGGTTCAAGCTATTACTTCTTATATAAAATTTTATTTCCAGATTAAATTTAAAATTAATAAAGCTTTAATTTAATCAATTCTAATATGCACTTTTGTTCTTTCTTAACTAATAATTGTAGATCAATCAAAAATAATTATAGTATACCATGTATAAATTACAATAATTAATAAATGACATGTCTCGAGATCAAACTAAATAAGTATAAAATAAATAAATACTTAGAGTTTTTAACACTTAACCCTTTTTCGTGATAATAACATTAAAATTAAAAGCAATTAAAAAACTGACTCATTTATATTTTTAACAGTGTGAGAATTCATTCCTTATGTAAAAAATAATAAAAATCAATTACTCGGTGTTACATAGAAAAATGCTGTCAAAAATACAAACATGTACCATTAATCATTACTGTGATGATCTGTTGACATACAGTTTTTTAATTAAAATAATCAATCGGTATATTAATTAGAAAAAACAAAGTTTAAATTAATACGATATTTCTATAAATATTTCAATATTTTAAACTCTTTTTAGTTTATTTCAATCGAAGGATGATGTTAAGTGTTTTTCTTTCATGGTATTCTGCTTTTAGAAATGTCTAGTTGTGGAAAGGATTATTCTAATTTATAAAATACAAAATCAGAACACATAAGTAATAAATATTGAATAAAGCAATGATTAAATTTAGTCATAAAACCATATTAAATATATTAAATAACCTATTATAGAACTTAGTTAAATCAAATAATATCATTTTCAAACTTTTATATGAGCCGTTTATTTTGAAAGTGGTTTAAGTCCATTTGTTCTTGTATTGAGATATTTAAGGCTTTGTGTTTGAATTGATTTAAAAATATACATTAATATTTCCATAAGCTAATTTTCAAGTGTCAAAATCAAAGCGGTTTTAATGATACTAGACTAAAATTGTTTATAAATAAAAAGAATATATACTATTGTGCTTATTGTTATCATTAACTATTTTTTTTTTGAAAAATGTACTTAAACCACTTTCAAAATAAACGGCTCATATGCTTTAATTTTAATTTAATATTTAATAAAGAATTATTAATTAATCTGTATTATTTTAAATAAAATGATATCTTATTAATATAACCTTCTTCGAATAATTTAAATAAAAGCATCACTTGCAGTATATCTATTTATCTTAATTATATACTATTATCTATAATCTATCTATATTAAAGTTTTTTTTTTTTTTTATAGAGACAGAGTGTAGTAAAACATAAGAGCAATTTTTCTTTTTATTACGATATTTACTCTCCCACATTTTTGTAAATAAATTCAATTATCGACTTTTATTATATTTGTATGCTTTTAACATATTTTTAATAAATACTGTCAGAAGTTAATTACATACATATTTCATCAGAATTATTTGAATTAAAATTTCTTTATTGTAAGGAAATGATGATCCAGTTTAAAAAAAACTTTAATTTAATGCAGGAGATTAATGAAACTTCCGGTGAGTCCATTTACCTTTTTCGGGACACTTGCCATCTAATTGGCTTTATTCTTTTCAGATATTCTGCAATAATGATTTATTACCGAAAGTCAGGAATCTTTACCCTCGGACTGTAATATTTTAATTTTTTTATTTTTTTTTTGTTTTCAAGTTTAATATTTAACAAATATAATGGTAGATAATGATATCTTTGACTGAAGTCTGAAAAAAATATATAAATATGTTAAGGCACATAAAATCATATACCAATATATGGTTACAAAAATAATCTACCTGAAATCAACATGAGAATAACGTTTTCTTTTTCTTTCTCTTGTGGTTTTCATTTCAGCATTTTTGAAAAGAATTAATTTCAAAACTGAATTTACCAAAACTAAAATCAGCATGAATAACATTTACTAACCTAACATAATAGTTTTACAAAGTAAGATTGTGCATTAAAAATAAAATAAACATTTTTTAGAGCTTCTAACTATTCGATGGTATTAATTCAATAGAATAACAAATATTTTTTTTTAAAAATATTGACATAATAATTTACTTAATGTCAATTAAAATATAAGGGGAATTTTATTTTCACTTAAGCTATGCGCACATGAATAATAACCTGAATCCTTTGAATCTCAAAAAACTTGCGTTAAAAATTGAATAAATTATTTATTTTCGGAATGAAAAAAAAAAAATATGTTTCATCTCCATAAATATAGTTTATTTTTATGAACCAGTTATAAAAATAAAATTAACATAAAAGTTATTCCCCTGAACTATGTTTTGTATATACAATACGTCATGATAATTATGTACAAAAAATTAATAAAATCAATTACGCAGATTTCTATTAATTTCTACCTATGTCATTAACGTTGTCGCCGGTCTATGCACTTTAAAAAAAAAGCATCAATAATATACACATCTACCCATTATCTACCTGTTAAAAATGATTTTATTTTTTATTTTTTATTTCATTTTTTTTTTAATAATATTAAGCTGATTCGTTATAATAGTTATGATTCAAAATGAAACCAAAACAAAATATAAAATATAATATAATACAAAAAAAAAAACTTTTATTTTTACCACGAATTTATCCGACTTATTTTATTATTTATTTTAGTTAAACAGCGAAAAAAAAAAACATAAATAAAAATAAAAGTTTTATCGTCATTAATTCTCTTTGCGCAACCTTTTTTTTTTTTTTGTTTTTTTTTTCTGATATTAAAGTTTATAACTTTTATTTTAACTTTCCCAGTCGATCAGATTCTCGCGTTCTTGATAGAACTCTAACACACAAAGCTTAAATTTATTCCCAGGGAAAAAATAAAATATTATTCAATATAGAACGTTTTTAGAAAAAAATTTATATATTTTGTTGCTAAAATTTCCTCATTCACATATTTAAGAAGATAAAGTAATTATAATTTATATGTAATTATTTGTATTATTATTATTATTTTTTTGTTTTTGTTTTATATTATATTTGCGAGAAAAATATTATAGTAAAAAAATAAATAAAAATAAAAATAATTGTTTGCGCGAAAGCTTTAAAAAAAAATAATAATAATAAGTTTTCCTTTTTGATTTAATTTTTTTTTTGGGAAAAAAAAAAGTTTATTAAATAGATAGTAATTTTTATTGAAATGAAATATAAAATTGTAGTCGAAGTTCAGTAAAATAGGGGGAACTAGTTTAGAAATTTTTAACTTAAATATATATATTAATCCTAATATTGTGCTGGCGTTAAAAACGTCAGTTGAAGTGATCATTTATTCCAAAATTATGTTTTCAAATATTATTTTGATGAAATTCAATGATAATGTACGCTTAATTTCGTTTGACAATATCTGGTCCGTTCAAAAATATAATTGATTAAGAATAGTATACTATATATAAGATAGTAGTATTCTTAATCAATGATAATATTATTTAAATGCATAAACCTCCCTCTAATTTATATAACCTCAAAAAAAATTACGGGCATTTTTTTGTATAAGAGAAGCATTAAAAAAATTTGAAAAAGTAAATAAAATAAATATGTCATTTTGTTTACATACTTAATTGATCAAGATAATTAGTCGAAATGTGTAGATAATTCTAAGCAAAAAAAAAAAAAAAATTTAAAGTTTTTAATTATTAATTTTGCGAAACACCGCTTTTCGTATAGCTAAGCAATCCCTATTACTGAACTTACTACCCAGTGATAACTAATTTTTATTTTTTGTTAAATTATTAAACATAAAATCAATAAACTAAATTTGCAATTTTAATTTATTACTAATCTATTCAAAGATAAAATATTAATAAAAATTTATTTTTGAAAAAAAAAAATAAAAAGCTACAATATTGGAAATAATTTAAAACAAAATAAAATTAAATATCTTAACAAAGTGATTGTGCTTAATTGCAAAAATTTCAGCTTTTATAGATTTCATAAAACTGGAATATTATTTGTACAATGTTGATAACAAATCAAGTACGCAAATACCCTCATTGGGTAAGTAAAAATAAACAAAGTAACTAGTTAGTAGTATTAATTATTACATAATATTTAGTTTTATATACCTGTGTATTATACTGACTAGACAATGTCATTGAAAATTAATAAAAATTTTTGTAAACAGAGCTTTTGATTATTTAAAAAAAAAAAAAGCGATCTCATTTTTAACTAACTAACTAAACAGAAACAATTTGGTAGGTATGTCCTCAGAATTTTTAGGCTATTAAAATTCTTTCCCAAATATAAAAAAAAGATGGGAAGATGCGATCAAGAATAATTTTCTATTCTTGAACCTATAGACAATTTAAACAGTCTTTCATGATATAGCTGTAGCACGGAAAATATTAAATGTAACTATGTTTTTTTTCATTTAAACTAAATGTAAGTAAAATTAGAAATACTGAAATTAAAAATTAAACCTACTACAGTATTAATTTAATTTTTATGATCAAATGAATTTATGTATATTATAATTTTTATATGAAACATTCACAAATATATAGTGTATAATTTAGCTTAATGGCCACCAGTGATATAACTAAGAGAAAATATTTTTATATTTTAAATTTCTATATTTTTTTTTTGTACTGGAACTTATATTTAGCTACGCTTTATTTGACTTATAAACAATTCTATTTATTCAGCTTTTTAATATTCGTGATGCGTGAAAAAAACATTAAATATTATTTTAAGAAATATTTTTGTCAAACTATTCAATTTTTATTACATTTTAAAAGTAATTAAAAATAAAATCATAAGCATCTCGTAAAACTAATTATCTATAAAGTATATTTTTATATGGTTATTGATATTATCAATGCAATGCATAATGTATTAATCAAAATATTACATAATAGAAAATTTTATAATTAGATAAAATTGTTCAAATATTCAATATCACATTAGTTGAATGAAGACAATCAAATACTAGAATACTATTATAGTAGATTACAACACATGTTAAGAAAATTTGTTATAACAACGAGTTATGTATAGACAAAAACACATAGACACGAGTCAATACTTATATCACGAGACCGTTAGGTCGAGTGATATAATATTGACAAGTGTCTATGTGTTTTTGTGTATATACACAACGAGCTATATAACAAATTTTATTAGCATGTTGTGTATACTGTTTTAATGTGCATGTGAGAGGTAGTTGCAATCAATACAAAAATGAACAAAAGTTCAAAATGAAGTAAGTAAATAAAATTTACTTAATACGGAGAATGTAAATAAAATTTACTTAATTAAATAATTACATGTGTATTGATGCATGTAATATACCGTTTACCGAGCTAAATTTACGATTGTAAATACAACTTACCGATCACATGCCCATTAAAAAACTTTAAATTTTTACTGCCAGTGACAAACTATACTTGATATTTTTTGTTACATTCAATTTTATGATTTTATTAATATTTTAAAAAGAATGAAATAAAAATTTACAAATCCAATTTTAATTTAGTTTTTAAAACTTTTGAAAATTATCTTATAAAGCTTGCTTGAATTTCATTAATGTGATAAACCGACGTAATTCATTCACATTCCGCTGTGTAAAATTGACTATTGGTAGTAAAATTGACTTTTGGTAGCAGCCATCAGTTTTTTTTTTAAATCATAAGATAAACTTAACTAAATAAATAGTTGACGGAATTTTTAATTTTTAGTTTTAATTTATTTACCAATTTTGAATTAGGATGAAAAATGTTGAAGTTGAAAATTTTAAATACTTCAAATTATAAGCAAACTTGAATTTAAATACTTGAAAACATAACAGATGTTCTTATTAGAAATTTACTTTATTTAAATATGATAAATTCTAGTGTAACTAAAGAAGAGTAATTTATTTAATAGCTCTAATTTTTGTAAATTAGCTATGCCAATTCAAGTAATTTCTAAAATTGTTCTAGTATTTTATCTTTTATTTTAAATTATCAAAATTAGTAAGCTTAATAGCTCAAGGCCTTATGATAAATTTCATTTGAGAGTATTTATTACATAAAAATTTTCAATAAGAATAAGGAATTTTGATTAAAAATAAAACACAATTTGACTTAAATTATCAAAAACAGATAGATATTGAACGAAAAGATCAAATAATCAGCCGAATAGAAAATTTTATAAAGTTAATGTGTTATATAAAAGTATTAAATATTTGTGTGTAGAAAATGTTCTAATATTTCAGTTTACGTAAAAAAAAAATAAAATTATTATAATTCAGAATATTTGTATATTATTATCATTATTTTTGTTATTGACGTGAAACGCTTGTAAAAACAATGCCGGTTCATTAACAAATTTCTAAATATTTCTAGAGCATTTGAAGTAGACCACAAGCTTATTAATTTTTTTTTTTTTTCAATTATTTAAATGACTCTCAATAATAATTTTTAAGGTCATTGATATACCCAAAATTAAATAATAATGCCAATTTTATGACATTATTTTTTATCATTATTATGTTTAATATTTATGTTGTATATAGCTAAAAATTTGATAGCCTTAATAAATTTAAAAAATTTGTTCGAATAAAACACATTTGTGTCACTTTCTTTGAGAAAAAATTTACTAACTGATATAGATAACTAGATTTTATCATATTCAAAATTAGGTTTACGGCAAATATAATTTAAAGGCTATGGAGTTATGTAATTAGTAAAAGTTGTTAATTGAAAATACTTATTGAAAACGAAAATCAAAATAAAAACTTATTCTCATTCATAATACACAATTATTCGTAGTATCTTCTATATAGTAATATATCAAATTAAGAATAGAGTGTTGAGTTCCATTTAGAAATGCTACGAATAAATATATTAATCTTAATTTATGTCTTTAAGTTTGGGAAAAATATAAAAAGAATTAAATTTCTCAGTTGCTTCTTTCCTGTTGATGTTTTTTTTTTATATAATTATCGCTTTAGAACTAGATAGTTGGCTCAATATCTATTTAATTAATATATGTTAAATATCACAAAAAAATATTTCAAATAATTTAAAACTTAATTATTTGCTTAACAAGATGTTTGAACACGTATTTCTTATAGGTTTTAAGTATATTTATACTTTTATTGACAGCTCAATATAAGATTAAAATGCCAGACTTAATAAATAATAATAAAAATAAAAATTATTATAAATATCATAATCATCCAAAGCTAAAAAAATGTTCATTGTAAGATCACAAGAACAGTATTATGTATATTATGTTGTATGTATGCATGTACAATGTACTTATTTTATTTTTAATTTCCATTTTTTTTTTTATCATCTTCATCACGTGCATTGCTATCAAATTAAAAAATTAAATATGATACAAAATCACATTATATAAATATTTGAATTATGTTTTTTTTTTTCTGATTATTACGCAGCCGCCATCAGATTACCAAAATGTCTACTATACTATGTATAAGTTATATTATATTCATAAAATAACTATATGTGTTTTATAGTACACGCAATTATAAACGAGCTATAAATAAAATTTTAAATTTTTTGGCTAAATAAATAAATAAATCGAAATACTAAGCACTAAAAGTTTAAGTTTTTATTCTTGTTTTGTAACTAGATAATATGAAATTTATAAATTCTTCGAATATTTTAATTTTTTTGCTTCCGAGCGTTTCAAATTTTCAGACAATATTTTTTTATTATTTGATATAAATATCCGACCCCTTGGGAAAGACTCTTTAGATAGAGAGACCAGCTCTTTACTTAAACTTCGGTAATTTTCATATTAATGAATGCACGTTTTATTCTCAGTTCATTTAAGCTCGAATGTTGATGTTTAAGCTTGCAAATTTTTTTTATAAACATAATCAGGGTCTTAATAAAAAAATTTGTTTGTAGAATAAATAAAACAGACTTATTTTTGTAAATAGTCTGTTTTATTGGCTCAGCTAATTTTTTTTGTGAAATTTGTGATTTAATGATGTATAAATAATCAAATAATCAGTTACGCTAAATATAATTATTTATTTACTTTATGAGATTTTTAACTCATAAAAAAAAAATTGTATTAAGAATAAAATCAAGGAAGCAATTTTATTTTAGTTTCTTAATGTACATACATAGAAAAATTAATATATATTACTAATTTTTATGAATTAGCATAAATAATATAGAATGTATTGCAGAATATAAGATAATTTTTATTTTATGCCAAATTATATGGCGCATTTATTTATTTTAATTATTATAACAGACCAAAATATATGAATTTATATGCATGCATCACATGCATGTATTCTAAACATTTGCAGGCAAATTCAAAATTTAAAAGTATCGGCAATTTGGAATCAAGATATTAAGGCTTATTTATTTAGAATATAGTTATGTTTAATGAAACTGTGAAATTAAAATCTTTCTTGTTTTGTCACAAGGATTTACTTCAAAGTTTAATTTTATTAATCTCCAATAAAATAGGAAAAGTACCTATCTGTTTTTTTTTAAATGTATATTTTTCTTAATGAGTTAGCATTACGTACTTTTTCGTACGGAACAGTAGGCTCATGAGTAAACAAAAACTTAAAAATTTTATTAAGTTGAAATTGTAACTTTTATAAAGATTAAAAAATGTTTTTTTTTTTTATAAGTCGCAATTAGAAATGAAAACAATTATAAAAGTGTTTAGACAGTATTTCTATTTTAAGTAATACTAATACGTGGGAATGGGAAATATTCATATTGAAGAAATGAAATATTTTTCAAATTAAAAATGAAAAATTATGGAAACTTTTTTTCAATTCAACAATTCAATTTCACACTTTATATTTTTGTGTATTTTCGTTACTTTATAATTTATGTATTTTATAAAGACGCATATAGTATAGATTTTCTATTGCAGCTGGAGTTTGTGATTTGTGAATTCAGGTGCGGCGCAGAGGAATAATATTTTACGGGTCTACTAGTATATGGTTCTCCTTAATTTGATTGTCCTTTTTTTTTTGATGTGTTATATATTCATAAATAAAACATTTAATAATCATGTTTATGACAGATAATTACTTCTATTTGTATAAATTTCACTTGAATATGTTATTTTACTTCTAATCGAATCGAAAACAAAATAAGATTATCGTTGATTTTTTCGTAGTTTATAATAACTCCCATAATTTCTAAAAACAACCTGTTGATTTTTAAACTACATTCTGTATCTAAAGTTCATTGAAATTGTAACATTTATACTATAATATAGAAATTGATTTTTAATGCCGCAAGGAAAGTTTTCTAATTTTATTTAAATTCATATTATAATTTATTTATACTATCCCACTAATTCAATAATTAACAAATAGTTAATTTATGTATACCTGCTACTAGTGCTAATAAGGGTATGTGATATTACATTTTGAATAGATAGTCTATTTAAAAACCTGAAAACAATAAATTATTTATTTATGAAATGTTTATTTTTAATTTTTGAGAAATTTACATGCAATTATTAAAAGAACTGTTTTATTCTGGTGCCAATCAAAGAAAGATTTACTTGACACCTATCATTAAGATATTCTTTTGAGATGAATATTTAAGAAAATTACTGAAATTTTAATTTTGTTATACTGTTAGGAGTAAAATATTATGTTTGTGAATTTAAAATATTTTATTAAATAACATTGATAATAATTTCCTATAATTTGTTATTACAGTATTTAAGATTATAGTATACTGTTTGTTTCTAACTCATCTTCGATTATTAAATATTAAATTAAAATTTAGATTTTCTTTCTCTATATTGTCTAGCTTAAATTTAGTGATTTATGAATATTACTAATCTACATGGTAGACACTAGACAGATATTATTGCATTAAATTATACTTATAACTATATACATAGTTATATATCAAAAATATTTTCTATTATTAATCGCATCGTTTCGTTACCACCATATACAGTTCACTGAATTTTATACATATTAATTTTAATAACTTGCTTATTAATTTAAAAAAAAAAAAAAAATTATAGGAGTATTATAAATAACTAATAATTTAATTTTGTTTTCAATTTTTATAATGCACAACATATCATCGGCTTGATTTAAAAAAATTACAAACATAAAAAAAGTCAAGGTCAATATCATGGTTGAAATAATTGTCGCGTGATGATGATGATGATTATTATAAACCATTTAACTTTTTTTTTTCTACTATTATTATTTTATTTAAAAACTACTAACTAAATAAGTGTATTTTTATTTGTGCGGTCAAAAATATTTCTACAATAATTGATTAACTTTGTTGTTTTTTTATTATATGGATAGATGATTTTTTTTTAGTTTTTAAGTTTGTTTTATTTATAATTTAATTGCTAGAATCATGAAAGCCGAATTTGAAATAAGAAAATTTTATGTAATCAATATAAATTATTAACTTATCTTATACTTATATACTACATAGTTAAGTAAAAGGTTGCTAATTGTGTTATATAAAAATATGTGGCTAGCGTGCATTTGAGTTATATATTTTAACGAAAATAAAATAAAATAATAATAGATTGACAGTGACATTGAAAATTTTATTAGACATGATTTACTTTAATCAATAACATAAACCCAAAATTTTTGACTTGCTATAAATACCAATACTTTGCACTCCAAATCCAATGTTTTGAATTCATAGTTCATATTAGCTTGAATTTATTAAGTGCGACTATTAAAGGAAACAAAGTGATGGTTCTTTTTTTATTTCAAAACACTTAAAGTTTGTTTGCTTCCATGCAATCTAATTTAATCAAATGCGAAATTTTTTATTTATAATTTTGTACTCAATCCTGTCTAATTTATTCGATCATTTAGCCACTGATGAGATCAGAACGTTTGGAAGACAGACTGAAGTAGTTACTTATGAACATCAAATCATAATATTATTATTATTCAAATTATCTAATATAATAATAAAATTATAAACAGAAAAATGATAATTTAACTTTATTATTGTGAAAATTTTCTAATATTTTCACAATATTCGAATAATATTTCTTGACAAATTTATTCTCTTATGGATATTAACGTATATTTTACTATTTATCATAGCAAAAAAAAAGAGGGATCAGTTTATTATAAAAAAAAAAAATTAACTCCTACAAAAAATATTCATTCTGTTTACAGCAAATACTTTTAATTTTTTTTTCTAAATAGATAGTTAAAATATCATCAATTAAAAAATGTTAAATTAATTAGGAAAAAATATGATTGAGAAAATTTCGTAATCATATTGAATTCACAGACAAATATAACATGTACAGCCGAATAAGTTCATATGTACAACTTTTTTACTACGAAAAATAACAACAATCGATTAGCTCCATTTCATAGCATTTTAATTTTTATTTAAATTTATGAATATTTTTACAAAATACTATTAAATGGAGCTAATTATTTTTCTTAGCCAAAAAGTTGTTTAAAATTATGAATCTGTGTATATTATATTTGTCTGTGAGATTTAATATTTAATATGAAATAAAGTAATAAATTAAATATGTTGGAAAAAAAATTTGTTATATTGCATTTTTAAGCAATTTTTAACTATTATTAATATTTTTTAGTAGATAATGTTAAATTTTGTTACATTAACAATTACTTTTCTTTTTTACATCTCTTGTTTTTATGTTGTTTTGCTTCTAAACATTAATATTAAACCTTTTGACTGGAAGTACTGCCGAACTGCCGTGTGTGGCAGAAATTTAAAAATGTTCAAAAAAATAAAAAATAAATTTTAGAATATTTTACTATAAGCAAATAGATTTATTTTATTCTGCTTTCAAGCCTCAAAATTGATAAGAAAATTTTATAAATGAAGTTCATTAATATATTTGTTAAATATATAAAATTTTTAAGATTTTGAAAACAATTTTGTGATTTTGGTGAAAAAAAAACAACAAAAAAAAGAATGTATTATTCTGATTATGTTCATGTATTTCGACACATTTTAAAAATTTTATTATCTTAGAAAATAACCTTCAACCGTAGTTCATCGGATTAATTTTCCTTGAGAAGTGATCAAAACTAATATCTCCGAATTTGGATTCTGCTGAACACATAATTTTCCTTTTCGATTTCACTAAATAATAATTGAAGATATTTAACAAAAATATATATATATGTATTAAAATACAATGTAATGTAATTTTTATTATAAGGAAATTCAATTAATTTTCCATTGTTAAAATGTCTGACAATTGAAGAAAAATCATTAAATAAGCTTTATGATCGTATTTTCACTCTGTTAAAAATATGTACATAAATATGTACACATAAATTATAGGAAATAGATATTTAAAATTTATTTATCATCTGGCGAATGATATTAACAACAAGATATCATTTTAATGTAAGAATATAACAAGTTCAAGATTGGGTTAAAAAAAAATTAAATAATTATTTTTTTTTTTAAATAAACTTATCACAGAAGGGCCAAATCTAAAAAGTTGTTTTAAGCAGTTTTGAAACAAAAAGACAATTTTTGGAAATTTCCCCAAAACAAACGATTTTAAAAATATCAATCTACGAACCGACTCAAATGTATAATATTAAAAATAATTCTTTAAAATAAAAATAATTTTAGAAAGAAGGACAGTTTTATTTGAAATTTTTATTAGATTTTGAATTGAAAAAAATTTACATATTCAGAAAAATTTAAAATATTCGAAAACAGCCTAGTACAGTTAAAAAGTTAATAAGCACTTTAGTGTCAGACTCAATATTAATTATTAAAATAATTATTGAATGCCCAGATTTTTATTGTTTAACTTTATAACAAATACGAACTGAATCAAAGGTATTATTAGATAGAAAGGAAACAATAATTATTGTAAATATTTTTCATTTTAAATAATCAACTTTAATTTTTCTTCAATGAGATGTCAAAGTATTTGATTTTTTTTTTTGCTAACATGACTGGTATTTTTACTATTTATTGTTATCAAAAATATCATATATAAGTAAGTATATTGTAAGCTTTTTGCTGTTATTGCCGATATTTAATATGAAAATGATAAAATTCATGAAAATGTAATTCTTTGAACAAATTGTACGGTTCGTTAACTTTATAATGTACTATACTTATCATCCTTACTAGTAATGTCAAACATCAAAAAATTTAAATTTTAATATAAACACCAGCACGAGAAAAAAAAAACTTGTCATAAGAGCACATTATCTATGATGCATACAAAATATTAAAAAAGTTTCTATATAAATGTATTATTTTGTCGCTCAGTTGATTATCCTCCTAAATATTTATTATAATTTTTTTTAACATATAAAATGTATTCTTCTCAATAAAAGCAAAATATTACCTTGAATTACGCACATTTACTAAATGATATACAACAAAGCACATTATGTAAACCATATATTAAAAGAACCAAGAGATGTAAAATCAAAGCCTAGATTAAACAACAGTGATGGCAACAGTCAAAAATTACTACGTAATACGCTATATACATTTTTTTTGTGTAATTTTCTTTTAATTCAACTCATGAAACTTTATTTTTTAAATTTTATGAATGGAAAATTGAATGGAAAAGCAAATGAAATTTTAGTTTATTTTATATATTATTGCATTCCTATTTTATTTTGTACCTTGAACTTGAGACTAGACAACTGGTTATGCAGACATCTTACCGCCACATAATCATATTATTGAAAAAAAAAAAATCTGTTATTTTATGTTATTTTAATTCGCAAAAAACCATGAATATTTTCATAGATTTTCGTAATACGTAATACTCAAGATATTTTGTGATGTTTTTTAAGTTTGGTTGTTATATTTTTGAGATTTTTGAGATATACAAGATATGTCATAATAATAGTGCTATTTGCCATTAATTTTAAATTAGTTTTTTTTAAATATTTTTTACTTTTAAAATGAATAAGAGTGTTAACTCTTGATTGTTTTACTTTTACTTTTTTGAAAGAGCAAAATATAATTTTATTTCTGACTTGAGTATACGGCTTGTTAAAAATTTTATTTAATGTTGTTACCTTGAAGTCAGCTTTAATATTAAGTAAGACTATGTTATTCTTAAGTTATATAAAATTAAATCTGTAACATTTTTTTTTAATGAAAAAGAGTAAAAATAAAAGAGATTATTTTTTTAATGCATTAAAAATTAAAATTAATTAGTTTAAAAAATTTAAAAGAATGAAAATATTAAAAATTTTAATAGAAAAAATCTAGATAGAAAAGGGAATTCGATAATTTAAAATGTAAATAGTTGCTTGGGGTATCAAGGGTTAGTGAATTTTCGTAGTTTAATATTTTGTCCATTTTGATAAATAACAGTATGTTTAAAATTCTTATATTGAAGTTTGGCTAAGATAGAATAAATAAAATTAAAAACTTTTCTTTAAAAATGTAATTTCTAACGATATGATTTACTTGCTCTAAATATAATCTTTCCAGGGCTTAGTACTACTTCCTTTAGCAATTTTATAGTGATTTATTATTCGCAATTTAGTATAATAAACAACGATTAAGTATAATAAACAAACTTCAACGAAAAATAAAAAAAATGTTAATTCATGGTATTAAAAATTAACTCAAGTGCGTCACATTATAAAATTTTAATGTGCATGTGGTCGGTATGTTGTATTTAGTAGTATAGAATTTAGATCGTTAAATGGAATATTATATGCGTCAATACACATGCAATCATTTAGATGCATCAGCGTGAATAATGAAATCATTTAGATGCATCTGCGTGAATAATGAAATCATTTAGAGGCATCAGCGTAAATAATGAAATCATTTAGATGTTCTCACAATATATCAATACAGACAAATACCAACAAAAAATGAAAAAAAAAAATGTGTATACCAACTTTTGTTTTTTTTTTCATTGTAAATTTATAGACTGCAACTACCTTACAAAATTTGTTATACAACTCGTTCTGTATTTACACAAAAACACATAGACACTTGTCAATTTTTATCACTGGACCTTCGGTCTTGACTCGTGTCAATGTATTTTTGTGTATACAGAACTCTTAATTAATAACAAATTTAGTTAACATATACAATAATCTACTATTAATAAAAAATATTTTTTCTTTAAATATTTTCATGAATGAGTGAAAGCTAGTACATAGGTATATAGATTTTATTTGACGCTAAACTAAACCTTCATTATAGTTTCAATATTCCGTAAAAATATATTAACTTTTATATCTATACATATATTATATGTAGATTATAGATAAAATCTGATATTATACAGATTAGTATAATGTATAATAAATTTATTGAAAACGTCTTTTAATTAAAATAAATTATAACGTTTAAAATTATATCCAGCCATATAGTGACGGCTTTGAAAAAAAATATAATTTCTAAACCTATCTATAATCTATAAAAATATAATTCATTAATATTTTCAACAGATATTATTAGTGACATTAAATTGTTCTTAAGAAAAAAAATATTATTTTTTAAATTAATAATTTCTATAGAATTTTCCATTCACTTTGCATAACCATGCTAAAAGAAAGTCCGATAAATTAGAAAAAAAAAACATTACAATTTTCCTGGAATAAATAATTTAACGTTATATTAGTTCAATGTCTATAAATATAAAAAGAAGTGAAAGTCTGAATATAAACTATTATTTTATTCAAGTACATTTTGATAAAAATATTAATTCTTTTAACCTTTCA
Source organism: Hybos culiciformis (assembly GCA_964007475.1). Classification (NCBI taxonomy): domain Eukaryota; kingdom Metazoa; phylum Arthropoda; class Insecta; order Diptera; family Hybotidae; genus Hybos; species Hybos culiciformis. The sequence continues at coordinate 10,552,781 of OZ023273.1, forward strand.
AAACTATAATAATTTTTTTTATAAATTTGCTTCCAAATGTAACGACTCATCCGATTATTACGATTTGTATATTGAGTGTTCTTAATTTGATTTATTCACCAATTAATTTCAGTTGAAATATTTTAAAGAAACATAATTTTTTTTAAACAAGAAAAAATGTACATAACTCTTGAATATTCAAATTAATTAAGCTATAATTTTGACATACATATAATAATTATATTATATACAAATCAAAATTAATACCAATTTTTTTGAAAACGAAAATCATGAAATAAGTTTTTTATTCGTATTTAAATTTTTTTATTTTGCTTACACTTAATTGATTTATAAGAGATTCTATGAAAGTTAAAAAAAAATTTAACAGGCTGCAAAAGATTCTTCTCGAAGATTCTACACTAAAAAAAAACAATTAAAACATACATGCTAGATATACTTACACTACAAAAGTAGGTACATGTGTTTTTAGTAGCGCTTTTTTATATTTTTGTTCAACATTTTCACAGTTTTCTAAAGATATGTATGTTTCTTAGCTTTTCTGCAAAAACAAAATTTCTATACTGCTTTTTTTTAGCTTCTAACGAGGGTTTTTGACACTCTCAAAGTGGTAAAATTATCTACATATGATTTATATTAAATCACATTACTGGTAAACTTTTTTGATGCAACAACACGATATCTAATTTATTTTTTTTCTTTGAATTCAAATAAATAACATAATCACAAATTAACATATAATCAAACATTGCTAACTTTTTTAATCTTGAAAGGTTTCAAATTTATTCTCATTCTTCTATTGACTTTAATTAGGCACCTACTTATAACTTGATTAACTTATAAAATAATAATTATCTAAGTAAATGCATTAGGTGAAATTAAAATTCAAGCGTTGGAGATTAAAATAATCTAAAACATACTTATTGAAGTACGGATCATTTCGTTAGTATAATGCAAAAGACTTTATAAAACAGTTTTGATTGTTAAATAATAATTTTATATTCAGGCAATATCAAAATATCGGTTAAAAGAAAACAAATTAAAACCACAATTTTTACACTTCAAAATTTATCTCAAAAAAATTGTGTGATTTCGAAACTTTGAAAAAAAAAAAACAATATAATTTTCTTATATTTTAACATGAAAAAATTTTGTCGGAATCGTTGATGAGAAAAAATTAAATGTTCTCTTATTTATGTTGTTAATATTTAAATTTATCATCAAATTAATTTATCATGTAATAATTTACTTTAATAGTTATTTTAAATTACATTCTGTTTAATTGTATATTTGTTTTTCAATTCATATTTAAGTGTTCGAAGTAATAATTTCCAGTTTATTCTTTTACCTTTTAAACAAGTATTACACCTACTTATTAATTAATTATACCTAATATTATTTTTACAAATATGCAAATTTTGTAAATAATATACCTGCATATACATAAAGAAAATAAGAATTTAATTTAATTTTCATTCAATTCATTAAAATAAAAAATTATCAATATTAAAAAAGAATAAATAATTTCTTTTGATAAATTCATAAATAATATCAATTATTTTATTATCTTTTAATCTTTAACAAGCATATAATTGCGCAATTTCTGTATTGCGCTTTAAACATACTTACATAAATATATGTACTTATATTTATTAAGAATAATTAAATGAAAATTTAAAATATTGTTTTGAGATTTTTTAATTTTCTTCGAAGCCAAGTAAGTTAAATTACACATACCTATATGTGTAATTGCCCGTCCTTAAAATTAATATTAAAAATATTGCTTCCGTTTTTACTATAGAATTTCCTAGGCACATATTTTTTTCTAGAATAACTTAAAAGCAAAAGAAAACAAACCACTTCCTTTTACAATCTCACAGAATGTTTTTAAACGTTTTTTTACTTTACAATTTATCTATTTTTCGAAATTACTTCTTTTTTTTCAAAATTCAATTTTTACTACTCGAAAGCCGTGAAATATTCACGCCTGGCTTACTCCCATACAATTATTCTGTATGCAAAACTAATTGTATATGTAGGATATAAAATTCGAAATAGTACACATATTTTTATTATATTTTATCGTAAATGCTACGGAGATCATAATTATATAAAATAATTTTTGAAGTTTATTGAAGTTTATACTTCTTTAGGCGCGGGTGTATGATATAAATGAGTAATTCTGTAGGGGGTAAAAATTTTTTTACTCATTCGAATTTGAGTTAAAAAAAAAAACGACATGCTGTACCGTTTGAATACTCAAAAAAAATGAGTCAACTCAATAATCATTTGTTATTTATAAAAACAAAATAATTTGGCGCGAAAAATTTAAATTCAAATTATTTTTAAAAATCTTTCGTTTACAAATTTTTTAAAATTTAAATTTTTTTTCAAATTAGGTAGTTCAATAATCATTTGTCATTTATAAAAACAAAATAATTTGGCGTGGAAAATTTAAATTCAAATTATTTTTTAAAAATCTTTCGTTTACAAATTATTTAACAACTAAAATTTATTTTTCAAAATAGGTAGGTCCGGTGAAATAAAGATTACCTGCCGAAAATTTTTTGGGCGGTTAGGTCGTGCCGGCTAAAATATGTTAAAAAAAAATGTTTCCTCCGGTGAAATAATTAGATTACCTGACCAAAAATTTTGGATACGGAGCTACAGTTAGAGTCTTCCCGCCTCAAAATATACCAAAATAATAAATAAAGATTACCTGCCCAAAAATATACCAAAATAATAAATAAAGATTACCTGCCCAAAAAAAAGGAAGGAAGTGAGGGCGGCAGTAAGGGCTGAAGAGAGGGCGGCAGTAAGGGCTGAAGAGAGGGCGGCAGTAAGGGCTGAAGAGAGGGCGGCAGTAAGGGCTGAAGAGAGGGCGGCAGTAAGGGCTGAAGAGAGGTCGGAAGGGAGGGCGGAAGGAAGGGCGGAAGGAAGGGCGGAAGGGAGGGCGGAAGGGAGGGCGGAAGGGAGGGCGGAAGGGGGGCGGAAGGGAGGGCGGAAGGGGGGGCGGAAGGGAGGGCGGAAGGGAAGGCTGAAGAGAGGGCGGAAGGGAGGGCGGAAGGGAGGGCGGAACGGAGGACAGAAGTTAGGGCGGAAGTTAGGGCGGAAGTTAGGGCGGAAGTTAGGGCGGAAGTTAGGGCGGAAGTGAGGCCGGAAGTGAGGGCGGAAGTGAGGGCGGAAGTGAGGGCGGAAGTGAGGGCGGAAGTGAGGGCGGAAGTGAGGGCGGAAGTGAGGGCGGAAGTGAGGGCGGAAGTGAGGGCGGAAGTTAGGGTGGAAGTTAGGGTGGAAGTGAGGGCGGAAGTGAGGGCGGAAGTGAGGGCAGAAGTGAGGGCGGAAGTGAGGGCGGAAGTGAGGGCGGAAGTGAGGGCGGAAGTGAGGGCGGAAGTGAGGGCGGAAGTGAGGGCGGAAGTGAGGGCGGAAGTGAGGGCGGAAGTGAGGGCGGAAGTGAGGGCGGAAGTGAGGGCGGAAGTGAGGGCGGAAGTGAGGGCGGAAGTGAGGGCGGAAGTGAGGGCAGAAGTGAGGGCGGAAGTGAGGGCGGAAGTGAGGGCGGAAGTGAGGGCGGAAGTGAGGGCGGAAGTGAGGGCGGTAGTGAGGGCGGTAGTGAGGGCGGTAGTGAGGGCGGAAGTGCGGGCGGAAGTGCGGGCGGAAGTGCGGGCGGAAGTGAGGGCGGAAGTGAGGGCGGAAGTGAGGGCGGAAGTGAGGGCGGAAGTGAGGGCGGAAGTGAGGGCGGAAGTGAGGGCGGAAGTGAGGGCGGAAGTGAGGGCGGAAGTGAGGGCGGAAGTGAGGGCGGAAGTGAGGGCGGAAGTGAGGGCGGAAGTGAGGGCGGAAGTGAGGGCGGAAGTGAGGGCGGAAGTGAGGGCGGAAGTGAGGGCGGACGTGAGGGCGGAAGTGAGGACGGAAGTGAGGGCGGAAGTGAGGGCGGAAGTGAGGGCGGAAGTGAGGGCGGAAGTGAGGGCGGAAGTGAGGGCGGAAGTGAGGGCGGAAGTGAGGGCGGAAGTGAGGGCGGAAGTGAGGGCGGAAGTGAGTTCGGAAGTGAGGGCGGAAGTGAGGGTGGAAGTGAGGGCGGAAGTGAGGGCAGAAGTGAGGGCGGAAGTGAGGGCGGAAGTGAGGGCGGAATTGAGGGCGGAAGTGAGGGTGGAAGTGAGGGCGGAAGTGAGGGCAGAAGTGAGGGCGGAAGTGAGGGCGGAAGTGAGGGCAGAAGTGAGGGCGGAAGTGAGGGAGGCAGTGAGGGTGGAAGTGAGGGCGGAAGTGAGGGCGGAAGTGAGGGTGGAAGTGAGGGCGGAAGTGAGGGCGGAAGTGAGGGCGGAAGTGAGGGCGGAAGTGAGGGCGGAAGTGAGGGCGGAAGTGAGGGCGGAAGTGAGGGCGGAAGTGAGGGCGGAAGTGAGGGCGGAAGTGAGGGTGGTAGTGAGGGCGGAAGTGAGGGTGGAAGTGAGGGCGGAAGTGAGGGCGGAAGTGAGGGCGGAAGTGAGGGCGGAGTGAGGGTGGTAGTGAGGGCGGAAGTGAGGGTGGAAGTGAGGGTGGAAGTGAGGGCGGAAGTGAGGGCAGAAGTGAGGGCAGAAGTGAGGGCGGAAGTGAGGGCGGAAGTGAGGGCGGAAGTGAGGGCGGAAGTGAGGGTGGAAGTGGGGGTGGAAGTGAGGGCGGAAGTGAGGGCGGAAGTGAGAGCGGAAGTGATGGCGGAAGTGAGGGCGGAAGTGAGGGCGGTAGTGAGGGCGGAAGTGAGGGCGGAAGTGAGGGCGGAAGTGAGAGCGGAAGTGAGGGCGGAAGTGAGGGCGGAAGTGAGGGCGGAAGTGAGGGCGGAAGTGAGGGTGGAATTACCTGACCAAAAATTTTGGAGAGGGAGCTATGGTTAGGGTCTTCCCTGCTTAAAATATGCAAAAAAAAATGTTTTATAAATAGGTAGCGCCGGTGAAATAAAGATTACCTGCCCAAAAGTTTTGGGTAGCTAGCTACTTTTAGAGTCGTCGTGGCTCAAAATATAAAAAAAAAGAAAAAATCAAAATAGGTAGCTCCGGTGAAATAAAGATTAGCTGACAAAGGTTAAAAGGTTAAAAGATCAACTGCTGCAAATTCGAACTATGATAAAATTTGTTATAATATCATAAAGTTGTTTAATTTTTTTAATTTAATAAAGAAAAATATTGTTGTTTAATTTTTTTAATTTAATCAAGAAAAATATACAATATAAGATATTACATCTTTTAGTTTGTTTGTATATAAAAAAGGAAAAAACAGATTAAAAAAAACACACGAAGCAGTCATAGGAACTGCCGAAAGAAGTTTATACTTAAAGCTTCAAACTATGAAATAACAATGACTACAAATAATGGACTGCTTTTGGACTGCTGGACTGATTTTTATTTTAATTTACATTTTGTACTGAGCAGCCCATCATTTATAGCCACTATTATTTCATAGTTTAAAGCTTTAAGTATAAACTTCTTTCGGCAGTTCCTATGACTGCTTCGTGTGTTTTTTTTTTGTACATAATGTTAGAGTACGATTCTAATAGAAAAATATAACTTTTTATTATGTTTTATTCGAAACGCAATCCCCACTAGTGATAGCAAATCAGCTTAATAATTTTTTAATTTTTCTTTTATTTTGATACTAGATGTACTCATACACGCATTGGTCACAGCACAATTGAGAGAGCTCTTTATGTTTTTTTTTTATTTATTAAAAACTACTTGAATATAACAATATTAAAACATTGACATTTTATGGCTATTGTCTACATATGTATAATATTTATTGTACCTACCATTTAGTTCCTTTAGTTTAATTTTATTTTACAATATCAAGTTCTTTATTCCCATTTCATATTAGATTGATCATTATTTAATGTAGATTGTATATACAATACATGTACATTGTACATATTATGTACTTGTATAATTATATACACTACAATGCCGCAGTATGAAACGAATAAAACTTTTAAATTTTAATTCCTTATATGCTTCAAAAGAATACAGATTTAGAGATAGAAAGTAAATATTAAAAAAATTATTCTCTAATTTTAATAAATTAATAGAAATTAAAATTAGTTTCATGAATTAGGTACCTTCATCTTCATTTATTATTGTTATTTCCACTTGATGTATGCCTAATTGAGATAAATTGATTCAAATGGCGCTTATTAAAGTTCTCTGCTAACTTTGAGAAAATGTGTTTATAATAATGAATTTAAATATTAAATATTTTTGTATAAATAAAAAGAATGTCGTAGGTATGATTATAAATCTACAGTACATAATGTTAGTAAATAAACAAATCAACAAAAAACACGAAAGATTAAAGAATTCTTATTTCAAGTAGGGATTGTAGCACAACAAACTATCTAATTTTTTTTTTCAAAACCAAACTGTCGATTTTTTTATAAACCATTGAAATGGATGAGAAAAAACAATTTGAAAACAATTATTGACTTTTTAAATGAAAATGTATTGCTTAATTAAAAATTATTTAAATTGAAAATACATACATCATGATAATGTTTGATAATTTATTATGAAAAAGCTTTTTTCAGTGCTATATATTCACATTTTAGAGAAATTTTAGTTGAATAAAATTAGTGCATGAACTTAAAATACAAAAAAAAAATATCATATATAAATTGATCAGATGTCCTCATTTTCATTGAAACTATAATATTATATATATTTTTAACAAATAAAATTAGATTCTGATTCTGATAAGTAAGCACTATTAATTTTACTTAACTGAACGATTATTTCAAAATGATTGTGTATTGTGTAAGTTAATTTAATAAAGACTTCTGATTTAAGCTAACAAATTCTTTTAATAATCCTAAAAATAGATAAAATATAAAAATGTTATCTTCAAGTGTTTAGATTTAATTCATCAAAGTCACATATTCTGATTAAAAGTAACGTGAGCATTACCCAAAATAAATAAAAGTAAAAAACATTCTGCAAAAAACCTTAATTTTATAAATTTTTCTTTTTTTTTCTTTTTTAAGATTCTTTGACATATTTATTATTAAGATCATTAAGTATTAAGTAGATTACAACAGTTGTGCCGTAAAATCAAAAATAGAAATGATTAGATTGGAAAATATATATATATATATATATCTGTTTTTAAGTATTCTAATTAATTGTCAAAAAAGAATAAATCGATCTTAGGGTTATACATACATTATACCATCAGACGACAAGATCATTTCATAGGTTTTTCTTCAAACAAGCGTCTCTGAAATGTTACAAAATTTACATAAAAGTTGAATTTGAGTGAAGTTCAGTTTAATTTTTTTTATGCCTACAAGAAATTTCTCCTATAATCATATCTTTGGAATTTGAATCATAATTTTTAGAAATTGACGTTTCTCACTAGGCTGATTTGATATTGGACTTGATATTAGAACTTAACACCTGACCCTTAAAGAGGCAAAGGTAACGTTAGTTCTAACAAATCTAATTTTCTTGCATATAAAAATCAAATAATTTTTGTTATTTTTTTGTTGTTTCTAAATATGCAAATGGAAACAACATTTATTTAAATTATTCAAACATCAAAATCAAATTAAATTCTCATTCAATTCTCTAAAATCGTTTAATTTAATTTATTTAGAAAATTATAATATTAAATAAAAAAAAACACCTGGGATCCTTTAAGAAAAAAAATAAATTTCTCACTCAAATATCTCTTAATTTTATTATTTATCATAAATTTGGGAACTAACTAGTTGAAGCCCCGCTCTCTCTCTTTCTATCTAACTATAAAACGTGTTTCTGTCACGTGAACATCTGTATTTATATATATCTTTAATATTACGCCTATTCTTATATTATTATTTAGCACATTATTATCTTAAAAATTATTTAATAAATGTATAACTAGAATTTTAAATTAGAATATAAATATAAGCGAATTAAGTTTCATTCAGAAAGCCTTAAAAAAAGCTTTTGCAAATGATAAATATAATATGATAAAGATAGATGTGTTAAGGAAAAGATAGCTTTTGTTATTAAATTTTTCTAAAACAAACTAAACTTTAAATTAATTTGAAACGCTAATTTTATAATATTATCAAATAGAAATAATAACTTATTATATAATGTTTAGTTACATTATAATTAATTAACTATAAATAAATTACAAGGATCAATTTATATTTAAATTTGTTTTTTAATGATGATAAAATTAATTATAATAAATATGAAAAAAAAAAAAAATTAAAAAACATATTTAACATTTATACTTTAATGTTGTTGTAGAACAATAATTACTACCTTAAGATGTCAACATTTTTTATAGCATAATTTTTTAATTTAATAGTTTCATAAATTTTTTTAATTTTTTGGGTACGAAACCCTGCAATTCTAAATATTTTAGCAATGCTTGTGACTTAATATTTAATAAAGTTTTATAATATTATTTATTAAAATTTGGAACGTTCAAAATTAAATATCTTATAACTAATAAACCTTTACATTGATTTTTTGCTTAAAATTAAAGTCAAAAATTATTATTTATCTTCAGGACCTTTTTGTGCACTGGATTAAACATTATATGAATACTATTAATGTATATTTTAAAGCTAAACAAATTGAGAACACAGTTTCAAAATAAAATTAAGTTTAGTAGAAAATCTAAAGTTAATTTTCATTCTTTCTGTTAGTCAATCAATTAACTATTATTTTGAAAAAAAAAAAAAATTAATTTAATTTTTTTGTCGCAAATATATAAAATCAGTTCTTTAATATTTATTATATTATTATTATTATTATTATTATTATTATTTTTTAAATAAATAATATTTTGTCTCATCATAAAATATAAATATACTTAAGTGTATGTATAAATTTAGTATGAATTTCATTGAAAATAATATATAAACAATTTTATATTTTATTGTCAGTATGTTTTTATCATTCGTGGTAGACTCGATTTTTAAAAAGCGTTGCGCATCAGATATAATATATTTTGTCTAGCGCAAGAACAACGAGCGCGAATTATTATTTTTTTTTTAAATCGAGTTGTAAAATTAATTAGAGTCTCGCAAAATAAATTTTTTTTTTATTTCATGTTTGTAAATACCTAATTTGTTTACGTTAAATTTTTTTTTTTTTTTTTTTATTTTGATAAAAAAAAATTTCTTGAGCTTAACTCTCGGTTAAGAACTTTTGAAAACTTATTTTCTTCACAACTGGAGGGTAATTTCTGTTATTAATTTTTTTTTGTTTACAAATAATAAATCAGAGATAGGCATAATGTGACTTCATTTAAAACTGGAAATTGTTATTTAATTTCACTTGAGCTTTATTATATTATAAAATAATATAATTCAATATCCAGCAGAGACATTAGATACACCAACTAAATTTAATTTTTGAATTTTTTTTTATATAATAATTTTTTTTTATAAAAAATTTATTAGGTAAATATCTTTTATTTCTATTTGTATTTAAATTTCACTCAAATGATTTTCTCGGTATGCATCTAATTTATCGTTATAATACTTGGCAGGGAACAAAGTATACTTTCAATTGAATCCAAATATTAATAAAATAATTTTAGTTAACTAGTTTAGAGTGATTAATTATTAGAAATTTGTTACATTCACAGATTAAAGGGTTCTTTTCTATGCTGCAGCAATAATAATTATTTAATTTGCATGAAAGTATTTATATATTATACAAATGTCTATTAAAATTTTACAAGATTAACACTTTGATTTAAAATTTTGTTGAATATACCTACAAATATATTTACGTACACTTCATAAATGTACGAGTATATTATATTTGTTCAATAATTTATTTATAATTACTTCAATTAACAAAATAATTTTAAATAAATAATAAACATTCTTAGTAAAATTGGTAGCAATTACTAAAAGTAATTAATAAATAATGTTAACAAATCACTTTACATAGCAACAACTAAAGATTGAAAATTTCTATTAATTTATAACAAAAACATTAAGCGGTTATATGAAAAAACTAAATAAATTTATTTTAGATATATTAATCGAATCTTGAAAATGTCGCAAATTACTTAGTAGTAGTGAAGTTGGTAGATGTGTAAATTAATTATTTTTAATATATAATGGTTAATAGTATACAAACTAAATTATAATGTCTCGTATGTCTACAAGTAGTGTATGTCAAAAATTGCAATGTTTTATTAAAAATGATTCTAGTTCAATTTATTTAAGTTGCTGGGATTTGTTTGTCCAACCTAGTAGCTTCTGTGGACCTTGCCTCGACAAATTATAATAATGCCGATTCTTAAAACGTTGTAAGAAGTGGCAAAAAGCTCAAATATATAATTTTTCTATTTTGTTTAATCACTAAAAAGACTATTCACTTCTTAATTCCCTTTGCATTTCAATATTTGAGATTTCAAAATTCCAGATTTCAATATTCAATGTTTTAAAAACGTTAAAAAAAAATCTCATAATTTTAAAATTGTTTTCTTTAAAGGACAATGAATGATAATAATCAATTGAACATTATAAAAAAAATTATATTAAATGAATAATTCATTTTTAATACACTGTGATTGAAATAAAAATGTTCAATAAAATCACATGTTGCAAAAACAAATATTATTAATAAATTGATTTAATTAGAATAAATTTCTTATTTAATTGATTGAAACCAAAATATAAGATGATTTTATTTTTTTAAGTGTTAATTAAATTTAATTTGAATATAATAATTCAGTTAAATTTAATTGAATAAACATTTTTTTTTTTTTCGAATTCTTTGATGAATATTATTATATACTTTTAAAATAATCACAAATTATAATTTTGAAATAAAAATATTCGCGAGTTTTTTTTAAATAAAATTCGTGTGAATATTTTGATATAGTGGCGTGCGACAGAAAACAGAAAAGCTTATGAATTAAATAAAAATATTGAAATGAAACTTCAAGTCTTAATTGGAATGGTCATTGAGAAATTAAGATCAAACAGCACAGGAATAATTTTAGCTCATCATTATAAAAGAAGTAAGAAATTGTTTCCATTTTATTTTTGTCGTTTAGTAGTAGGTATAAATACATATACATATTAATTGTAATATCCGCAGTGTCATTTGTTTTTATCTCGTGTACTTAGGTAACTGATTTTTTTTCATATTATTAGAATCATGATTTCGTGGACGTTCCCATAGGCCCTATATTCAAATGAAAGTTTCAAATGAAACTTTATAGGTTTGATAATTTCAATAATTTTTAGTAGGTATAAGTTATTTGATAATTAAAATCAGTCTTACGAGACCGTGTAATATCCGTCATAATATTATTTGGCTCTCATCGAATATGTACAAAATATAAAGGTATTATTGATTCTTCGAAACATACTTCAGGGAATTCCATAATTACTTAAGTGCATTTATATATACACAAAACAAAATGAAAATAAAAATAATAATTTATTGTTATCATTATTTATTTATAAAAAATAAATGTGATAAAAAAAATTTATTGTAAACAAAAAATACTACTATATAAAAATAAGATTTCGCGTAAGGGATTTTTGATAGCAAATTTTAAAATTTTATTTCCGTCAGCTGCATCTGTCGAACTAATTACATTTTTGAAAGATAAGATACCGCAAAACAAAAAACTATTTTTTTGAATTGAATTTATACATAGTAATACCTGTACATATATTTATTGCTTATATATATATTTATATAAAATTCATATTTATTTTTACTGATAAAATAGAGGAAACAATTGCGAAGGATTATGTTATACAACGTAAAAAATATTTTGATTTACATTATTTAACTAAAGCGATCAATATTTCAAGTACACAAAATGTGAAAAATTAATATTATTAATTAAATTGAAAAAAAAAAAAAAAAATCTAAATTCATAATCGTTAAACGATTCGGGGCTAAACTGAAAAGAAAGCAACAAAAAAGTTTAAAATAAAAAGTAGGTACTAAAAAGTTTAAAAGTTTAAAAGTACAAATTATTAAAATTATTTAACACAAAAGCTTAAAAATTTTTCATAAAAGTATGATAATTATTATTATTTTTATTTTGTACCGAATTCATAAGATGGATAATACAAAAATTGTATTCAAAGTAAATTAATTGAAATTGACGTTTGTGGTTATTAGTGCAATATTTTTTCGAAGATAAACTAGAAAACATTCGTTAAGACATTAATTTACGATAAACTGATGACTTGTCTGTATGACCAAATCGTACTGCTTTCGCTAAAACGAATTCTATTAGAATGACAATATATTATTGAAATTTTAGTTTAACTTTAAATCTGTAAAATTGTTTTCTCAGGGAATGAAATGACCTTTGTAAGTTCATTTCTGCAAATTCTAAATTTAGAAAAAATAAAAATTTCTTTGTAACTAACTTATTTTTTTTAGCTACAAAAAAAATTAATGTTCATATCATTACTCTGTGTAATGAAGATGTGTTTTATATTTATGTTGGTGTAATAATAGGTATTATCGTTTCCAAAATAATGTTGTTTATAAATTAGTCTATAACTATAAGGTATATTTTTTTAAGCTTTCTAGGATAGAGAAATATTTCAAAACAGTTTGTATTATATCAATTTATGTCTTATTATTTATTTGAATTTTTTTTAAATTATTTCCCTTATGTAGATATGTAGGTATATGAATATTAAGACAGTATTATTTCGTGTAATCCCTGAAATCGTTCCTGTTTATTTGAAGTGTCATTGTTGTTAGTTTATTGGAATGATAAAGTACTATATAAAAAATAATTAAAAAAAAAAGACAAAACTGTAACTGATATAGTGAAATCGAAATTATTCTTTGATAATGAATTGTTTTAAAAAAAAATTTTATTAGGTTGATTGTAATTCCATCCCCTTATGCAATACCTTACGACTTCCACTATTTTTTCCATAACTAAATCGAAAAAATTATTGGACAATTTTATTTTCTGAAAAGAAATCCAAATGAGGAAAGTTTCACTAACAATGTTAATATAAAAATATTAATATTCAAATATCTTAATTAAAAATGCCACTACAACATTTATTATTCAAATCAATCATGACGACTTACAAGTAGGAAACACCAGGATTTAATTATTCTAAATAATAAATTTTGCAACTACATTATATCCATTTAATATAAGTATATGCATATATAGCTAAAATAGTAAGATTTATAACAAAAAATAAATCAAACGAATAAACAATATAAAGATGAAGGTATGAAATTATCATAAATATGCATTACAATAATTTTATATAATTAATAATTAATGAATACATAAATGTTTCTTTTAACAAGTTATAAGAAATCTTGTTTCAAGATTTAAAGTTTTTTTTTTTTGAACTTGGTATTGCAAGAATAATGGTATTTTTTTTTTTTTTTTTAAATAAAGCTTAAACAACTTCAGATGTTCATTTTCAGATGTTTGTTTTTAGTCACATTAAATGTATTCTGTATTTTCATGTGAGTTACTTTAAAAAGCAGTTAAATAGTAATAATAATTAATAATGATTTTAAGAATGAAATCATTACATAATTTTCTTGTATGTAGGTACATATATAAAATTTAAATCTAAAAAATGTAGCAATCAAAAATTTAGTTATTAGAAATAGAATCAAAGTGTTTGTGATCTGATTCAAGAAAGAATTAAAAGAATTGAAATGATCCTATCTTAAATCGTTATTGATATACCTACTCCAGGTTTAAATAAATTGCGTTTCTTTACAATTTGGCACTCTTAAATATTTAATATTGGTTTTATTAAAACTAGTTCTGAAATTTCATTCGTAATTTTTATGTGTTATTCTAAACTAAAAACATTTAAAATATTGTTAAAATATATATTATATAATTTATTTATTTTTTTTTTTTTTTTTTTCAGATCTGGGGAATGGGAGTGACATAGATAATGATGACAATATTTCGTCTCTCTTAAATACAAAAGGTAAGCATGGAATATTTAACTTCAAGTTTAGGTACATGTATAAACGTGAAACTTACCTTATTTAGTTATATTTACATAAAAGTTTTCAAAGTGTAGCTACTGTTTCTGGACTATCTTTTTAGAAGATCGGGACAATATATTTAAGAAATGAAAACTATGTATAAATACATCTGTATAAGAATTTTAACATAATTTGTAATTTCGGGATTGAACACAAAATTTGTCAGTAAAAGAATTTCTCACTACCATGATGAAATTTTTAACTGCAATATAAGTATCGTTCGTTCCTCGTATCTATATGTACATTAGTATGTTTACTTTTAATTATTGTGTTAATAAAATTATTGTGTTCTCAAGTTCTCGATGAAATTAACCCCTATTGAAAATTTTTTTAAACGTGCTTGAAAAATAACAAATTGCTTATAAGCGACATCTCTTTTAATTTATCAAACTTCACATTTTGTTTTCGAAAGATATTTTAATTCGGTATATCGAAGCTTTTTGCTGAATAAAATAAGCTTAATAAAAAAAAAGTTTAAAAAATGAATTTGGATAATTTTAAGTTTAGCAAAACTTTGCTAAAAGCTTTTTTTAAAAGCTTTTAATAAACTTTTTCTTAACTTCAGATTCTAAAAAGCTCATTATTCGAAATAAAAGTGACCAAATTTAATAATAAAATTATTAGTTTTCAAACGTTCCAACAACGTATCAAAATAATCAATTTGAAAATATAATCAAAATAAAAGAAAACATTTTTACATTCACCAACTACAGAATTTATTAGAGTTATATACTTGCTCTTATAGTTTTGACTACACTCGGTTCTAAACATTTGGATTTGAAAACAATTTAATTTAGTAACGCATTGTTATAACATAAGTCAATGTAAATGTCAGCTGGAGCTCCTGAATAAATGTGGGAGGTTTAATTTCTATTTTAAATTCTCCTAAAATAGTAGTTAGTTCGTGGAATGTAAGTAACCACTTACGTAATTCTAGATCGAAAATAAGTCAATAATAAGGAAGATTTAAGTACTTATAATATAAGTACTATATAATTATAGTTTATAATAGGTATGTTTATTAATTTATTCTCATTAATTATTTGAAATAGTATGTATGTAAATGCTAACATTAATAAATATAATGTTTAATATTTTTCTCTTTCACCAACAATTATTTGCTCCTGTTACAATAATTATTTATCAATAATTGATTGATTATAAATATTGAACTATGTATTTTAAAAGGCGTAGTAGCAGTATTATTATTAGTTTGACGTTACTTTGCTCAATAAAATTTATCTTAAATCGGTAGGATTTAGCAGCTGTAAAATATTTTTGCAGAAACAAAAATTATAAATTAAAAACTAAATATCAAATAATAATAATAATTATCATTATATTCCATATTAGTTTTCTATGTTTTGACGCTCATTTATTGATAATATTTGCTTCAGACTAATTGAGTTTAACAATTGTGGCAGCTGGCAAATTTCAATGAGAACACGATAAATAAATATTAATAAAAGTTTAGAAAAATATATTAATTATTTGAACATTTGGCGCCAGAAAAATTTTAATTCAATGTTATATAAAAAATAATCCTTATTAATAATTGTATGTGATAGCAGTAATTAATAATATAAGAAAAACAATTTATTTGAATTGCATGATCTGAGCGTGATCCTCTAATCTCTTTATTAAACATATTTGCGGAAATAGGGACCAGTGGAAAATGTAAAGGGGAAACATATCTAACTCTATTATTTCATTTTTCATGAACAAGGATATTTATTTCTCATCAAATATACATAATGTTAATAGTAGATTATTGTATATGTAAACTAAATTTGTTATTAATTAAGAGTTCTGTATACACAAAAATACATTAACACGAGTCAATACTTATATCACGAGACCGAAGGTCGAGTGATATAAATTGACAAGTGTCAATGTATTTTTGTGTAAATACAGAACGAGTTGTATAACAAATTTTGTTTACATATCCAATATACTGTTTTAATGCGTAGGGGAGAGGTAGTTGCAAGGAGAGAATATTTTTTCTTCTAATTTTTTCTCATTTTTTTTTTGTATTTGGCTGTATTGAAATATTGTGAGAGATATTATTTTTGTTTAGGTATTACGTAATATTCAATACGAAACATCTAAATGATTTCATTATTTACGCTGATGCATCTAAATTTTTTCATTATATACGCTGATGCATCTAAATTTTTTCATTATTTACGCAGATGCATCTAAATGATTGCATGTGTATTGACGCATATAATACTCCATTTAGTGATCTAAATTCTATAGCACTAAATACAACATAACGATCCCCAACGCATTAAAATTTATTATTCTTATGATTATGATGATTTAGCTTTTAAAAATTTAAACGATATACACTTATATTCAATTTTCAATTAATAGATCAGCTAGAAATTCGGGTTAATTTGCAGTAATGTGCAATGAGAACTTTTATTATTTTATTTTGTTTTAAGTATTATTTTAAGAGTTGATATTATTGACAAACTAAGAACAAATTGGTCAAAAATGTCAATCACAGAATATACAATTTTCATTTCATGTTTTCAATGATATCAATAAAAATTTGCTTTGTAATTTTTTTTTCATAATTTCAATATTAATCGATTTTAAAAAAGTTGTTGTTAGTTGGATTGGGAGTTATCGATTAACCGAAAACTTTGATGACTTTTTCCTACACTCATCAATCTATTGCAATTAGGGCCTGCAATACCGGTATACCGGTATACCGAATACCGGTATTCTGAGAATATTTTTTAAAACCGAAATACCGGTATTATGACATATAAATACCGGTATTTCGGTATTTAAAATATCATACATTTGAAATTTATTTAAATCATACATAGGGTTGCCAGTTTTTAAAAACCCGAAATCTGGACAAATTTAAATTTTATTGGTTCAAATCTGGACAAATCTGGACAAAAACTAAAGAAATCTGGATAAAAATCTGGACAAAAATTATATGATTTTTTTAAAAAATTTACCAAGAAATAAATTAATTTAGTTTTTTTCATGGATCAATATAATTTTATTGCTTTTTAATTCATACTGAATTCTTATTATAAAGATAGAAAATTGTTATATAATGATTCAATCTGCATTATATAAAACCAGTGCATTTTTTGTAAAGAAATAGTCTGTGGAACTGAACATATTTCTAGGTAGGTAGTAACCAATTCTCAAACACCTAACTCAATTTTTCACTTTCAATGAACAAAAAAGATAGAATATTAGCACTTACCACTATAAAGTTATGATTTTTGGATTTTTCAGACATTTTTCTACATAAATCGGGATTGTTTATTTTATTTTATTTTTTTTAAATTCGTAGAATAAAGAAAAAAACCCATTTTCTCCTATTCTCAGTCTCAGCCACCCAAATTATATATTTGTTTTTGTATTAATTAATAAAATTATCAATTTATACAATTTCTTTTAAATTTTTAAATAAATCACCAATACCGGTATAATACCGGTATACCGGTATTTATTTAAATACAATACCGAAAACCGGTATTGATTTTTGTCTCCGGTATTGCAGGCCCTAATTGCAATTGAAAAATAATATCAATTTCAGAGCCAAACATATTTATACTTTAACATTAATGTTATTTTAATTTGTCAACTACTCAATAAAAAATTTAATAATCGTGATTAGATAGATATTAGTTCCATTATGAATATAATGTTTTTTCTCACATGTGTACGTTCCCCATACACATATACATAATATATTAAAAGGCGCGTGGTATTTTCAATTTAAATTTCCATTTAAATAAATACGTTGTATAATTATGCATTTTTTAGCTTTATGATGGTTAATAACGATAATGTTTGTAACTATTATTATATATGAATACATAGTATATTATTATAAATAAATGCAAATTAAAACCATTGATCGATAATAAAAATAGTTTTCATATATAGAAGGACATTGAAAAAATAAAGGATTATTAAATACTTTTTGCGTTGTATATTTTGAAACTATTATGCGGTCATTTTAAAGAAAAGGTCAAAGTTAAGGTGACATGAAAAAAAAAAAAAAATCAATACACGAAAACTTTTATATCGTGATTGCATGTTTAATTTAACTATTTTAAAATAGAGTATTCTTAGAGCCCGTTCCCAAACTGAGACTATTTTAAATCGTAAAATATACCTTTTCTGCTAAAGAAAATTCCTTTTTTTCAGAAATAAAAATAGGCTTGACATTTAATCTGTATCATCTGCAATGTCTGTTTAAATTTTAAATTTTTTGTTTTTTTTAAAAATGAGGTGCACTAAAAAGTACACCTATAAACAGAGTTTGTTATGGGAAATTTAAAATTTCCCTTTGCAGATTTTTAAAATATAAAATATCATTTCGGAACGATTTTTACGTCAAAAAATCTTGATTTGTAAAATAACAGCTGTAAAATCGTGTCGTTCAAAAACTAGAAATTCTAGAAATTAAAAAAAATTTTCAGTTTCTAAAATAGTCTCAGTTTGGGAACGGGCTCTTAGTAATGAGTGTCGTGAAAATTATACGTGTAATAAAAATACATTTAAATTGTTGAGTTATAAAAAAAGGCATAAAAACCTAAAAACATTTACTGAAATTTTCGTAAGTCGAGATTCGAGATTTGAAACAAAAAAGAAACGTATGTTTCATTATTTATAATACTTAACAAGCTTTAACAGAATAAATCGTAGAGGATAAGAGCACGTTAAATTTAACCCATCATAACATTGTCTTTCTTTTGTCGACTTTAATATCATCTGCATTTTTATTCGACCGAGATAACAAACAAGTTGGCAAAAAGTAATTTCAAACGATCAAACATTTGAAAATTTTACCTTGTCTCTCAAAATTTAATAAATTAAAATCATATCGGTCATTAACATTTACCTTTTTATTTTTTCAGATTCTGAATTATCATCTTTATCACATGTTGGTAAGTTTATTATTCAAACAAAAAAATAATTTTTATTATCAACACTTAATGAATTTAATTTATTTCTAATAATATTCTAATTAGATACTTGTATGAAAAAAAAAAAACTATTTTAATAACAATAATCAAACATTTTTATCATGTTGAATATGAATTTTATCTCCAAACCCTTTTATTAAAATATCCATCTCCTTTATTAGAGTTTACTTGTTAATTAAAATTACGACAGTTTTTGTAATTTTCTTAATGTCACAATGCTAACTTCCCTTTGGAATACATTTTTTGTTACATATAAAGCTTACAATATTTACATGTACATATATTAAATACAAATATCTCTAGTGCAAACAAACTAAATTATTTGCTTTTGTCGGTTTGATACGGAAGATAGGTAGATAAATATAATCAGTGCGTTCAACTGTTTAGGGCATTTCTTATGTCTGTGTCAGTAACTTTTTAGCATAATCATAATTACAGGAGGTCTTTAATACTTATTAAACTTAGATAAAAATAATCAATTTTATTTTGTTGATGTAACAATTTGTTTTTTATGAATGAAAATGAAAATGATTTAGCTAGTCTTTTCTTCTTATATAATAACAATAAATAAAAACAATTTAATATATAAATTAGATTACAGAAATTATCAAATCAATCATAATTATTGAATAATCTTATAATGAGAATTTTGGTTATCAGAATTATATTACTATAAGTAAAGCTTGCTTAAGAAGTGTAAAGTTAATTATTTCAATTTTAGATTAGTTTTCTTACATGATTAATAAGTATACTTTTATTTTACTTAAATGTTAAACTTTTATGCAATACTAATTTATTATAGGTTTTGTAAATAATTGAGATATAATAAAACTTATCAATATGAACTACAAAAATTATAAAGGTCCAACTTTTATTCATATTGCGACAATTATAGAAAAATAATTAATGAATTATATAAATTTAGAAATTTTTAATAGAATGATTCTAATATCCTACTTATCTGTCAAACAGTAAAAATTAATTGAAACTAAAATAAAATAGGTTTAATTTATTTATATATTTATTGGTTTATTAACTATTAACTAATGTTACAGTTTAGTATAATATAAAAACATTAATATGAATTCAAAATCAAAAATATATAAAATAAAAATACAGTAGGAAAGAAAAAATGAAAATTCAAATGAAAAAATAAAAAATATAGTTAAAATAAATTTAAATATATATTAAATAAAATGTGATTAAAGATAGTTGATTTCAATTGAAAAATCGAAGCTCAATTTTAATATAAATATTTTATCAAATTTAATTATTACTAGAAGCGTGTCAGATATCATTAAAATAAAACAATTCAAAACCGCTTTTATAAGTTGATAAATAATATTTCCGAAAACTAGACAGATATCAATTTCTCCATAAAAACCACAAAGTATAGAATCGTCAAATCATTTTAGACTTCTTGGCAATTAATTAAAAACTAATGCAAAGATTGAACTCTTGGACTGACAAAGTTTTTCGAGGGACTAAGTCTAGTAAAATTGAAATTATTTAGTAAGTACGAAGGCTTACGTGTTAGATTTTTATATGAAACCTGAACGAAGAACCAAGAAATAAATTACATAACCTGAAATATGGTTTTAAATGTACCCATATAATAATTGAATTATAACGCAATTTAATATGTAGAATTGAATATATTTCAAAAAACATTTAACGCCTTTGTTACAACAATCAAGCTATACAAGTTATTATTAGGCAATTTAATACATAGGTGTAAATTCAATGACAAGGCATACTTCTAAATCAAATATTTAATCAAATTTGGGTTTTTTTTTAGCTAAATCTACCTAATAAAAAACTACTTATATATTATTATAGAATTACAGAGTTTATTAAAATAAAAAAAATATTTGATTCATTATGAAAGATAACTAAAATTTGAATATCACTGACCGTAATCAATCAAATCCACACTTCAATTCTTAAAATAGAATATGTAATTTGTTGCCAATTTAATTCTGTCAAGTAGGTAGTTTGCGTTAATAAAAACTAATAGTTCATAATGTTAATAACCTACCAAATTTTATATTTCATCATTCTTATAAATTATATCAAAAAGAGAAAATATATTATAAAATTAAACGTTGATTTTTATTATGATTTTTAAATTACTGTTTTCAATTTGATGTTCTTGAAACATTTGAAAAAATAATTTTTCTTCATTAACTATTAATTCGTCATTATTTTGATTCCTGTATCCTAGCTTCTTCATCATTTGGTTGTAATTTGACAAAAAAAAATTAAATATTTTAAATTGAAGTCACACAAATTAAATATTTTAAATGAATATTGTATTAATAAATTGATTAATGAATTTTAATAATAATTTATTGTTATAAAAGAAAACAACTCTGTGGAAAGTTATAATAGACATTCGTATCTAACTACTAATCCCCACCACACGAAGTTGAAATTTCTTTTTAATTGAATTTTGATTTTCATGAACCATACTTTACTTCTAGTAAAATTTAAACAAACGAAGATCTTTTTCTATTAACGATTTTTAATCTTTTTTGTTAGAACTCTTTAAGATAATGAACATGACATTTTCGTTTATTCCTTTTTCACCTTTTAGTAGGAAGTATATGTCATATTTTAATATAAATACTTATCATAAAACTTGAGTTCATTAAAATTGTCAGTTCATTCAATAATTTCAAATAAAATTTTCACAATAATTTATTACTTGAAAAATATACCTACTATAATTTTTCAATTTCTGACTAATACCGCAATTAAATAATTATAAACACGAGCTTGAGTGCGTTGAAAAAAAAAAACGTAAAATAATTAAACACTTAACCTCGATTTGAATTTCTATCAATAAATCAATCATTGATAAATTTTTAAATTAGATGAAGCCGTCGAATACATATTTTATGTTGTAAAATATAATTGCGCCTTTATTGTTTTATTTTATTTAAAAATGATCCAATTTTAATAACTTTTGCTTATCAAATGTATTCATTATAAACCAAGCTTATGTAAATTATTAAAATAATTATCGTTTTACACACGAATCTTTTGGAACCAATAGTTTGAGTATTTATTTCCATTTTAATCATAATTCACCTAACCTAGTTTTGCACAAAAATTTTAAGTTTTCATTTAAGTACTAGGCGGTCCCATATATGGCTGTCCTACATATCTCAGTGAACAACTTATAATTCAAAAATCTTAATCGATGAAAAAAAATTATTGTGTTTTATGTACTACATACATTACATCGATCTCTTAAAGTGAAAATGCTTGAACATCCATTTTTTAATTTATCTATATTTAGTGTCATTATATATATATTGGAACTTTAAGTATATAATTAAGAATTGCATGCCTACTAATAATATAGAAAATTATATTTTTTTACAACCTCGAAATTAAGCTTAAGAACACAAATGATAAAGTTAAGAGTGCACAATAAATAAACACAAGCATAATTCGTTACGCTTTACATTTAATTGTGATATATGCATGTGCTGCTCCCATTAATGACTTTCTTAATTATTTTTAATTAATAACCCCGACCCTAGCATGTACTATTTATACACAGTTTTGGATAATTTGAAAAAAATTACTGAATCTAATTAAAGATATTTACCTATTATTTACAACAATATCTAAACCTATGTTATGTGAATAAAAAATTTTACTTAGTGGTTTTTTATTCCCTAATTAAAATAAAATTGGTATAAAATGACTAATGTTTATAGGCATGTATGAGTTCAATAAGTGAATTAGTTTTCTATTTGTAGAAAACATTATTATTATTATTATTATTATAATAAGTGAATAATTTAATTATGACCTTGCTGGAAAATCGATGACATTTTGTTAACATGTGAACATAACGTGAAACTACTAATAAACTAATGAAATCTATAAAATAATTGTGGGGTTAGGAGACATATGTTTGACGAAAAGTTCTAAATAAATAATAATTAAATATTTGCGATAAATTAAATGATACAAATGAGTTATATTTATTTTATAAACAAGCACAAAAAAACCTACATATATAATCCAAGGTATTTCCATTGTATTTTTTTTTTCTACAGAAATTCGAACTAAATTGAAAGTTAGAAAACTCATATTCATTTGATTCTTGATTTTATAAAAAGTCGCGTGAAAAGTTTTTTTTATATTGCAGAAAGAAACTGCCTTTTGTTGTCATCATTTGATTTAATTTATCTATTTCAACTTTATGTGTGTAGTACGATGTAGCCCTTCTGTATAATAAAAAAAAAACTACAATACTAATATTTATACTCAACCGTCATCCCATAATAATCCGTCTCCAATTTATTATTCCATACGGATATAGAGTGAAAATTTATTGTGGCAATTCACTTGAAGAAAATTATTATATTTTGATATTTTTATTTCCTAGAATTTGAATGTTTTTTAAACAGAATTTTTTAGCAAGATTATAATATAATCCAAAATTTAGCAAGAAATGAATATATAAATATTTTGGCTTTATATTGTGTTTGTTTTGATTTGGTAAAAATTTATTTACAAACATTAAATTGTAAAATACGTCAACGAAACGGATTTAAAAATTATATGTACTATTTAGAAATTGTATTTTCTTAATATAATTAAATATTTCAATTTTTGTTATTAAAAAAGTTGTTTTTTTTTTTCTTAAATAAACCTTAATATAAGTTCATTCTTACATTATATATAAATCGCAAAATCAAAAATATATGCATTTACTGAAATGGAAATACATAATATCACATCATATCATACGTTTTTCAATAATTATTGACATTTAATTAATGAAATATCTAATGTAGAAAGAATTTCTTGAAAAATTCAAAATCAATAATTAATTAATTTTCAATTTTATTAAAAAAAATGTTGCTGTCAAAAATGCATGTTTGAAGCTATTTTCATTTGAAAACATTTGAAGATATTTTCATAAATTTTCTGAACTTTTACTCACTACTTCAGGCAAAATTTTTTAATCAATGCATAAAGAAAGTATATTTATGAATACCTTATTTAAGTTATATTTTTAAAATTTCATATTTGCTAAATGAAATGAAATATTAAACAAATTATCATTTTATTTACGTCACTTTCAAAGTACAAAGTTATAATAACCACAAGTGTAAGAAAATTAAATTAATGCAATTTAAATAACAATAAAAATAAATTCTGCCATTCAAAACACTGCGGAGCTGTCCTTAAAATGTTGTTTTCTATATTTTTTTAGGTGCATAATAATATGAACAAAATGATATATTAATAAAAAAACAGAAAGTACAACAACGACGACGACGACGACGGTAATAAAAATCATAAAAAACCATGCATATTTTCCCGTTTATGTACTATTATGTAATTTAAATGTGACGTCAGGGAAATATTCCTATTGAGAAAAAAAGCGCCAAATAAATTATAATAAATAAAAATGTCACACATTGTGAGTCCCTTCTTTGGGGTTTAATTATATATAATTTTTTTTTTTTACTTTCATTATCAGTAACATTTGATGATAACAAAAAAAATATCGTAATAACATAATTTTATAAGTACATATACACATACTTCTTATTTATTTATTTTCTTTGAAGATTGCAATGAGAACAGGGTATTTATATTTTTATTAATTTTATTCATATATTTTTTATTTCATTTTTATTGTTTATTTAAAACAAAAATATACGATTTTTATAATCAAAATAATTTTCTTTATTTTGAAATTGAGTTCTGAGATAAAATAATAATATTTTGTTTTTCTCACCTTATGAAAAAAAAAAAAAAATATTTTAATTCTACGATTAATTAAAACAAAAATTTACGCATTTCATTTTTAAAAATTTCTTAAAAAATATATTATATACATAATAGATGTATTGTACAAATAGTAAATAATATTATATTTTATTAATCGTATATAATAAATGATAATGAAAAACATTTTAATTACATTTTGTAATATGCGTATAATAATAAAATCTATATATCTAATCTCTACAATCAAGACGCAATAATTTATCAATCATAGATAAAAAAAACCTAGTTTCTTTGTTGAATGCAATCCATTTTTACGGATTTATTACATCTATTAATTAAATTAATGTTAAGAACTTCCAGACCCGATTTTTTTTAAGTTCCGTTCAAACAAAACCGTTCTGTGTTTCCAGTTTTTGATCAATACTCAAAAATTTTTTTATGCAAAAATTAAATAATCAAATAAGAAAGAAAGTAAGCAATAACTACCTACCCGAAATAAGTCATTCAGAAAAAAACTACGGATATATTTAAGTAAAAACTGACTAATTTCAATATATTCCATTCTTGCATTGGACCAGCTACAAAAAGTTAAAGTTTGAAAAAAGAAACAAATAATTGAAGATAAAAATATACTAAGAATACATATTACATTTATTTAAGTATGTTAAAAAAAATTGAATATTCAAGAAAAACATTTTTATGAAATCAATGATACGAAAATATGTTTATTAAATGAATCCCATCTGCTTAATTAGAATACATTTCAATTTTAACCCTTAACAGTCAACTTTGACTTTGAATAACAACGTCTACAACTACTGAGAATAAGCTGAAAATATATTTATAATTCTAAATTGAAAAAAAAAATTTAATTCGATTAAAAACAAATAACAATAATTAAAATATTATTTTTAAATAAAAAAAAAATATTTGTTTTTTTTTTTTATTTTTACATTACGACAATATTATAGTGTAAATATAGCAAGCAAACAACTGCGGCATAGAAACATAATAAATAAAGTGTGCGAAATATAAAATCGAAATATAATATCACTTAGGTAAATTGTAAATAAAATTAATAATTCAAAATAAATAATAATATGTTTTCATTTTTTTATAATAATTTTAGAAAAATCAAAATAAATTTTCGCTATGATAAGAAAAAAATAATTTATTTATAATCAATTTTTTTTTTATATTTTTTATATTAAAAATAAGTAATGTAAGGTCATTGTGTTCTACAAACAGTTTACATTCAAGACTAAAATCTATATATAGAATAATCTCAAGGGTCGGCAACATACGGCCCGCGGGCCAGATACGGCCCATTCGGTTTTTTTTTTTGGCCCTCCAAGATTTTTATTGCCGCCTTGTTATTCGGCCTGATTTATTCTTCTAGGCCTTTTTATAATTTTTTAACTTTTTTACAGCAAAAAAAATTAAAACTATCAAAAACTATCCATTCAGAACCTCATATTTATATAATTCAGCTTTTAAAAAAATTCTATTACTACAACTTTTTGCATTATTCAATAAATGTTGCATTAAAAATATTGTTTTCTGCTAAATATTGATCGCCAAATTTTCTGAAGGGCTGCTATTGTTGTAGCATTACGAATTGTAAATTAAGTAAATGAAAGAATTAATCCCACAAAAAAATTGAAAAATCTGCATCTGGCCCAGTTGATGAAAGTCTTGCCGACGCTTGTTCTAGATAGAACCTTTAAAATTAAACCTAAAAAACAAAACTTAATAATTAAGGTATAATTAAATTAAATTTTTACTGAAAATTTGTAGGCCTTCTTAACCTTAAGCTTGTATTTCGAAAAACTTCAAATGTGTAATATTTTATTTGGGATCTGATTCTTTTAAGATCTGGATCTTGTTCTACAATATTATGTAAAGAGCTAAAAACGTTTTTAATGAACTTATAGCACTAATTAATTTTGAAAAAAAAAAAAACGTTTATGCGGCTTAACCTAAAGATAAATTGAATATTAAAATAATTTTATTTAGTGTAATTTTCTTGAATTTAAAACAAATAAGCTAATGAAGCAGAAAGTGTGTTAGTTATCTACAGAAATTTAATACTAATGAATAAAAAAAATAAAAAAAAATTTTTGTTTTTGATTTGTCTTGGTCTTTTGAAATTTAATTCCAGCAGAGGAGAAATTAATATATTTGTTGCTATATGAGTTTGAGATTGATCAATAATAATTAATGTTTTGTTATTTTCATGAAACCTTATAAATTGTCTGACTTTTCTGCCAAATCCAAAGTTTTTTTTTTATGAATATATACGTAGATAACATTTAAACTTAATCTTTTGATATAAATTTTTTTTTTTTATATATTATGTAAATATTATTATTTAATTTTATAAATATATCAATTTTAGCTTTTGATTGAAAGCTACATCTCTAATCCTGAGCAAAAAATAGGTATATACACCGCTCTAATCATCTAAACAAATTCTAAACAAATTATTGTTAGATTATCTAAGTAAATGTCATAGTGTCACAGCTTGACGTAAAGATGTGTTAGATTAGTTTTTTCTTTTTTTTACACAAGAATGGCCAGTCGAACTTTTATTAAAATAACACTTAATTCAAGTGAGACCCACGATCGAACACGCCGTAGGATAATGGCAATACCACTACACCATGACGGCCAACAAACCTAGATCTTATAATAAACATGCATCATACTATTTTTTTTTCACCATAAATCAGATTTTTTGATTTCTTAGAATATAAAAAGATAAGTTAAAACACACAAAATTTGAAGGCAGGGTCCATTTGTACACATGTATGTAATAATTATACCTACCTTATGATAAAGCTCGAATCAGAACTAAGCAATCTGTTTCATTATTATGACAATAGCTTCGAGAAATCTTATACATAATTTGAAATCATTTGACAGATTTCAATTTAAAGACGATGACATTTAATTCTATATAGCCACTGTGTCTGACCAGGAATAATGTAAAAATAAATTTTATTGCATAAACATAAATCATATTTTCATCAAAATTTTTAAAGATACTTTGTATACAAATTAAAAAAATCAACAAAAAAAAAACAAAGTGAAATAAAAAAAAAGTTTTCTTTATTTTTTGCAGACACTTTCATTTTGTTGGTTGAAAAATTATTTATATTTAGTTTGATGAAACAAAATACAATCATGGTTCTTTAGAGCTGTTGTTCTTAATAAATTATTTTTAGATTTTCGTTTAGCTTGAAAATGCCAACAATAAAAATATGTATATTATATCTAATTTTAAGTTTTCCGCAAATATATAAACATAATTTATCGAAGAAGACAAAAATATAAAGTAAGAATACAAAATAATTTCTCTCCAAAGCTTTCCAGCTGCTATCCGGAATATAATTTCCATTGTTTTAGCTTAATATAGTTAGCTAAATGGCATTTTATCATCAGTTATTTAAACAAAAAAAAATTTCTTTCTCAATTTTGCTCTTAAAGACTTGTTTTTAGAACTCTATACGGGCATCAACATTTTGATTCTTTTCTTGCACGTCTTATAAAGTTCATATTTGAGATTTTGCGTCTTCAAAGCCAGCTAATATATATATTTATATATATCTGAAAAATTGTTTTTATTAATCTTTTTAATAGATTTATATTACGATTATCCGTTGTTCCAATTAAATTTTCTTGAAAATGTTGATTTATTACAAAAAAAAAAAAAAAAGGAAAATAAATTAAGAAGAAAATAAGAAAATTCAATTTGTCACCAAGGCGTGTGCTCTATACACAATTTTCATTTTCTTTTTTTTGATCATAAAGAAAATTAAATTATTTCCTGAAATTGTATAGTAAATAAAATTTAAAGTTAAATAACCTGAATTCAATTACTTGGAACTGTTGAATACAAAATTTATTTAAAATTCACATAATTATTATTTATCAGGAAAAAAAATTATAACTAGATTTATAGGTCATTTCCATATGACTGTCTCACCATTTCTTTTGAAAAAAATTTTAATATTAATGTGATTATTTATTGAAAGGCTCTTAATCCATGATAATTTTATTAAATTATTTTATAGTATACCTATATGGCTACATTTATAAAAGTAATTCCAGATTTAATGACTTTACTTTAAAAACAAATTTTTAAAAATTATATATTTTCGCTCTCTTTGATGAATCATTAAATTTCTAATGTCAAATAAATCCGTAGACCGTAGTAAATAATCTTAAAAAAAAAAAAAAAAAATTCATCCTAATGATGAATAAAAAGTCAAGGTTTTCATACTAAGATAACAATTTTGCAAAGTTGTTTGAACTTAAATCGTTGTCGTTCAAATTGAATTAAGAGCCCACTAGAGTGAAATAGACTGTTCTATCTTCCTTATAAATGAACCGATTTTTATAAGTCAAGAAAAATTTTTAATGCTTAAAAGACGTGCTTACCTTTTAATTTTTTTTTATTGTAAATTTAATTTTTTTTATAAACGAAACATTTTTCATATAGTTTTAAAATTTAAATCTAAAATATCTCAAAAGTTTAGTTTTTTAGAGTTACTTAGTATTCACAGAACGATGACGCGACGTCGTTATATAGAAATTTAATATAAAAAAAAAATTTATTATTAGAAAATTTAATACAATTTTTTTTTATTTTATATTTATAGAAACTTATCTAATGAAGTCTGAAGAAAATTAATTTTGTTTTTCTTTTTTTTTTTTATTCTGCATAATAAAGATTATTTTTAATTCTCAGACACTTGGGAAGCAGTTGTTTCAGATATTTAAATATCGCAATTAATTAAAGTAAAATTATGTTTTGATTTGAAGGTCAAAGAAATATTAGCGCCAAGATGATCAAAAAGAATAAAAAATATAAGCTTATTGTGCAATTGGAACTCAAAGTCGAAGAGTAAAACATTTTATTACATAATATAGTTATGTTTTTCTTATTACATTTTTTTTTATCATTATTTGTAATAATGATTAAGTAGATCTTAATCTGAACAATAAAAAATATAGTATTTTAGAAAGAAAAACTTAAAAGAATGATATACGTATTATGCTCTATATACTAAAAAAAAATATCAAATGTATATTTCACACAAAGAGAGTATAATAATTGTTGTGTCATTTTGATTTCTTTATTATTATCATAAATGTTTATTTAAATTAAAAATAATAATAATAATAATAATAATAATGAAGAGCTAATGAAAATGTAAAGATCCACAGATTTTGATTAGCACGAAGTAAAAAAAAAAAAAAGTTTATTTAAGTAAAAATATGAAATGACGAAGAAAGCAAAAGATTTGAATAATTGAAATTTCAAATACAGAGTTGAGATAGAACTTCTTATACTGCTTCACATTTTTAGATGATGTTTCCAAACATTAGTTCAACTCGTGATTATCATAATGTGTGAAATATGTATATGAGTATATAATTTTTTTTTTTTTTTTTTATATTATAGGTCAAGTTTACTGTCAAAATTCATGGTACACAAATATTTTCCACTCTAATAAAAAATAAGAAGAAACGATTTTGTAAATTGTTTAATGTGTATCTGTTATAGGTTTAAATTTAAACTTTTGTGAATCTATTATCAGACTAGCTAGTACAAACAATGTTGAATGTACTGTAAATATTAAGTTGTTTTAATTTGAAAATTGAAAATTAAAAAAAAAAAATTATCAAACGCTATTAATTAAAACTACATAAAAATAAAATAATAATTATGTATAAAACACAACATAAATACATAAAAACATTTAGAAATTAAGAAGAAAAAAAAAACAAGATTCGATAAAACGTCATAGTTTATTTTTCCTAATAAAATTTGTTTTCCCATATCCTAAAATTTGGCAAAACGACAAAAAAAAATATTTAAATTGTATATAAAAAAAAAAATTTCGATGGCATAAATAATATTAATTTTTATTTATAGAAAATATTGTTCTTTGAAATTAATTTTTTTTGTTTTCTGTCACTCTTTTCTAGTAAAATTTATTATGTTATAAAACCAAATGTAAAAAAAAGTAAAAATTATAAATAGTATAGTCAATAATTTTCTAATTTCGAGAAACCTATATTAATTTTTGAACTGTTTAAAGTTTATTTCAGTGATTGAATAACATTAAGCTGACAGTAGAGATAGTTCAGTTGAAAAAACTAGAAACTGAAAATATGTTCAGTTTCACAGCTTAATATTTACTGCTTAATTATTGATGAATTTTTAGTTTCCTGTAATATGAGTGCGCATACTGCTACATGATGTGCTTTCTTATTGACTTGTACGACAAATAAAAGCAAATCAATTTATTTTAATTTCGTGTATAATAAATTGATTTACTTTTATTATGTTCTATACTTCAATAAAAAAGCTTCGCAATAGCATTTTTGTCTTGAAGCTGAAAAACGCAATTTGTAGATATTAATAATTGATTGATCAAAATTTGAGCTTACAAACCAATTCTTTTAAATATATCTATTTATTCAGTTGTGAATGTTGTAAATTTTGTCTAAAAGCAGATATCTTGAAATATGCTTTTCTGTGACCGAAATGTCAAACTTTTATCAAACATATTGTTGAATGTTTTATATTTATTTATTTAAAAAAAAAGTGTTATTTAATATTCCATGCACCGAGCACAAATGGTTTGTTTGATGAGCATTAATGAAATATGGACGCACCAGTACCTACATCATATTTTTCATATAAAAGATTAAAACCATTCTTAGTATATGCAAAGCGAAATCTTATACTTTGTGATCTCTGCTAAAAGACATAATTTTCATTTGCTAAAAAGCTATATTTGTGAAACTATAATAATTTGTTATTTTTTATTTTGTTATTATTTATGGTATTTAGTTAATAGTTACATATCACGAAAAAAAAAAGGATGGACAAAGATATATACCAGCAACATACATCGTAAACATACGTACATATAGTATGTAGTAAATAAAATTTGGGTCAAATAACTTGATTTTTTTTTTAAGAAATCAGACACGTGCTAGCTTAAGGTTTGGTTTCAAGTATATGGAAAGTTTACTGTCAAAAAAGTAATAAGCAGTAAATTAAATTTCGTTTCTTTCTTTTTTTTTGCTCACGAAGTTTGAGAAAAAAAAATTACAACGTATTTATAATATAATTAAAAATACCAAAAATATCCATTTTGTTATGAAAGTAAATTAATATGCCTGGCGCTTTTTTTTTTTTTTTTTTTATTTTTAATTATTCCGTCAATATTAATTTATTGTCAAAATAAACATAATATTAAATTATTTTTAATTCACGTTAATATTTACAAAACTTTAAATCACGCTCTGATTTAATGATTTTCATTTTAAAATTTTAAACCACTTTCAGTTTGTGTTTATATTATAAATTTGCTTTATTTGTAGAAAATCAAGTTTTCTTTTTTTAAGCCTAAATTAAATTTTGAAGTAAATTAAATTTGTGAAACAAGTTTTTCACAAGTGTTAATCAAATTAGACATAGAATGGCATTTTTTTGTGAATGGATTGATGAAGAAAACATGATGTTTCCAGAGTAGTATAGATAAGGTGAAACGCTCCAGTGATTTCAGTTATTTTATTTTTTATTCCTTTTTTTTAAATTTGTTTGAACAAATGAAAGGAAATCATGTTTCAAAAAATCTATGTAGCTATAAAATGTCTGTCTTTAAAAGCTTCACAGATTTACAAGTAATGAAACCGGTTTGAAAATAATAAATTATGCCAAAATTATCTCGTCGACAAACTTAAACTCAGAATTTATGTATTTTCTAAAACCGTACATTGATACACAATGTATTTAGTTATTATTTGATGGAATAGAATAGTTTTTTTTATTATACAAAAAAATTTCCAATAAAAAACTATTTAATGTATAAAAAATCCAATAAAATTAGTGAAATTGTAAACTTTTTCATTTTTATTATTTTGAAATAAAATTTATTTATTTTTGTTTTATTGATATCAATAACATGTATAAAAAAAATTAAATATAAAATTGTTTTATTTTGTAAATTTTAAAATCTAATCTTATAATACCTTGTCCTATATTCTTTAAATATATAATAATATATCACCATCAGTTCATACAAGAGTAATTAATCGGTCAAGTTTGACGTCATTGAAAAATTATGCGTCATGAGATAGATACACCATCATATAATGGAATAAAATATAGAATATTAAATTATTTCTCATAGGCATATATAAATTTAGGGAACAATATTATTAGTTAGTTTCGTTTTTATGTAAAACAATTATGTATGTATGATGAGAGAGGTGAACACATTTGGCACACCGTTCGATCAGAATCTTAGCAAATATTGTTCGAAAAAAAAAAATTATACATGCATTCGGAAGGTGGACTCAGTCGGTGGGATAATGTTTAATTGTTGTCAGCTTTTGGGTGATGTAGTCCACGTTGTATTTTAAAATATTTTATATATTGTGTGTATATGCTTATTTGAAATTTTATAAAGTATTGCGATATTTTTTAGGTATTAGTAGTTTATTGTTCTACATAATGGAACCTAGTTTTGCATATTTGTGTCATGTATTTCATAAAATTCCATATATATTCTTACATGAGCTTGAACTAAGCTAAATAAATAAATATAAATTACGGTTCTAAATTGTAATTACGGGCAGCATATGTATTGCACATAATTATATATATATATAATATATTTTAATTCCCTTAAATTTTCAATAAATTTTGCATTTAACACTGCCTAAACTATTATTATTTTAAAATATTATCCTAATAATTCAGTTGACTCCAGTTTAAATCACAAAAAATTTGACTTGACGACATAAAGCAAAGTTAACGATTTTTTTGTAATTAAATTCATAAATTTATCACATCTAATATCATCTGATTTAATTATTTTTTGATTATTAATAAATAATATATGTATGATGTATGTATAGTAAAATTTTTATAACACGAAATAAATAAATTATATATATTCAACGAAACTTCCTGAAATGGGAATCACATGACCGTGAAGGATAAAATAGAATTTTTTTTTAATTATTAATTATTTGCATAATTAAATAAAAATAGCATCCCTATAAATTTAATTATATATAGTTACATAAGTATTATAGATAGATTTTACTATGAAATTGAAAAACTTTTAAATATAATAAAAATAAAAAGTTTAAAAAAATTCAAAAAAAAAAAAATCATAACTAAATCACGCCACAAACTTAAAATTTTGCGACCATATTATTTAAAAGTTTTATAAATATTTTGTTTTATTTTCTTCTTTTTTTTTCAAATTAATATTCCTTGGCACAATTTCAATTTGTGAAAAAAAAAATAAAAATGTTCGCTGTCGCGTCTTTAAACTTTTTTTTTTAATTGTCCTAACCTTTAATATCTCTAAAAGCAAAAAAAAAAATTTTATGATTTTCAGAAACAACACATGACATAAAACAGCTTCTCGATTATTATTTGAATAATAATTTTATTTCTCAATATTTATGATATTTATTTTCACTTTTTTTTTTGTCTCGGTCGAGCAAATAAAAAGTCAAAACAGCTGCAAATCAAAAGTATATAATGCCTAAAATGTAAAACAAATAAAGATAATAATAAAAATAATAATATAAATATGATTTTAATTTAATGTTTTATACATATTATTAAAAATTTTAAAGTCATAGTGTAGCCATCATAATGAATTGTCATGCTATAAATGACAGAAAAAGTCACAGATTTATTCCTTAATATTATTTTTATACGGTATTATGTATGTACATATAAGCAAGCATATTATAGAACTTAGATGTAAGCTTAATGATATGGTTATAATTTTATTCTAACCGCTTTATATATTAAAGAATAATAATTAAAGGAACCAAAGTATTAATACTTGAATATTAAGAGTAATGTACGGAGCAGTGGTATAGCTATAAACTTTAGGCCCTTATACCACAATGATGGAAGGGCCCCTGTGAAAAAATGTAAAAAGTATTAAAGAAATACAAAAAAATTCTTTATAATTTTTATAATACGTTACATTATAAAAGTAATAATAATAATAATAATGAGAATATTAAATAACTAAATCAAAATTTCTTTTTTCTAGCTTTTGCATTTGCAAAATCGTTAATAAGATCACTCAGATGATCGTCAGATGATTCACCCAATTCATTCAATACGTATTTCACTACTCACTATACTTGCGAATAGGAATTACACTTGGTACAAAAAACTCAATACAATTCTAATGCATTGAAAAAAAATTTTGAATCATATATTACACTCGTTTCTTTTTTGAGTTGCACTATCCATATATGTATTGAATAAATAAAGTGTATTCACGAGTGATTTGTAATATAAGTGTACTCATGCATTTCTCTAAAAGCTTCGCTGCTGGATAATTAGTTTTTCATTCAATTTAAAGCTTGGACTGAATCAATTTAAAAAAAAAAAACTGTATTACAAGAGGGCCCCTATGCCTTGCTTACTCTTGCTATATGGTAGCTACGCCACTGGTACGGAGATTTAATCAACAACAACAATATTTTAATTAGATAAAATTATAATTCATTTTTGGTAGCTAAATTAATGTTTTTTCAGTTCCGA
The DNA here is from genome assembly GCA_964007475.1 of Hybos culiciformis. Classification (NCBI taxonomy): domain Eukaryota; kingdom Metazoa; phylum Arthropoda; class Insecta; order Diptera; family Hybotidae; genus Hybos; species Hybos culiciformis. The sequence continues at coordinate 10,588,117 of OZ023273.1, forward strand.
TTTCAGAGAAACCAAAGCTTTAAAAAAATAATCTTCATTTCATATCCCAATTTAGAACCATCGTGTATGGATGAAATATTTGAAATATTATTTTTATTGCATCTATGAAGACGCGATCCTCGACCTGGCTTGGTCACTTGAGCGAATTTGACACTATTCAAACTGTTTACCATTTCAATAAAATAAAATTTCTATCCGTAGACCAGTTCAAAATATTAAAAAATTAATGCATTTTTCCCAAAATTCTAAAAATAAAAAAAAATTACGAAAATATTTTTTTTAAAATATTAAAAAAAATTTAAATAAATAATAATATTATGTACTTTGAAGACATCAAAATAGCATTTGACGTCATTGTTGTGCTCATTATTTTTATTTTTATTTGTTTTTTTATTTTTTTTTTTATTTTTCGGGAATCAATATATCGCAATCATATCGATTTGGCTGTCCGATTTTACGAAAAGAAATATTAAAATTTTATTTATTAAATACATATGAATATAAGTAAAAGAACATCAGTTTCAATAATTTAACTCTAAAACTGTGTACGAAATTACAAAATTGTAAATGAAAAAAAATATTACATCAATAAGAATCGTAGGTGGAAAAACAATTAAAAAAATTTTCCGTAGTAAGTGGATGAAATTTAGTGGAAAATTTATATTTTATAATATTGTCTCCAGATTTTTCCACTTATTTTATTCTAAGAAATAAAATTTTTCTACGCCCTAATCAATTAGTTAACAGTTGTAAACAATCTAAAAATAACTTATATGATCCGTGTAAAAGCTATAAACGATTCTTAATCTATAACTAAAGAGGGATTAGTGATAAAAGGAATTTTTGACTCAAAAGAGAATTAAGGTCGTTCAATTACTGTTTTATGTGATTTTATTAAGCCTATATTTTCAGTTTAAATTTGAATTCTTATAATACTCACAGCAATATTTTCGAAATTAATTCACTTCAAATAATAAGTACAAAGAGTTTAAATCTTTGATCAGAAGCTTACAGGGGTAGGCAGGCACATTACATTAATACTAACTAATGAATTTTATTTTGTAAATAAAAGAAAAATTATTGAAAACTGTATCCAGATGGTCAACTACACCTAAATTTATTGTTTAAAAATATTTAAAGCAATTTTCCGGTTCACATTCAAATAAGCTCTAATGCTTACATAGATTTCTAGAAATTTATATATAATTGTAATGAAGTAAAGCTGCTGAAATTAAACAATTAAAAAAATGTGTATTTAATCTGAATATTTTTGAAATAAATATTTTTCAAATAAATTTCTTTTCATTTATGTATAATGATTAAAAAAAATTTATATTATATATATTTCCTTAATGAACAAAATTTTCTTAAATTTTTTATTTCCGTATTTTCAGATGCACCCAACGATGTATTTTACATGGTTTTCGGTGTTGTTATAGCTATGCTATTAGTTGGACTTATCATAATCCTAGTCGCAGTCACAATTAAGTAAGTATACAATATTAATACAATTTTGTTTATAAAAAATATTGGAAAAAATTAAAAGGATATTGATTCACGCATATACATATTTTGAAATCTTAGGTTACTCTCAATGGAGCTAAGAAATATATAAATAAAGTTAATAAATAATTTATACGAAAGAAAAAAGTCGAAATTTTGGATATAATTAGAATTTGAGTCATATATAGCAATAGTATAGTATTACATTAGAATTGCATTTTAATTATAGCCAAGAAATATAACAACACTTTTTAACAAACAAACAAATTTACTTGCCTTCTAGATAATTTGGACAATAATTTCAATGAGATCAATTTCGAAAGTTTATAGACCTTAAGAAAATAAATTTAATTCAATAAAAAAAAATAAATAAAAAAAAAATAAATTACCATTGAACTTTTGAAGCTATACAATTTTTTCTAATTGCATTGCAATATTAGTGCAATGACTCTAAACTTGTTTCTTAAAGCAACGAATTATATGTAAACGTCAGAAATAATTTAACACAGAGTTATAAAGAGTTTTCTTGCGTAAATAGAGTTTTATTTATTTTTATGTATATTACGCTTATGTATTTAGCTTAAAATTTGTACTTTGTATTTAATATTGGATCAAGTGTGAGTTATTTGAATGTCAAAATAATTATTATTTATTAATAATAAAAAATTTTTTTTTTATTATTCTGTTTTATATATTCTGAAAAGTCAAATTATTTATTTGTTGATTTGACAGAAAGTGTTATAACTGCCTAAACTTAATTATAATACCCACTATTTACTACTCCATTATTCGACTATCAATAAAAATTTCCAATGAAAGATAAAAGTTTATTTTTTTTTTTCAAATTAATAAAAAGTTATTGGATAAATCAAGTTGTGCTAGTTATCAAGTAGTTAGCAATCGAACTTATATTGTATAACGATTTCCTGACGTACCTAAATATATGAGTGAATGATCAGAAAATGAAATAATTATTATTATTTTATTCAAATGCGCTCGCTATATGCAGTAATCATTTTAGTGTTAGTTGTATCATTTTCACATAATGTGAACATTTAATACTTTGTTGTCTAAATAATTGATTGATCAAACAACTCACTAGAAAATTTATCTTTATATTTATATTATTAAAATATTTTATGAACTAAAAAGAATTCCAAAATTTATGCTTATTTTTCTGAATGAGTGAAAGTTTATTATCCAGTTAAATATATAAAAAAATAAACTATAAAAATTATACAATATAGAAGATTGTGAAATAATCAAGCATTTTTATGGTTTTAAAACGCGCCAAATTATATTTTTGTAGGAATTCTGAAAATAAATATAATTAAAAATAAAGAAATCTTATATACCCAATTATAAAATAGTTCTGAAAGTATTATATGCAGAGGACAATGCACTCTTCAGTTAGAACATGGTGTATAAATGGACTTAAAAAATTTGTTTTATATTTATTTATTATTTTGGTGATAAGTGATATGTAATAATTCTTTTTTCACCATATTTAACACTACATACATTGGTTCTTTAAGTGTGGAATGAAAATTCTTGGAAAAAATGTATGGACTTAATCATACTCGCGGTCGCGAATAAGGGAATTTTTTATATTAAGTGAAATGTTAATCGTTTTTCAACTAAAATCAAGCACACACTCATAATTTTTTAAGCCGATATCGCCACTTTTTTATGCCAAAATATGTGATATCTTATTTTCATTTACGCCCAAGAATATTATTATACGATTATGTATTTTGGATCTGTAGAAGCGATCATCTCCAAAAAAACTCATAAAATAAAATATGTAACTACATGTCAATAAAATATGTACTTGTACCTACATGTCGATTGTAGAAATCGAAAAAAAATATTTAACCTTCAATACGTCCAATGATTCGAGCTTGTTATCGTTGATAACTTCTGTACTATTAGTTGTTGGATTCACAGGAAGGGGATCTGAACTGTTTTACAATGCTAATTACAACACTATTAAAAAAGTTTAATTAGACAGTTTTTTAACTTCGAACTGTGGATAACAGGCACCAAATTTAAATGATATTAGGCTACAGTTCTATAAATAAAAAAAAAAGTCAAATAATATCTAGTTGCATTTTTAACGTTAACAAAAGTCCATGACTTTGAATATTAAAAAAGTTATTAAAAACAAAAATTATACATAAGGACGACATAAAATTATTTCGTTCGTGTCTAAAAGAAAATAGATTTTTAATTATAACATTCCTATTTAAAAATATATATATAAAAATCAACATATTTTCTATTCAGTCAATATTCAACTGCGTTGTTTGTAAAAACAATTTCATATTATTTTTTATTGTTATTCCTAAAATACTTTTAATAAAAAAAAAATATATAATTTTAATATTATATATATAATATAAATATTCTCTTTTTTTTATTATATTTATATTATAGAATTTATATAAAAAAAAAAATGTATATAAAAATCAAAAATTCTTATAAATGACTTTGACATTGGTAATGAATTTTCATTTATATTTTTATTCTTTGTTTACATCAATTTAATGGTTTATTAATTTGATTCAATATTTAGTTTAGGTTTGTTTTAAATAAACATATTATATTATAGAAAAAAAAAAAAATTGAAATGAAAGAAAATAAAACTAATTGCTATCAATTTTTTTTTTTACAATTCAAAAAATTATTATCTCTGATGAGTTTTTATGTTTTTAAAGTTTTTGCGCGTTTTGCTGTGAAAAACTTTGAACTGATTTTATCCAAAATTCATCATTTTTATCAATTTTATGTGCATATGAATCATAATTTTCTTCATTCGTATTTTGTAACTTATTTTTATTTTAGTTTATGTATATACATTGTGCGATAAACCAAATACTTCTTAGACTCTGTCAATTTTATACAGTACAACCAGGGGTTCACTATTATGGACCAAAATGCACTATTATACTTACTTCAGTTTATTGTTTCTTTTTTTGTGTGTTTTGGATAAAAGATACTGCTAAAAATAATTAGATACAATATGTAAATAACTTTGCCAGCAAACAGAACATAACTTTTTATATACTGAAATATGTTTGTGCATAATATGCTTATGAATATATCAATAATGTATTTTTAAATATAGATAACATAAATTCAAAAATGTACATAGAAATTTTTAAATTATTTTTTATGCATTTATGTAGAAATAATGTATACGTACCTATGTTTATGTTAGAGTATTTTTAGCAAAATTCGAAATCGTGTTACAAAAGAATGAACATAAATGCGTAATACAATGTTTTTTTTCTTTGCGTAAAATATAAACAAATTGATTCTTTCTTACAAAACATTAAAGTGTGCAATTTCATAATTTTGTAAAATTGAAAAAATAAATAAATGTAGACAGTATACCTATGTTTATGTTCATAAATAGCCTTATGATGCTTCTAAATCTAATAATATTTCTATAGGGCAAAATAAATTTTTCAGCATTAAAATATACATATTATGAAAATGTTTTCTTGTTTATGCAAATAAAATAATGCGAACAAAAAATTAATTTTTTTTTGATTACCGATAAATGTATATATATACAATATTATATTTTGACGTAAATGAAAACTCAATATTTTTTAAATTTATTAACTTTCTCGTTGAAAGCAATTAATTAAAATTCGTTGAAATATTAAAAAACTCATGTAAAATTTGTTTATTTTCAATGGAATTCACATAAAAAGCATATATAAATATTAAAACATATGGAAATTAATAGAAAAGGCAAAAAATTTAAATATAAGAATTTTCACACTTTAATTAACTTTTTTAATGGATAAGAAGATTAATGAATTAAAATTTTTGATAACATAAATATCAGTCTGTCTTATAGACAATCTCCATAAATGTCTCACATTTTGAAGCTTATTTCGAATTTTTTTCAAAAGCCATTTAACGCATCCCTGCATAATTTTTTTAATCTTTCTAACTTGTTATGTGCTTTTAAATTGTACAAAAAATTGAAATAAGCGAAACAGGCATTAGAAAATGTTTATTTAAAAGCTAGTTCAGGTAGCTAAAATGATCATATAATGAAAATATAATTACAACAAGCTTTGTTTGTATGAAAAATTATATATGTATTCTGCTATACACTTCTACTATATTTTGATAAGATAAGTAGCTTAAGTTTTGTAGTTAACAAAATATATCATTTATAACCTTAACCCTTTACGAAATTTAAAAAATATATTTTAAATTTTTTTCTAATCAAAATAAAATTTATTGCCGAGAACTAAATATAAAATAATTGAAAATATTATGTCATGTAGTTTATAAATAGGTATATCTAATACATATTAAATACGTCTCTCTCATATTTTATTTGTATCCTTTTATATGATTTTAATCAAAATATGTTTGGAAAACGTTTTTTTTTCTGTGAAAAAAAAAATCTTAATGTATAAAATATTCTCGTGCGATTGTTTGGCAAGAGACTGTAAAAATATTTATATAATATTTTTTTTTGTTAGTATTTTTTGGAAACATGATTTGTTTAATATGATGTTGACGGTGCATTTCATATGCGATGAACGGAGGCGACCACGACTAATCTAAGTAACCATAGAAATGTGCATATTAATGTAAATTATTAAACCAACTTATGAAATTTCCAAATATTTTACCATCATTTTTTAGAAGCGTATAACATATTTTTTAGAAATCATAAAATAAAAAATTTTATCTAAAAAATTTCTTAACAAAGCTCTAATCTAAAAAAAAAATTAACAGTGTTTTTTTTTTTTTATTATTATCATTAAAGGCTTAAAGAATTCCGGAATTTTAATCTTTTTAGGTTCTTAACCAATGAACTTTCTAATTTTTTGATAATCTTATCAAAGATTATTATTCAATCCTTATAATATCATATATTTTCATAACAATTTTAATTTAAACCAGTTTTGGTTTTTTATCAATATAACTTGCATATCACCGTTTTAAATTCATAACGAGAGTTATTTGGAAAGATTATCCACCTGTATAATGGTATTAATTATATTATATGTGTTGATTCTGTTCATTCTGTTAATGACCTCGTTCACTTTTATTATTTTGAACTTCGATTTAGTTAAAATATATTCAGATATTTGTATAGGACTTTTTTATGAGTTTTATAATTTAAGATTAACATCTTCGTTAGCGCTAACTTTTATTTTCAAATTAACTATAATCAAACGTATATTTAATATTATAATTATTTTTTATTTCTATTTACATTTGCATACCCACTACAATTTTCTAATGTTAACAGACTTGATGTTATTTTATCAAAATTATCTGTTCCAACTTTGAGAATGTTAAATCTCATGCAAGCATTAATCACATAGTTGACATAGTGTATGGTTGTGTTACATACATATTATATACGCAGGTATGATTGTATATATGCAGGCCGTATTTAGCCTTAAACTCGAACATTTAAAATATTAATAATTGAGTGAATTAAAAATATAAAATAAATACTAAAAATAAATATTTGTTATTATTTCATTGATCTAGTTTTATTTTATTAGTTTAAAAAAAATCCTTTAATTTTTGTGTGAAAGTATCAAAAATTTTATTTATATAAAATGAATGTTTGTTTTTGTTTAATTTTATTTATGTTCTACATAAAATATATGTATTTTAAATTTATTATGGGTATTATTATTATGTTCTATTATTAGAATATATTTTTATGATAAGAAAATGATTTTTTTTTTAATTTTAAATATTAATAAAATTAAAAATAGATTAGTGGGTAATATTTTCCGTGTAGATAAATTTGAAATAAAACTAAGTGGATCTCATGTAAATCATCGGACAATATATTTCATTTACACTTTGAAACTGCATTAACATAAAAATCCCTATTTTTTACTAACAAAATTCAATATAAATAATTAGTAGAAAATTATTGATTTTATGCTTTAATTGTTTTTTTTTTTCGTTATTATCAATCCCCGATTAAGTTCCAAAGAGTGAACAAAATATATACTGGCTAATGATTTAAAAGATATCAAACTAGTTTATATAAAAAAGTATCCTATTTGAATCTATAAAAATATACAAAAATTATACTTATAAAAATATACCTGCATTATTTCCATGCATTACGCCTTTTTAATGTTATATAGGTGTATATTAATATTAAACAAATATTAAAAATTATATCTTCATAATATCCTCAGTTATATCATATCTTAAGTTTACATAATAATTTATACTATATATGAATGCTTTCAAATTAATTATAGTGCGTCATTGAAATTTAAGTAAATACCGGCCTTTTGGATAAGGAATAATGCAGATGAGAAAAAAGTTGCTATCTATTATAATTATTATGAAATGCATATGAAATATAAATGAAGATTGTTTAATATTCTTATATTCGTACTAAATATATACATATACATATGTATGATATTATAATGTTAACATATAAAAAGCTAGAACTTTTTAAATTATGTCAAATAATATTTTTCATAATGTTTATCAGTAAAATTACATTTTACATTATTTAAGGAAGATAATTCCCCTAAATTATATGTCCAATTCAAAACCACCTAAAATATGATACTTCATAAGTACATATTTCCTTCAAATTAAAAATCTATAAATATTAAGAAACTCACCGAAAGAAAATAATGATTCACTTTTCTTTTTCTTTTTTTTTTTTTTTCGATAAATTCAAGTATATTCAAGTACTTCAACGCGAAATACGTGTGTTTTCAATAAACAAACATGATTTAAATTATCAATAATATACTTGTAATTATTAATTTTTTGTAGTAACAATTTATTGTTATTTTAATGCGATGAATCGATATTATTAATTTTTTTTAAGGAAATAGATAATAAAGCATTTTAGCGTCGGGGACTCCTACTAACTGAACAATCTTATATTGAATTTATTTCTGCGAATTCGAATAAATAAAATTTCTTATATTTTGTTTTAATAATCGGTCACCTTTCACACGCTTCATAAGAAAGTCTTAAATAGATAATAAAAATGCGTACAATTTAGGTTAAATTGCGCTTTGATAATAATAATATCGATTTTTTTTTTGAACTTAAAATATTGACAAAGGTACATTATACATTCGAACTTCCATCTCGAAAACTATATTTTTTGTTTATGGAATATTATTTACAAAATTAAACATTTTTAATTTCTTAAGACTTTTAAATTGATATTTTCAAATCGAATGAATTAACGACGATTTTGAAAGAAATCGTTGAGATAGGTATAAACTATTGGACTCGTAATTTTGCAGCTTAATCTTAACTAACAATAATAACTTTTTTATTTTTGTATGAAAAATATTAATATTGAAACGCAAAAAAAAATTTTAGAATATGAAATATGTAATAATTTGAATTTAAATTAATGTTAATTGAACTTAATTAGCTTAAAATATTAATTTAAAAATTTTTAATTTTTGTTTTTTTTTTTTATCTTTTATTTATTTTAATTATTGTTACTTTTTAAATATAGGTAAAATCAGAAATTTGACGTTAAAGCTATAGATATTTTACAGTACAATTATTCTTTTTAAATATTAATTAACAATAAAAATTTCTTACGTCAAATTGATTTGTCATTGTCATTAATTTTTTTTTTTTTTTTTCACATGTACTTTTTATTTTCACATATTGTAATTAAAAATTTTATTTGCTTAATTTTAATAAGTAATAATAATTTAGTATCACCTAATTAAATAAAAGATTTGTAACACGTGATTATTTTGTTAAAACATCATATGAGAAATCACGAGTTTTTGTTTTTTTTGTTGAAAAATATTCTTTTTAAAATAAATGATAAATATAATATAATTTAAAATTATTTGCCTCATTAATAAATAAATGATTTTTACTAATTACCATTTAAATAATTGAAAAATTAATAATATTTTGTTAACTGGATTGAAATATTAAAAAAAAATTTGACGTAGATAAATTTAGTACTCGTAAATATTAATTTTAATATTGCTGGTCTGGATAAAATGAAAATTTTTGAAAAGAAATTAATATGACGCTCATAAAAATATCCTTTATGTTTTGTATATTTTGGAAACAAAAAAATTATATTTTCAATAAGGTATAAGTATTGAGAAAGTAATTAGTAGGTTAATAACTACTAGTCGTCAATGGTTTTTAACTTTGATGACTGGATGTATAATGTTAAGGGGTTCAAAATTATTTAAATCTTACAAAACCAGCTTTCAAAAGCCTTTTAAAAACAGTGAAATATATGCATTAATCGAATCTGAAATATCGAAAACCATAATGGTATGACAATCCCGTCGGTTTTTCAACAAAAAAAAAAAACAAAATTTTCTTAAATAATATATAGGAAAAATATTAAGGAAATTACAACCCTTACATAAATTTGCTATCCATAATTAAGTTTTTTTTCAAATTCCCAGGGACTGATTAATAATATCGCGTATAAATAATTTCACCTGCAATTATTATTATGTTTAAAATTTCAAATATAAATTTATTATACTTCCCACTATGAAGGTTACAATAATAACAATTATTATTATTATTATTATTATCTTTTAAGGGTTGAAGGTTAATTTTATAAAATTATTTTTGGTTAATGACTTTTTCATATATAGTATATTATACTCAATATTTTATTATGTATATACTTTCAATATTGCCTATTTTATTTTATATTAAAAAAAAAACAACCGGCATGCATGAAATATTTATTTATTCTGTATAGGTTTCAATTTAATTCAATTTTTAATTATTTTAACAACAGAATATCTTTATTAATAGTAAATTATATATTATATATGTGTACATGCATAAACATATTTTTCCGGTATAAATTTTTTTTACTTCCTAAATAAAAAGTTTTTTTTTATAATTTCTTCATTTAAATTCGTTGATTGCAACATATTATGCTGCGAAATTATATCTTTTTGTAGCATATGCCTTTATGTATGTAGGTGCTGTAAACATTTTATTATTTGTTTATGCAAAAAAAAAATCGATTCTTTTTCATCCGATAAAAAAGAGGAAAAATATTGCAATTTTTTTTTTTGCTTTTCACTTTACTTAATATGATTGGTTTAAGGCCAAAATCATCTTATAGTTGGAAAAAGCATCGAAAATTAAAACATTAAGAATTTTTATTTACAGTCGAATTGTTTTTATGTTTAAATTTAAAATTCTTTCAAGCTTTTGACAAATTTAATGAATGTCAATAGGGGGTGTTAAGTCTAGGTGAGGAGAAAAAATTTTTGATTCAAAAGGCGAAAAAAAAAAATATTTACTTCAAGATGAAAAATCCGTCACAATAAGAAATTTCTAAAAAAATACAAAGAATCAAAATATAGGTACAAAAATTATCAAAATAGCTTGAAGCTGTTCTAATATAATCTCAGATTAATGCAATCAAAATAATAATCAAAAAAAATTGTGCAAACTTTAATTATATACACTCTACTCTACACATCTACTATACACCCAAACAGACTTTCTTAAAAAGAATTAAATAAAAAAAAGTAAATTAAAACAAATCCAATTTACCTTGATTGTTTTTTTTCGCAAAATTTTTTTTATTTATTATTTTATTAATTGAATTTTATTGTTTAATTTAATTATTCCGCCGTACGTTTTTATTAAATTTATTATTCTAAACAAAATTAGAATTATAATAGTTTATTATTGTTTTATCAATTAAGTATCTAATTTAACTTTTTTTTTGCGCGCAAAATAATAAATATTTGTGACACACAATAATTATAATAAATTTTCTTTTTTATCTGATTAATGCAATTGGATTTCCTATTTAAGAAATGTAATATAATAATATAAAATGATTATATAAAACGATTTTATACATTCCTTATCTTTTTTTTATAAATAAATTTTGGAGAAAAAATTCGGCCTTAACTGAAATAAATATAGCAGCAAAATTATATAGCCATAATTTTGAGCTTGGAAATAGATAGATTCGATTGAAATCAGTAAAAAATCAAAAAACGATTTCTTTTCAATATACAAAGTAATGAACCTACCAACCATGTACAATGCTTAAATTTCCAATTACAAATATATATGCAAAAAATGCAAGCATAACTTCTTGATACATTGAATAGAAATATAAATTACATCTATATTTATAATTAATATCTTACATATCGTTTCCTGAGCTTGCAGAAGTCCAATTTTTATCTCTCTATATTCAAATTTTAACTAAAAAGTGGCATAGAAAAAGATATTGTTTTTTGTTAGTTTTTAGAGTTTGACAAACTCCAAAAATTAAGAAGCAATTGCAATACAATCATGTATATTTTTCTCCTCATTAGTTATGTATAGAGCATTTCTTTTGTCTGAAAAATTACTTTTTGGAATATGCGTTGAATTATCGACGATTTATGATTTATAATACAAATAAAATAAAATTAATCTGATATTTTCATCATAAAATATGAAAACAAAGAATTTAATATATATTATTATCAAGCCTATATGAGCCATAAAATTTATTATTCGAGTAATCAAAATTTTTTTAAATTTGATTTTTTTTTATACATTCTATATTATTTATATAATACAAATAACTTTTGAAGTCTGTCATCATTTGCCAAAAATACTATAATTATAAATTTATTAATTCAATGATTATTTTATTTAAACTTTTTATCAATCGATCATATATTTTATGAACATACAAAATAAACAATAAATTAATAAAAGTCATAATAATTAAATTCTCAAATATTTTCAAATTTTTTCCAAACTCGTGTTTAAATATTTGAAAGTTTATATGTATTAAGTATAACGTGTCCACATTTTTATTTATTTGTTTATAAATATACTATATGAATACAGTAGTATATAAGTGCATATACATATATATGATGTACAGAAATATAATATGATTTTTTAATTCATCTTTGATTCTTATTTATTAAAACATTCAATAATTTCGCTGATGTGGCAAATAAACATTTATTCATTGATGACAGCTTGAAACAAAATAAAAAAAATGTTAGGTATATGTATTTATGAATTTGCACAGCATACAAAAAATTAATAATATAGTTTGTTTCCCTAACTTCGATAAAGATGCTGATTAGATAGATGTTTAACTAAAAATTGAATTCATTATAAGATTTTTTAATATTAAACAGCAATTTTTTATTAAACAAGTCCTTCTGCATATTTTCAAATTTTTTGAATACTTTAAAAACATTTTACACTCATGTAGAAACGAGATTTTTTATAAGTTTGATTTCAATTTTTTGTTTAAGAATAAGAAGACGGGCATATATTTTTGATATAGATAAAAGTATCTGTTAAAATTTTTTCTGTCTTAATTTCTATCTGGAAAAATTAAAAATATGTTCTGTTCTAACTAAAAGAATAACTTGAACTTCTGGGACTTAATTAATAATTATACATAAGTATAATTCTATAATTTAAATGAATTTTGGAAAAAATTTGAACTATAAGGCAAACCAGTAATTTTCGTGGTTTAATCCAAATTTTCGGAATTAAATTTTATTTTTTAATAAAATTTCGATTCGAAATAAAAATATAATATAAATGGATATCAGTTTTGTTGGTAACACGATCGAAAACTTATTTTGAACAAATATTTTCTTTTTATCTTTAATTTCATAACTTATTAGCAGTTAATTGTTAAGCTCTATCTCCAATATTCAAATCATAATAATAATTGGAGCAAAAAAATAAATAAAAAAATAATTTTATTTATACTTACCTATTTATTTTGGTCAAAATATTTTTGTCAAATATAAATTATTATTTAATTATAGAAAGGTGCAAATTTGTTTGCGAGAAAACATCTAAAAAATATTTATTTATGAAATAAAAAATTTACTGTATTTGGAAAATAAATAAATTGAATAAAAATAAAGAAAAAAATATATTTTGTTTTCAATAATTTGATCAAAATTTGAAGATACATATTTTTAATGTTGTTACTATAAGAATATGAAACCATTTATTAACAAATTTATTTGGAAAGATTTCTTTAGATTTTTTTTAAAGAACGCTGCCAGTATGTACAGAAAATTTATAATTATGTCAAACATTGTTTTCATAGGAAAAAAAAGTACTCCATTGAAAATACGAAAAATAGAATGAAGCTATTTCTTTTTAGAATATATCTAAGCGATTCTATGACAAATAAAATATTATTTTTAAATGATAATTTTATTAGCTAACATCAATAATTTTCACTTAAATTTTAATAAAATAAAAATTTATTATGAAAATTTCTCCACAATTTCATATTTAAACTTTAATTGCCGCAAATAGCAACAAAATTATTAAAAATAAAAAATTGGCTATTTAGAATATTAATTTTTATTTTCATTTTTTTTTTTTTTTTTTGTAAAGCGTGAAAAATCCTAAAAATATTATAGTTTCCAAGTAATAAAAAATAAGCATTAAATTTGTTTTTATTCTCGTGATGAAATAATTTTATTATTATCGCTTTTGAGTTCAAACGGATTTTCATTTCTATATACAAAAAAAAATAATGCTTTTCTTATCATCACACATCATTTTAGAATGAAGACTTATTTTTATTATCTTACAATTTAAGATAGGCGTTTATTTTGAAAGTAGGTTAAAGAGATCAATTTTTTATAATTATAGGTAATTAAATATTTTGGTTAACCAAAAAAAAACCTTACCACTAACAAACAGCAAATTAAAAATTTTCCTTTTCTTATTAACTTCACTTGTTTTTAATAAATAAAATGTTGCTTGGGTCTCTTTCTCTTTCCAAATAAACGCACGAAATAAAAAAGAGTAATATGGCAGTCACACAACAATGTAAAAGCTAAAGTTACCTTTGCGATACTTTTTGTTCATTAGTTTTCATTATAAGTTTTAAACATCTCAGAATTTAAAGTGACTTTTCGCAAAGCCTATGGTTTTTATTTATTCTTTTTTCGCTTGAGTAAAACCAGTTTAAAGCCAAAAAAAAAAGATAACCTTTGCGTAAAAACTTTTTAAAGGAATATTGTGACTATACTGAACAAAAATTTATAAAAATTTAATAGTAAACTTCGAAATAATAAAGAAGCGATAAACTTTATAGTTTTTTTTTTTTTTCAAAGTTAGACTAAAAAATAAAAACAAATTTAAATTTTTTTTGATAATGAAAAAATTATAATTATTTATAAATATTTAAAAAATTAATTATCATTAAGGTCAATAAAATTATTAAGCTATTTTTATATAAAAAAACTAATTTTAGAATCTCTTTTCAGATTATTTGAAGAGATTTTTTGACATTTGAACTCAAGTTTGAAGAACTACTATTTACTTGAAATATTGTTTGCATTTTTTTTTGTCTCATAACTTAAATTTAATTTTATATAAAGTAGTTCACATCTCTCGAAAAACAATATATTCATTAAAAGCAAATGGTAGTTGAAATAAAAGACAAACTAAAGAATTTCAATTCATCATAAATCCTTGATTTAATTACAGAAATTAATTTTTTATATAAAAAATATGTTAAAAGATGAAAACTATTTTGGTAAATTTTTCTGGTGGATTGGATGATCATTTGCATTAATTTTTCTTATGAGCCATACCTTCGATTAGAAGCAAAAATTAACCATATAGCTATGTACATTCTCCTAGGTGTATTAAATTTTTTATAATTATTTTAGTGAAATAATATACATCATAAATATAATAATATACATTAATATAATATAAAATAAAGTATAGGTATACATAAACATTAAACATATTCTTTATTTTATGAAATTAATTATCTTTTCGTATCAATTTCAGTTTTCAAGGTAACCAGGAAAACAAAGTTAATTGTAATTGTTATTATAATGTTTTTTTATTATTAATATTTTCTATGTACATATGGATAGATAGATATATATATTTTGTTATTTGAAAATTTCGATACATTTGATTGATTACACATTATAGATTTATTATTTAACTGTGGTTTCTGTAATCCAATTATATATAAATAGTAAAACGAATCATTTAAAAAAAAATTATTATTATTATGAAAATTGCTTTAAGACAATTTAACAACAATTATGAAAATGTTTACAAACAATTATTATATAAATTGTAAATAAAGCCTTATTAATAAAATTATAATAAAAAAAAATTATGCTTAATAAATTAAATTTGCTTGATATACAATATATATATTTAATTAATTATGGTAAAACTGAGCTGAACAATTTTGAAATAATGTATGATTACAATATGATTTCTGTCGAAGGAACACTCATACTTTTGATAAAATTAGACAAAGTTCAGAAATTTTTGTTGAAGGTTAATTTCAGCTGTTATGGTTTTTAACAAATCTTTTATTAGCCTACGAATAAGGATACAATTATATTTTGTAATATAGTGTCTAATGTGACATAACTGAAAGCAAATGCTTTCAATTATTATTAAATTTTAAATTAGAAAATAAAAATGAAAAGTATTTCATTTATTTGTTATTAAATTTTCACAATTGTTTGTATCCAATTCCCACCGTTGTTAATTAAATCTAGCAATCAAATTCATATAAAATTTTGAAGGTAGGAGGTATGAAATGATCTTCCATTAAAGTATTATGTTCTTATTTTCTAAATATTCATTAACAGCATAATTATTTATTTGAAAAAAATTAAAAAAAAATATTCTTAACATTTTGTCCCCAATAGTTCAGTTTGCAGAAATTTCGTTTTTTTTTTTTTATTATTAAACTTGACCTACTTTTGATTTCACGTTTTTTATATACAATTCAGGTGAACTACAATTTGAATAATTATCCCCGGTAGTTGTAAATTTTTAAAAGTTTCGTTATTTTTATTATTTTTTTTTAAAAATAGATTTGTCTTTTATTATGTAAAATAAACATTTTTTTTAAAGATATAAATTTAAAAATTTTATTGCCGTACCTACATTTTTATTTCGAAAAAAATTTTTTTTTTTTTTTTGGCAATCAATTTCAATTTAAAATTTATAAAATTTGGCAGAATCATAATACAACTTTCACATTACTTTTATTTGTTTTATTTACACAATTTTTTTTTATCTCAATAAATACCTACATAGTAGTTTTTAATTTTCAATTTCAATAAAAATTTATTTTACAACATATTATTCACTTTTAGAGTTAACCATACTCGATTGTTATATGATTTAGATTTAACTTATACCTTGTTCGCACTTCAATATTTTTCCGGATATTACGATTTTTCTGGAAACTTTGTGGATATTATCATACAAAAACTTTTTCCGGATATTTTAATTTCCAGTTCTTTTTTCCACTTAGCTAGTTCCTTTTAGCTACTTTTTGCTAGTTTTGGTACGGTTGGCACCGTTTATTTTGTGTCAAAATGTCAAAAAAATGAAAACCAACAAAAAAAAGTGAAATTTAATTTTAAAATTTTAAATTTTTTTTATAGTGACAGAAAGTTGTTTGCTTTTTTTATTTATGTTTTCTCTAGAATTGTCAAATTTTTTCCACTTCTCAAGTGCGAACGGTAGTTTCAGAAAGTGGAAATTTCCACTTATTTATCCGGATAAATGTTGAAGTGCGAACAAGGTATTAGGTTATACCTTGTTCGCATTTCAACATTTATCCGGATAAATAAGTGGAAATTTCCACTTTCTAAAACTACCGTTCGCACTTGAGAAGTGGAAAAAATTAGACAGTTCTAAAAAAAATTTAAATGAATTTATTTTTTTTTTGTTATGAATTTTCAAAAATCTGAAGTTCAAAAATAATTTTAAAATTAAATTTCACTTTTTTTGATATTTTGACACAAAATAAACGGTGCCAACCAAATCTATCAAAAAGTAGCTAAAAGGAACTAGCTAAGTGGAAAAATAACTGGAAATTAAAATATCCGGAAAAAATTTTTTGGCAGTGCAAACTACAGCTACAACTGATATAATACTTTCAAACTTTCGTTTTCCTTATTTCATCATTTGATTATTATTATGATGTGTAGACAAATATTTTAGATATCATGATCTATTATCTTAATATTAGCACATTATATCGATTTTAGATTCCAAATTTTTCAATAAATCAGTGCACACAAAAATATTCTAATAGGTATTTACAAAAAATTGACTACAATTTAACATCGTTAACTAATTCAACTTGGCATTTATACCATTTCAATATTAAAAATTTCCCAAAAATTTATTTTTATTTTATTTTTTGTAACAGAAAAAATGTTTTTCCTTTGATCTCAATAATTTTACCAGAAATTTTTTTTTTGTATCTCTCACAAAATTAATAGAAAAGAAATTATAAAATATTTTTACCTGATGTTTTTACTATACAATGTTATTTACCTTTTCTCTGTAGTATTTATTACACGAAGATATTTTTTATTTTATGCTCATGTTAGAAAATCATCGGATATGACGATGAAACAGCCAAAAACTTATTTTTGTAAATAATATAACAACTAACTAAACACTAGAAGTCAGGAATATTGAAAAAAAATTATGCTAAGGCAAATCTTTTAAATAATATTATTTGAATAAGGAGATGATCCTGCCATCAAAATGACAAACATTTTTGAACACTCATATTAAACTTTCATATTACTTTATGTACATGTTTTGTATACAGTATATACACATAAATTATTCATGTGAATAAAAGATAATTATTTTATGTCAATTATATTTTTTTACTTATGTAAATATATACAAAAGTTAAGCACATTTTAAATGTAAATAAATGGTTATTCAAAGTTGAAAAATAAGATAAAAATAATAATATGTTTTGCAGTGTATAGCGAAAAAAAATATACATTATGATTGTATATGATCAATTTGAGCAAAAACTAGCTTAAATTGGTTCGATCCAAATTTTTTTTTTTTTTAATTAAAATCTATGTGTACAAAAAAATTTGAATTGGTTTCTATTTGACATAGGATTTTCTTTAAGACAGATAACTATAACTGAATAGACTACATATTAGATTAATGATAAATCCATATTGTATTTCAATTTTTTTTTTATATAAAAATGATCTAATGCTGTCAAATTAATAACTTTAGCAAACAGTGTGTCAAACAATTAAAATTTCTCCTACATATTTAACTTGAATAATATTAATCTTGAGAAATAAATTATTTCTACTTACACTTAAACTTATCGCATTGTTATTATGTTAATAATTATTCTTTTATCTATGAGTAATATCGAAAGAAATTATATATAGTGTATTATTATATTAATTATAATTATACACTTTAATCATTTTAAATTATGTAAAAGTGTTCATTTGACACCTATTAATTTAACATGTTTCTTGCGAGACAAAGAAAATAAACTATACTTTGAAAAATGCTTCGTTTTAAATATTGTTCTGATTAATATTGAAAACTAGTTGAATTTTTCTAATAGCTATATAAAAAAAACAAATCATTTATTTAAATATTTAGTTTTCAAAAAAAAAAAAAAGTTAAAAAAATTGCTTTGAAGTTATAAGAATAAACTGATATTAAAATATATAAAATTTAAGTATTATGTCCAGTCCATATGATAAAATTGTAGGACTTTTCAATCGGAATTGCATAACTTACAGCATTCTTCTTTTCTTTTTATTAGATTGTCAAAAAAATTTTCAAAAAATTTACGCTATCTCATTCTTTTTTCTTTTTAAATGTATAGATGACAATTTTTTTTTTTCTTAATCTTTATTGCCAAAAAATTAAAAAAATTCTTAAAATTGTTTATCATTCATAGAACATAGAATTGTGTACGTACATAAATATATGTATATATACATTATTATTATGCAGATCGAAATTGTTGGAAAATATAATTAAAAGATTAAGCGAAAAATTTATATGTAGGTTTAACTTTCTTTTATTTTGATGTCAATATGTCTGGGTTCAAAAACTTTAGATATAGCGGGAAAAAAAATAATATAAAACGCAGACTGTTAAAATTTAGTAGTTGTTTATTTTTCAGCTATATTTTTTTTTATTAGATTAAAAATATTTTTTATTAAAATAATAGTGCAGAGAAAGAAATTAATTACAAAGTAATTGATAGTTGTGGTTTTGAAAAGGCAACATAATATAAATCAAATCCTTCACTATAGTAAGAACTTTTTTTTCTCTCTACAGACTACGACTTAATTGAGTCCTAGAAGAGTCTTTTGAAAAGATTGTTCACGCACAGTAGTAAACGGACTTACTTTCTACTTATTTAAAAAAAGCGGCGAATTTAAGTTTAAAGAAAGAAATCTTTTTGCAAAAATCTCAATTAAGTAGAAGTTAGTAGAGAGTATTAAACGCATTAACTAGTATAGAGAGTATTAAAAGCATTAACCACTGTTTTGAATTATGGTCCTAATTATCTTCATAAAATGTAAATTTTAATTACAAAAATCCAAGTATAATCAATTACTTTGAATATTTTGATTTAAAACGATCATAAAAGTTAATTCCACAATTATCAAAAAAAACTGAAATTAGAAAAACTTGAAATTTATTTTATTTTCAAGATTTTTTATTGAAAAAAAAAATAAAAATTATTACATAAAAAATATATAACAAAATATTAATAATATGAAAAATAATAAAACTTATCAGCGTAAATTTGAGTAAAATTCTTTATTGGCAATTTTTCAAATGAAAAATAATAAAAAAAAAGAATTCCACGTTTTTAAAAATTTCTACTATTACATAGAATTAAAATTTCTTTGTCGCTAAATGCACTCTTTTTTTTTAATTTTTTTTTTAAACTATAAATAAAGTATATGTTTTTTTTCTTGTCTATAGTAAAAATATAAATAAAACTATACTAAAAATAAAATAAAAAAAAAATTATTTTTAAAAACTCAGCACTCTAAATATTATAATATAGTAACTATACTATATATATGAAAATAATATAATAATAATATTAAAAACTTAACATTAAACAAAATTCAGCTGAGAATACATTTTTATACTCTTTCTGTTCATTAGAAACACTGAAAAAATAATGTTGGACGAAAAAAATTAAAAATTCATTATATATGTTTTTAATGCGTTGGGGATCGTTATGTTGTATTTAGTGCTATAGAATTTAGATCACTAAATGGAGTATTATATGCGTCAATACACATGCAATCATTTAGATGCATCTGCGTGAATAATGAAAAAATTTAGATGCATCAGCGTATATAATGAAAAAATTTAGATGCATCAGCGTAAATAATGAAATCATTTAGATGTTTCGTTTTGAATATTACGTAATACCTAAACAAACATAATATCTCTCACAATATTTCAATACAGCCAAATACAAAAAAAAAAAAGAGAAAAAATGAGAAGAAAAAATATTCTCTCTTTGCAACTACCTCTCCCCTACGCATTAAAACAGTATATTGGATATATAAACAAAATTTGTTATACAACTCGTTCTGTATTTACACAAAAATACATTGATACTTGTCAATTTATATCACTCCACCTTCGGTCTCGTGATATAAGTATTGACTCGTGTCAATGTATTTTTGTGTATACAGAACTCTTAATTAATAACAAATTTAGTTTACATATTCAATAATCTACTATTAGACTGTTTTAAGCAATGATATTCTGTAAGACTTATTTAACATTAAATAATGATGCCATCATTTATATTTTATAGTTTCAATGCGAAAAAAATTAAAATTCTATATCCTTGAATTCCTTTTTTCGGGTTTTTTTTCACCAAGGCTTACCATAATTTTTCACACATTTATTTTAGGTCAAAATAATTGGAACTTTGTACTTTGTGAAATCGAAAATTAGATTAAAAATATTACTTAAATTTTGATTTTATGAAAACATTTTTTTTTTTCTCAGTTATTTATTACAATTTATTTTGATTCGAAACAAAAAATCTCACGACACCGACAGTATAAATTTATAGAAATGAAAAAGTGCTTTAAAGTGCATTTAAGTGCTTATATTTTAATTGTGATATATGTATTTTATTACAAATAAAAAAAATTGGAAATACAAAATGAAATTTAGGTGGCAACGTGTGTTTCTTTAAAAAAAATATATATTGTATATGTTTTTGACTTCAGACAGACACGCGTACGTTTTATATTTATTTTATTATAAATATAGTAAAAGAGTATAGCATTCATATAAGGGAGAAAACTCATCTCACGTTATACATTCACACTGAAAAAAAAACTCGATGGATAAATAAATCACAAAAAATATTAATTTTAAAAAAAATAAGTTTCTGCAATTTTTATGTTGAATATTGGCTATAATTATATGATCAGATATATTTAATATTCATTGGTATGACTCATTGGTATGGGTCTTTTTTCAGTGTAGATATCAGAAACTCAAGTCGTTATCAAAATATCATCAATATATTAATTTTTAGCTTAAAATTTTTTTTTTTTTTAACACGTGCCTTAGATAGAACATCTATTTCTGTCTTTATTAAATATACATATTCAAAATTTAATAAAAGTTAAAGCAAAAACTTTAAAATATATACCTACAGTTTTTTTTTATCTTATTAAAAAATATTTATTATTTATTCAAATGTTGTACTTCTTAGTAACATTATTTCAGTTAAAAAATAGATTCATGTTTTGTTATTTTATTCCTGTATAGAAAAAAAATATTAGAAAAACACAATATCAATTTTATTTTTCTCTTAAATTATACAATAAATTATTGTGAATATATAAACAACAACACAAAATGTCAAATTTTATAATAACTAAATATAATCATAATGTTTATTTATCAAAAAAATGAATATAGTACGAAGAAAATAAGTATATGTTTAGTTGTTGCCAAACCAAATTTTTGTTAAAACTTTTGCATTCATAATTCGTCAGATCATATTACTACTTATGTTTAATATGTTCCAAAAGCTCCTAATATTTAATCATTAGAGAATTTGAGACTATTCAATTTTATTAAATCTTATAATGAATAATTGAATAATATTTTGAATTGCATTTTTTTTTCTTTAACCACGCGCAGCTTTAAATTTTTGAAATTTTTATTCTTCCAATAAATTAGATCAAAATTATAAAAAAAAAAAATTTATTTTGTTTGTTCATTTTATATTCTTAATTAAAATTAAAGTAAATAAATTTGTGGCACATTTTCGCACTATTAAAAATTAACAAAATAATGTGTTATTTTATATTCGTTCTGAAAAAAAAACAAATAAATAAACTAAACTAAATAAATTGTAATTTGCTGATTTATTGATTCTTAAAATTTCATAAAATACGAAAATAGTACACGAAGAGGCATATTATAACTTATATTATCAAACCACCGTTTTGATTTCATTTATAAGAATATCGTAAACTGAATATTTTAGCAAGCACATATTTTAAAATAATAAAATAAATTTTTGATAAATTTTATATTTATGTGCTTAAACTTTTATTGTGATTCCCAATTTTAAACTATTCCCTGAAATCTGTATTTTAAAATAACAAAACCAATGAAACAACTGAATGTGCCGCAATGTAACGATGACAATACGGTAGCAGATCATGATAACAAACTAGGACATGATGTATGCATCACATTTATGTATAATTAAATATATTAAAAAATAACAAAAACTTTCCTATCAAAGAAAAAATTTTAAAAACAATTTATTATTTTTAACTTTTATTATATTATTTTTAACTTTTATTATTTATACAATTTACTTCTGTCAATTCTAATTTAGTAATCCAACAAAAATCCACAAAATAGTCCTGAACATACGAAATGTGTCTTTTGCATCTTTACAACTGATTTTAATAAATTTTCATTTCAAAGTCCGATATTGCGCTTAGGAAAATTTTAAAATAATTTCTTAATTTAGATTTAGAAATACTAAAATTCATTATATAATCATTTTTAATTTTGAATTTAATTTACTTTTTTCGGGAATATCAGTATCACGTTTGTTTTAATGTGATTTTATTCAAGCGACATGAAAAATAATAATTTTATTGAATTTTAAAAATATGTATCCAAAAATTTATTTACCCAACATTGAAATTTTGCCAACGAGTCTAAAATCTTAAAAACTTTAAAGAAAAACAAAATAAATAAAAACAAAATGTTTAAAAAAATACATGGAATATGAAATAAACATCAGATGTTTCTTAAGTTAAATAATACAAAATTTTATTTATTTCACTTTGCTTTGCTTTTTTTTTTATTTGAGTTATAAAAAGGAATAAAGGTAGTTGCAGATTACTTAAAAATGCTGTTCGTTGAAAAATTATGCAACATTTTATTTCTTTAATTTTATATTAAATAAATAATAGCTTAAAGATTTCATAAAAAAAACCAACTAAACGTATTTATCACTTACTTACGACTTGCGACGCGACGAAGCGAAATAATCTTATTCCATAAATTCTATATAAGCAAAATAATGTTTTTTTTTTTATTTCCATTAAAACTTTTAATAATTAGGTTAAAGTCTAAATAATTTTAAATGAAAAAGCCCTTCTTGTGTACTTTTTAAAAACAATTCAAATATTTTTATACGCAAAAATTTATTTATCTGACCCTGATACAATTTACTTAATATGCGATTTATATTTAATTTATATTTAAAAAGGTAATTGTTAATAGCTACACTTATATTAAGTTATTAAGAATGAAAACAAATTTATTACACTTATAAAAGGTTAGAGTTTTTATTTTGTAACTATGTATACATTCAAATGATATTAATGTTATTTTTGATTGTATCTCTGCATTTATGATTTTATATTATGATCAAATTTCGAATTGTTAATAAATTTGAGTTTAATTAAATTAAGAATCTTCTATATGTTTACTTACCTGTCAATTATTTTATTTTTATTTATTTTTTTATGATTTTCTAATTAACACTTTATTCCTGACTGCTTAATAACTGATCGATTTAATATCCATGCATTGCATATATTGAAAAAAAGTAAGAAAATATTAAATAAAAATATTTCAAATTAATTACGCAAATATTATTTCTTCATCAACCAAAACTGCGAAAAATTTGTGCGATTTTTAATTTTTTTTTTATTTTATTTTCCAAGGCCATTCGCGGTAATTGAAAGAAGGACGAAAAACTCGATTTTTAAATAATTCGATTGAATTTGCATCGCTTTTTCATCACAAATTATATACTTAATAAAAATAAAGAAAAAAAAAATTTTTTTTAATTAATGATTTAAATAATTTGAGCTAATTTTAATTCACTATAATTGTGAATTAAATAATTATATTTGTAATTTCCCTATATATTGAATTATAATAATTTTCAATAAAAATTGTAATAGCATTTCGAATTAAAACTATTTTAATAAGATGTGTGGCCTGTTAAATTAAAAAAAAAAAACAACTACATTACTATAAAATTTCCAAGATATTAAATATATTAATTTTGTGGTTTTACATAATATGTAATATGTATAATTAATTTTTATTTGAATTTTCTTCAACAAACGGGGAATTTAATAAATGTATAAAATTTATGATTTCCCTACGTCACATAAAAAAAATTATTTATACATTTAATTAATAAAACATGATATTTAAAAAAAAATTTGCTAATTACCTGGCCATGAATATTTAACACTAAACATTTTATTACAGCTTGCTTTATCTCTCAACAACTGAAAAATTATTTTTTTATTTTTGGGTCAGTATGCAATCCTTCAAAAAGTATAAACATTAATTAATTTATGGTCAAACACTATACTATATTATGTTATTTTATGTGCATAATCTATCTATATGAATAGAATGAAAACATATAAATTTGATAAAATATATATAAAAAGTTAAAAAAAAATTGCCATATATAAAACACTTTTTTTTTATTTTCGGTCAGTCATATATAATTATGAATAATAGAAATTTATCTGTTAAGTCGTCTTAATTGTACAAAAAATATAAAAATTTAACATTATTGTCTCCAGAATTTTTCCACTCAAAATCAGTAAATTCTATATTAATCAAAATTTAACCTAATCTTAATTTTATTTTTTTGAGATATTTTTATAGTTAAATTGTCATAGACTTTATTATTTCTTAATTTGTTTTAAATTAATTGATAGATGATAAATTATTTCATAATAAATTTGCGCTATAAAAATATTAATTCAACCCCAATTGAATAAAAAAAAACATTTTAATTTAAACAAAACATGTATATTACGACGAGTATTATATTGTGTACAATATCAAAACATTGAAATATTATATATATAGTATACACATAGATTTCAAATAGAAAATAAAAAAATTTACTATAAATTATAAAAGTATGTAAATCTAACAAGTCACCATAAAAAGAAAAAATCCGTAGACATATGCCACACTGGTCTCTCAGTTCGTGATAAAATAACCCATAATTGATAAATATTTAACGTGTATTATCTATTTTTAATAACAAATTTTTGTGGTAATGACTAACTGACTGTATTTTCTAAAAATAAAAATTATAATCAATCCACGTACTTAAAGTAAATAAAAACACATAGTAAATAAATCAAATCAGAAGTTTATTTATGTAATGTAAGTATATAATATTTTTAATTACATTTTCTAAGTACAAACAATTAATTTGAAATTATTGTATGGTTAGTGTTACTTATTGAGAACAAAACATAATTTTTTTTTTAAGCTTTTAATAATGGTATATTAACAATGTGACTACCTTGATTCATATTAGTTTCACATGAAACAAAAAATCAAATTAAATTTAAGAAAATTTAAATTAAAAAATTTCCATAATCAGAACATGAAATTGTACAATTTTTTTTTTCATTATATTGTTGACATAGAAATCAAAGAACTTTATATAATTTAGTAATAAATTAACATCATCCAGGTTGCTTATGAACTGTATATATATGTATATATATGTATATAAAACACAATATTTAATACTAATAAATTTTGGGCTAAGGACAAATCTATATAAAGATATGGAAAACTAAAAGTTATTTCAAGAATTTAGATTTTCATCTAGATTAAAATATTCATTATACACACAACATGTTGTACATTCACAAGAAAAAAGAGAATTTAACAGAACCTTTTATATCTTAAAAAGCAATACTTTTCAATGGACCATTTGTTTTCATAGATTGCTTTTGATTTTTTTTTTTTTTTCTAAATTGAGATATTTGAGAATGCTCACGATAGTGTAAATCTTATTATTTTTATTTATCTTTATGTATTTTTGTTCATTATATTGAAAAATACCTGTTCTGATACGTAGCTAATTTAAAAAGTTTTTGGTTTAACAGTTATTGGTTTTTAAAAGAATAATTGAAAAAATTTATTTCGAAATTGAAAAATTTAATTAATTATGTCTTGTAAAATTTATTTTCATTCAAAAACATACTTAAAAATATCTTAATATTTTTACAAAGATAGTTATAGTACATAATGTAAATATTAAAAAAGTATACGTTGTTATAGAAATAAGTATGATTACAAATTAGCCAGGACTTGACATCTTTTTTAAGCAACCTCTTCTTTGGCATGTCATTTGGAAAGGCAATAAATGTTTATCATTTAAAAATGCTAATTTTTTAATTTTAATTTTTAATATATTTAATATGAAACAACTAACTTAAAAAACTATCCTCATAATTTCTTATATTAATCACAAAAATTTGTTTACTTATGATGTTATTAAGTAAAATAAAAAAATTAAATATTTAAAAAAAAATATATATATATAAAAAAAAAACTTGTCGCTGCTCTTTATAAAAGTAGTTATGAAATCAATCTATTCTTTAGTTGATAAATTTTCTTTGAAGTTACTTGATCCCAAAAAAAAAAAAAAACAAACAAAAAAAATATATTTTTATTTTATTTTTAGAAATTAAATTAAAAAATGTAAAAATACGAGAAAAAAATTATTAGCGAATAAAAAAATTACAAGAAAATTTAATCAAATTTAAAACAAAAGAGAAATAAAACATAATATTTACACTGCTACTACACATACAAAAAAAAAAAGAAAATAAAACAAAAAATAAATAATAAATTACTCATTAAAAAATTACACGAAATTATTATGCTTATTTCAAAATTTATTTGAAAGAAGAAAATAGTAATAATAATACAAAAAAAAAAAATAGATTAATTCCTTGGAAATATATATAGAAATTATTAAATTTCAAATTTATATTGATAATAATAATTTCATTAAATTTTTATGATATCTATTTTATCAAAAAAAAAAAAAACATAAAAATTAAAAAAAAAAACATATCAAAATATCATTTTTGGAAAAATATGAATATAAATTAGAAAATTTTATATAAATTTAATTTCATTTGTGATACCGAAATAAGTCTAATTTGACGTCCAATTTTCCATCAAGACTAAACGTATAATTTAAAAATTATTATTATTAATTAATTAAAATGGAAGAAATTTTAATTTATTTATTCATTGAAGGGTAAATATTTTATTTTGTAATTTTTTTAATTATTTTTATATTTATATATATATGAGTATTTTTATTTTATTTTTTTTTAATTTATTGAAATAAATAAAAATGACTTTTTAAGATTTTTAAGTTCAAAATATGTGTGTATAACAACAAATAGTAATTATATTGACAAAATTACTGTAATCATTGATTGTACTTGATAAATACACCTATATCGCAAAGTGTATATAGTTTGCAATAGTTTGCATTTTGTGTCAGAGTAATTATAGAATTTTCATGATAATATGAATATCTATGAATCAGAAAACTAATATTAAAAAATGAGCCAAATCATAATTTTTATTATTTACTAAAGATTAGAAAAATATAACTGAAACAGTTATAATTAACGCCGTTATCACTAACAAATTTTAAATTATTACCATGCGATTAAATATGTAATAATTAAATATACGATATAGCAGTTTTAAGTTTATCAACAAATATAGGCGCTAGTTTGTTTTGTTATTCTAACACAAGGAATTTTTTAATTTAACTATTTAATCATTAATCTTAAAAGTCCCTGTTTGTCAAGTGATCTTTGATAGAATTTCAGAATTTTAGTTAATTTAATATTTTGCTTGATTTTATTGTTAGTTGAATTTTTATTTAAAACAATTGGTTTTTTTTAACAAAGAAGTGTTAAATAATTAAAATCATAACTTAATCATGAGAATGCGTTTTATTTTTTATTTGTTTTTTTAACCACAAAAGATAAAAAATATTTTTTTAGTATTTTATCTAAACCGTATTATTAATAAAAAACCAACTTCAAATTTTCCAAATCAAGTTACTAATAACATTGAAAAGTGATTAAAATTTAAATTGATCGAATTCTATTGTCGTCATAATGAATTCTCTCCTCTAAAACATAGTAAAATAATTATCACTTCTAATCTTTGTATTCTAGTTTAGTTGACTCAAACATTAATAGATCTAGCATATTCATTTCGTCGAACTGAAATTTCAAGATTTCAAACTATATTTCACGAACTAAATAACACATAGCTTGAAAATGTCGTCAATGCGATCTTATCTTATACACATAAATTTTATTTTAAAATATTTTCGAAACTTCATGGTCATTACATATGGGAAATCTCTACATAAGCATTAATTTTTATTTTTTTTTTTATTTTTTGCATTCAGATATTTTTATGGAGAATTCACTTGATTAACTTGAAAAAGAGTTTGTAATTCGTGTATGTTGTTTTTTATAAGAATTCTTTTTTCAATGTTAAAATCAAGTTAAAAAAAAAATTATATTAAAAATTATAAAAACAAACAAATCACCTATAATCTTGCCATTTCTGAAACTTATTATTCTCTGAGTTTTCAATAAGCTAAAGACTATGTGGGTTTAACTGCTTACAAGCGACATTTTTAATTATGCAGTTTCAAAAATAAACTAATTTTTAGCCAATACTTTGGGTAGAATTTAATCAACACTTCTTATTACGTATTTATCGAAATTATTTTTTAAAAACTACTGCAATAATTCTGCTCATTTGAAAACATTTCGGATTATCAAATGCCAATTTTGATTAAAACAAGTTCCTTGGCAATTCATTTGAGTTATATAGGAAAATAAAAAATTAAAAAATTATCGTAGAATTAGTTATTAAGCTTTCACGCGTGATTTTATAACTTTTTCGTGATCAAATCATGCATATAATGTAAATGAACTTATTTTTATTTTTATATTCCCATTAAATTGAACTAGTTTTTCAAGTCAAAAACATTGAATTAATTTCTATTTTGCTATCTTGATAATATTTTGCAATTAAATATTTAGTTAGACTAAAATTTCCTGGCAATTTTCACAATTTTCATGATAAAACACCCTAATATTAAAAAAAAACACACGAAGCAGTCATAGGAACTGCCGAAAGAAGTTTATACTTAAAGCTTTAAACTATGAAATAATAGTGGCTATAAATGATGGGCTGCTCAGTACAAAATGTAAATTAAAATAAAAATCAGTCCAGCAGTCCAAAAGCAGTCCATTATTTGTAGTCATTGTTATTTCATAGTTTGAAGCTTTAAGTATAAACTTCTTTCGGCAGTTCCTATGACTGCTTCGTGTGTTTTTTTTAATCTGTTTTTTCCTTTTTTATATACAAACAAACTAAAAGATGTAATATCTTATATTGTATATTTTTCTTGATTAAATTAAAAAAATTAAACAACAATATTTTTCTTGATTAAATTAAAAAAATTAAACAACTTTATGATATTATAACAAATTTTATCATAGTTCGAATTTGCAGCAGTTGATCTTTTAACCTTTTAACCTTTGTCAGCTAATCTTTATTTCACCGGAGCTACCTATTTTGATTTTTTCTTTTTTTTTATATTTTGAGCCACGACGACTCTAAAAGTAGCTAGCTACCCAAAACTTTTGGGCAGGTAATCTTTATTTCACCGGCGCTACCTATTTATAAAACATTTTTTTTTGCATATTTTAAGCAGGGAAGACCCTAACCATAGCTCCCTCTCCAAAATTTTTGGTCAGGTAATTCCACCCTCACTTCCGCCCTCACTTCCGCCCTCACTTCCGCCCTCACTTCCGCCCTCACTTCCGCCCTCACTTCCGCCCTCACTTCCGCCCTCACTTCCGCTCTCACTTCCGCCCTCACTTCCGCCCTCACTTCCGCCCTCACTACCGCCCTCACTTCCGCCCTCACTTCCGCCCTCACTTCCGCCATCACTTCCGCTCTCACTTCCGCCCTCACTTCCGCCCTCACTTCCGCCCCCACTTCCACCCTCACTTCCGCCCTCACTTCCGCCCTCACTTCCGCCCTCACTTCCGCCCTCACTTCCGCCCTCACTTCTGCCCTCACTTCTGCCCTCACTTCCGCCCTCACTTCCACCCTCACTTCCACCCTCACTTCCGCCCTCACTTCCGCCCTCACTTCCGCCCTCACTTCCGCCCTCACTTCCGCCCTCACTTCCGCCCTCACTTCCGCCCTCACTTCCGCCCTCACTTCCGCCCTCACTTCCGCCCTCACTACCACCCTCACTTCCGCCCTCACTTCCGCCCTCACTTCCGCCCTCACTTCCGCCCTCACTTCCGCCCTCACTTCCGCCCTCACTTCCGCCCTCACTTCTGCCCTCACTTCCGCCCTCACTTCCGCCCTCACTTCCACCCTCACTTCCGCCCTCACTTCCGCCCTCACTTCCACCCTCACTTCCGCCCTCACTTCCGCCCTCACTTCTGCCCTCACTTCCGCCCTCACTTCCGCCCTCACTTCTGCCCTCACTTCCACCCTCACTTCCGCCCTCAATTCCGCCCTCAATTCCGCCCTCACTTCGGCCCTCACTTTCGCCCTCACTTCTGCCCTCACTTCCGCCCTCACTTCCACCCTCACTTCCACCCTCACTTCCGTCCTCACTTCCGCCCTCACTTCCGCCCTCACTTCCGCCCTCACTTCCGCCCTCACTTCCGCCCTCACTTCCGCCCTCACTTCCGCCCTCACTTCCGCCCTCACTTCCGCCCTCACTTCCGCCCTCACTTCCGCCCTCACTTCCGCCCTCACTTCCGCCCTCACTTCCGCCCTCACTTCCGCCCTCACTTCCGCCCTCACTTCCGCCCTCAATTCCGCCCTCACTTCCGCCCTCACTTCCGCCCTCACTTCCGCTCTCACTTCCGCCCTCACTTCTGCCCTCACTTCCGCCCTCACTTCTGCCCTCACTTCCGCCCTCACTTCCGCCCTCACTTCCACCCTCACTTCCGCCCTCACTTCCGCCCTCACTTCCGCCCTCACTTCCGCCCTCACTTCCGCCCTCACTTCCGCCCTCACTTCCGCCCTCACTTCCGCCCTCACTTCCGCCCTCACTTCCGCCCTCACTTCCGCCCTCACTTCCGGCCTCACTTCCGCCGTAACTTCCGCCCTCACTTCCGCCCTAACTTCCGCCCTAACTTCCGCCCTAACTTCTGTCCTCCGTTCCGCCCTCCCTTCCGCCCTCCCTTCCGCCCTCCCTTCCGCCCTCTCTTCCGGCTTCCCTTCCGCCCTCCCTTCCGCCCTCACTTCCACCCTAACTTCCGCCCTCACTTCCGCCCTCCCTTCCGCCCTCCCTTCCGCCCTCCCTTCCGCCCTCCCTTCCGCCCTCCCTTCCGCCCTCCCTTCCGCCCTCCCTTCCGACCTCTCTTCAGCCCTTACTGCCGCCCTCTCTTCAGCCCTTACTGCCGCCCTCTCTTCAGCCCTTACTGCCGCCCTCACTTCCTTCCTTTTTTTTGGGCAGGTAATCTTTATTTATTATTTTGGTATATTTTTGGGCAGGTAATCTTTATTTATTATTTTGGTATATTTTGAGGCGGGAAGACTCTAACTGTAGCTCCGTATCCAAAATTTTTGGTCAGGTAATCTAATTATTTCACCGGAGGAAACATTTTTTTTTAACATATTTTAGCCGGCACGACCTAACCGCCCAAAAAATTTTCGGCAGGTAATCTTTATTTAAATTTTAGTTGTTAAATAATTTGTAAACGAAAGATTTTTAAAAAATAATTTGAATTTAAATTTTCCACGCCAAATTATTTTGTTTTTATAAATGACAAATGATTATTGAACTACCTAATTTGAAAAAAAATTTAAATTTTAAAAAATTTGTAAACGAAAGATTTTTAAAAATAATTTGAATTTAAATTTTTCGCGCCAAATTATTTTGTTTTTATAAATAACAAATGATTATTGAGTTGACTCATTTTTTTTGAGTATTCAAACGGTACAGCATGTCGTTTTTTTTTTTAACTCAAATTCGAATGAGTAAAAAAATTTTTACCCCCTACAGAATTACTCATTTATATCATACACCCGCGCCTAAAGAAGTATAAACTTCAAAAACTAGAATACCGAGACATAGGTTCAAAATTTTCAAAATTATCTTAAGTTCATTATTTTTAACAACAAAACCTTATACCTCTACGAAGAAGTTTTCTGAATTTAGATTCCTTCTAAATATCGAGATCATAATACAAGGAATTACATAGTGTTATAATGATAAAACTGATATAATGCCTTGTTCAGACAACGACTTAATCATGATTTCGTAATCATGATTTACGTAGATAATCATACTTTGAAAACGTGTGTGAACGCGATTATGAACGAAAACAAAAAAAGTAAACAACATGAAAGCAAACAAAATAAAAACATAAATATTATTTGCTACTCAAATTTTTTTTTGTTTTGTAAATAAAGAAAATATGTCAAAAATAAAAGTCAAAAATAACTAGGAATGAGTGGAAATGGGTAACATGGATGGTAAAAAACTATAAACTCATCCCTGAAATTTTTCATGATTTTCGATAATCATGATTTCCGATGACACTTTTTTTGTATGAGCAAATCATGGAAAAAAGAATGATAATCACAAAAAGTAAGATTATCATGATCAGAGTTCATTGTCTGAACAAGGCATAAGTAATTTTGTTTTGTCATTATAAGTATACTTTGTGATCAGGATTCGCGCATAGCACAGTGATTTTTACACTACTTTAGCTATCATTTTATTGTACGTATGTAGTTATATATAATGATGTTAATATTTTTTTATTATATATTTTAATATAATGGATGATGTTTATATCCATATAAACATCATAAATGATGTTTATATCCATATATACTGTAATAGATTTGGTGACGATAATTAATTTAATAACGTGGAAACATGACTTTCAATTATCAACAATTTTTTTATGATTTTTTTTTAAATTATGTATAAGTTTTTTTTAATGTAAATTCAATCACGTTACATATATACGCAGTATCTTTTGCTCAGACTTATGTCTAATGTAATGGATTTTTTTGAATTAGATACTTATAGAAAAGACAAAATAAAAAATGTTATTATGATTTCACATAAATTTAAATTCACAGTATTAAATATTAAATCAAAAATGGGATTTGAAGAAAAATCTTTTTTCACATTTAAAAGTTTCAAGAATTACTTACAGAGTTGTTAATATTCAAATAATTCCAAGTCCTAAGTAGTAAGTGCTGAATATAAAGTTCTTGTATATTTAAAAAGTTTGATTACAAAAAGTTTTACTTAATATTTTCTGGTGTGCTGATTAGTAACAACAAATAAAACTCAAGAACAAACAACTCAT
Source organism: Hybos culiciformis (assembly GCA_964007475.1). Lineage (NCBI taxonomy): Eukaryota > Metazoa > Arthropoda > Insecta > Diptera > Hybotidae > Hybos > Hybos culiciformis. The sequence continues at coordinate 10,622,238 of OZ023273.1, forward strand.
CTATGTTAGTTAGTATTCATAATAATTGAAATTGCTTTAAAAAAAGCTTAATTCAAAAGAGATCAACTTCAAATGATATATTCAAGCATTTGCCAGAATTTTTCACTTTATGTTTTCATATTTGTTTTATCATAAAATAATATAAATTTGACTCGCTGAATTATTATTTTTTTTAAATTTATTAAAATAAAATATTCAATAACAATGTTAAAAAAAAAAATAGTTAATTAAAATCAATAGTAGAAAAATTAATCATAAAAATTGAAAATTAATAATTATTGCAATCACTATGAATAATTTCGTCGTACTACAGGACAGGGCATTGAGTATACTTAATACAAATTGTGATTTATAGCACAGAGAATAATATTTATTATTATTATCAGAGACCGGAAGTTCATGCTCTTAAAAACGTTAAAATATGCATGCTCTAATGCTCTTAAAACCTAATAAATATGCTCTTAAATATGCACTATAATACATTATTTATTTGATAAATTGCAATTAGAAACAATTATATATTTTCTTCTGTGAAATTCATTCTCCGATTAGTGACAATTTGTAAAACCATTTATTAGAAAAAGTTGTAGGTAAACATTTTTTCAAAAAATGTTGATATGAAGAAATTCTCTCCTTTTTTTCAATTTTCAAATAAATGCAAATACATGCATTTATGAGGTAAATATGCAATTATATGCATTTATTGGAGAAATATGTAAATACATGCTCTAAAAAATCGATGCAACATTTTTGAAAACATGTTGTCATGAAGAAATCTTCAATTTTTTATTTTATTTTTTTCGAAAATATTCGAAAAAATGCAAATACATGCATTTATAAGGCAAATATGCATTTATATGCAATTATTGGAGAAATATGCAAATATATGCTCTAACAAATCGATGCCATTTTTCTTAAAAATCTTTGATTTGCACAGATATTTACTTGATTTTAGTTTAGAGTTATCAGAAAAAAACATGTATTTGCATGAACTTCCGGTCTCTGATTATTATAATACTAACACTGTCATATTTATGAATAAAATTATGTAAGATTTTTGTATTTTACCTACTAGTTCATTTTCGAATAATATTGTAAATAAATTTTTAAATTTATTATATACCTTTCTACATACAAATAATATATATCTTCAATGACAATATATTTGGCTTGCTATTTAACACTCAGATTTCAATTTTATATAATAATAATAATAATAATAACAACAAATAAATTAATTGTACTCAATTATTTCTCAATAAATTTTAATTGAAAAATATATTTCGTTTCAATTAACTCAAGATGAATGAATTAAAAATAAATTTCGCATTTTATTTGTATATAATATTGTTGAAATAATAATAAAAAATAAAATAAAAAACAAAGTCTTATGAAATTTTTAACCATATTTGTCACCAAAGTGTTATTGTACTATTGTCATATGCGCAGAGATTTTCAACGATAAAATATTTTTGATTTTTGAACTCAAAACTTAAAGTCATAAAAGATAACAATATTGTTCAACATGTGAGATACATAACGTTCAATTTAAAAAATACAAAAAAAAAAGATCATTAAAAAATTTTCAAATACAAGTAGATTGTGGATACATACCTACATGTTTATATTTTAAAACCAACCTTATATATTTTCATTATCAAAAGGCAAGATTGTTGTCAAAACGAGACAATAAATTATAGTTTCCCAATTGTGCGACTCTTTGGCATTCAAATTATTCACGTGTAAATAAGATAATGATTACGATTATTTTGCAATAATTTAATTAATAATTTTTTAAATATTTACTTTTACACATTCATTAGAAATTGAGTGTAATCGCATATTTAATAATTCTGATAAATTATTTTATTATTATAGGGATTATATACATTACTTGTGTATTACACATATAAATAAAAAAATATATACATATATATTTCTTTGTGTCATGATCATTGTGATTTGATAAGTAAAGCGTGCCACTTCTATTTAAAAATAATAATAAATATAAATAATATTTATGATATTTTAATCCGTATATTTTATTACATAGAAAATTAATAAAATTAATTTTTTTTCTTTCTTTATATTTAAAGTAATAAATTGTCTTGAATTTCGTTGTCGAAATTGGGTTTTTTTTTTTTAAATTCATTCTTTTTTTAATAATTTTTTTTGTACAAGTTTTTTTTTAAAGCCTTGTACTTAAAAAATTTATTGTCCAATTATTCACTTCTTATTTTTAATGCATTATTTTGTATGTTTACATTTTTAATATAGGTACATTACATATTACATCTACGGAAATTTTAAAGGGAAAATATTTATTAGACATTATTGGAATAAATAAATTAAAATAGAAAGAAGAAAATATTGTTTAATAAAATTGGATAAAGGTTACAACGTTTGCATCGGGATCGGCTAGTATTTAACATTTTTCGGAGTTATGAAAAAATATTGAATTTGCATAGAATACTTATGTAGTGATAGTCTTGTTTGAATCAATTTTTCTTATTCGGTAGATACATATGTATTGTCATTGCAATTGGCCATGTAAATATATAAAGTGGACAAATGGCAGAAAATATGCCTAAGAAATTTGAAAATCTATGTCCTAATTTTTTAAAGAAAAATTGCTTCCTAAAAACATAGGATTATTATTAATTTATTAAAGTTAAAGATTAGATTTTAATAAGCCTAGATATATTAATGTTAAATAATGATTTCCTATTTTATTTTTATATTTTTTTAAAATTATTTCATAATAATTATTTCGTTAGCGAAGATAATTTTTATAAAAATAGCATAAGCTATATTATAAATCTCTTATCATACCTTAAAAGATATTAGAAAATAATTTAAAAATAGTATATTGACAATTTTTTTTTATTATTTTAATTTTAGGTAATAATTATAATTCTTGATTATTTTTTACTTAGAATTTTTTTTTTATTAATACCTACTTATTCAAATAAAAAAAACTTCATAATAATCTTTTAAAATTATTATATGATTAGAGAAAAATTAATTGATTATTAAATAATTTTCCTTTTTCGAAATATTTTTAAGTCGATATGGTGTGATAAAAAACTTTATTAAACATTTAAATTCTATATAGTTCATCTTGACTTAAACTCAGGATTATATAAAATGTTGATAACAATAATAAACTTAGCATTATTATTAATATATTTATTGCGAACGGACGCAATGTCAATACCTTGACCGTCCGCTATCCAATTAATGTTAATCCCCACCATATAATTGTTGAAAAATTACATTATGTATACATATTTTGTGCGAGTTATTCTAATCAAAAAAAAATTCCAAATTATTTTTTATTAATTTTTATAAGATAAAAAATAATGTTTAAAAGAAATTTTTATACCTACTTATGAAAAAAATTATAAGAAAATGTTAATACCAAACTGTCACAAACTTATACAATCTTATTTTGATATTTAAAAAAAATTAGAACTTCCTTTTTAATTTTTAATATTTCTCATTTTCCTATTTATAAAATTAATTATAATTATTTACTATGCAACCGTAAAATTCTTATATTGTAGTTATCAGGAATTATTATTTTAAGCGATTATCTGCGGAAGTTTTTAACAATTATCAGAATTTAAAATTTTGGCAATAATTTTTGTTAGATAAGAACACACTATCACTGTGCACAAATTTCGAAATTATTTATCATCACCTAATTAAATATATAAGAATCTGGATACAATGCATTTGGGTGTATATAATTTATATATACCTAATTAAAAAGAAATTTTAACAAGACAAAATTCTTCAATTAATTTCTATTACGAACAATAGGATTATAAATTTTGAAATTTAATTTTATTAGGACTATTATAAAAAATTGATAAAAAAAAAATTACCTAATATTATAAATTTTTTAATCAATAATACCAATCAATAATAAATATATAATAAAAGGAATATGTTATTATCCGGGAAGTTTAAGTCATAAAAATATACAATTTTTTTTTTTACAATTTCTTACTTGCACTTAAATTTTTGGGTTTTCACCAAAATTAATTTATCTAATTTCAATTTGAGATTACATAAAAAAAAAAAATTTATTATTTTACTGACCTTTATAAAAATGTGTACTCAATAGTTTTTCGAAATGTTTGAAATGAAAAAATACAGAGTTATGTGCATTCGACTTGCTTATAAAACGCTTTCTTTAAATGATCATATTCTAACTAATTTTTCTCGCACAACTTCTTAGTTTATTAATTCGAAAGTATATTTTTTAAAACAAAAATTAAATTTCGTCTAAATGCCAAATTTTTAAATTCATAAATAAACATTTAGTTTCTTGTATGTTTAACATTCTGTTTCTCACATCAATTTTTTTTTCTTTTTGAAACAAGACTTTTCTTTTTCTGTTTTTTTTTTTTTTACCAATCAAATTTATATGATAATGAAGGTATTATATGTTACATACTGAATTCGAATAAAAAACAATTAAAAAAGAGAAAAAAATTAATTAAAACACTTAATACCTGTATGCACAAATATATTATTTTATACAAAAATATTAAATCAACATATATATAAAAACCAGTTTAACGACATTAATTAATAGCGTAATAAAATTTATTAATTTGACCAGATTTTAAGACGATACAATAACATACAAAAAAAAATAAATAAATCGTCACAAATTCTAAGTTTTCTGATGAGTCTCAATTTATATTACGCTAATTTAATGTTTGTTTTTTTCTTTTAGAAAAAAAACAAGTTGTAACGTCAAAAATTCCTATACTTGTTATAAACTATAATATAATCATATGATTTGAAAAAAAAAAAACATATTATAATAAATAAATAATAAAAAAAAACGCACGTAAATATAAGTAAATATAAATTTCGCAAGAATTTTTAGATCTACATGTTTAAAAAAAAAAAAAAAACCCCAAAATTTTAATAATTTTTTTTTTATATTTCTCTTAATTCAATTACTATTTTTGACAACTCTTTATTCTTAAGAAATGGAAAATTTTCACAAGTTAGTCACGGTCATCAATCAACATCATAATATTTATGTAAATAAAAAAAAGTAAAATTTTTTAATAAAAATTTAAGTAATTAACAACTAAAATTTATCAAAAATATACTGTTTGTTCATAGCGTCTCTCATTTGGCCATGGAATTAAGAGATAAAAAAAAAAAAATTATTTTATTTAAATAATTTTTTTTTAAATATATTTAATTCTTCATCTGATCGTACAACATAAGAGTTTATATTCTTATTTTATGTAACAAAAAAATAATCTTGTTAATATCTTGCATCACTATTTTTTTATACATAAAATTCTAGTAAAAAGCAGTAATAACTTGATGAAAGTATATATATGTAAGAAAAAAAAATATGTAGATATTACGAAAGATTATATATTATATTATGCACTATTTTGTGATAGCATAATTTGTATACCTTCGTGCTTACCTCAATGTATTTTTTAAAGAGAAAATGGTGTTTAATTCAGTCATTGTCAGATGACAATGTAGGAATAGGAATATTTTTATTTTATTTTTTTTTTAATTTCATAAAAATTATTTTAAAATAAATACAAGACAAAAATACATAACTATGACATATTTTTCTATAAACAATCCATTTTATGAAAGAGGAAATTTTGCAAAAACATGATACTAAATGGTATAAACAATTTTCTATAGTTCATCATCTGAAAGCTGTGCATATAAGTGTTGGTCGAACGTGTACAATAAAGCTTTACTCTTTGTTCATAATTTCTTCTTATTTCAATGCTGCTACATCTCGTTTCGGATCTTCTAATGTCTTTAATTCAGCCGTATCCATTTTTTACAATAAGCTAAGTAACAATACTTTTTAATTTTCTCTGAAATAAATTTTTACGCTATATTTTCACTACAATTCATCTCAATCATGGAATCTACAGAATATTGAAGCAAAAAAATTGAAAAAATTGAAGCAAAAAAAAAAGCTACTTTCATTTTTCTATAACTAAAAGCTTCTGATTTCAATTAATAAATCTTAATTTGTTTTTAATTTATGTATTTTAATTAACTCCGACAATGCCACGACTAAGGTATTCTAAATTGACCCTCCATGCGAAGATAAGCATGTCTTTCCGGAAATTAATCATTATCACTTCTCTTAAAAGAATTAAACAGCTTAATTTTCTGTGTATTTTTTTTTTGTTTTTTTTTTGTGTTTTTATTATTTTAACGCGCCAAGTATTATAAAATACAAAATCCTATAATAAATATTAAATTAAAATAAAATAAAAAAAAAACACATTCACTTTTTATTTTATTTTGAAAATATCTCACAACTTATCTGCATTTAGCACGAAGGGGAAAAAAAAAACAAAACAATCTTAAATCTTAATGACTCAGATAACAACGTTGTCTCTTATACACAGGTATACTTAAATTAAATTACAAATAAATTTTTAAATCATATTATGCTAAAAATCAAGTTAATGCGGTAAACATTTTTCAGCAAATTAAATTCAAAAAAAAAAACATAAAAATTTAAACGGAAATGGCACACGACAAACACTTAAATACAAACAACATACACTCATTATAAAATATTTTTACACATTTCAGCTAAAAGCATTTCCGAATAAAAGTATACAAAACATTTCACTTCACACTAGAAAAAAGATACTACTTGCATTTAGAGTAAACTATTCACACATTGTAAAACAACAAAAACCTCAGGGGATATTTTTATTTTAAATGTAACCTTGATTTTTGGAGTATATTAAAAAAAAAAAAAGTAGAAAAATATATTTTTATTAAATTTTGTTGTTGATAAGAAAATCATGGATTTGAAGTTAGAGGCGAATATTTGAAAAGTACCTAAATGATTTCGAAAACTAATACCTATAGAAAAGTTTTTTTTAACACTTTTAAAATTTTTCATTTAGGTTTAAAAAGTCAAAGAATTTATTAATACTATATGAATGTCCTTTTTTTTTGCTACTGACTGATCAAATAGCACTTATTTTCATAAGACTATGTTAGTTAATGGCTAGTTGGATCAACATTTTTATTATTGAATAATATTAAGTCTCACACAGAATCACCCTTAATTTATGTTGAATACAGTGTTTACATGCGTTATACTTTTTATTGCGTTAATATTTTTTAAGACGTTCGTTTATAATATCAACATTATTAACAATTAAAATAAATTTTCTTTTGTTTTTAATGGCGCTTCTAATAATTATTGTGCATAACTATATATTTTTAATTTATATTATTATGTTACAAAAATAAAATACCTTGTGAAGTGAATTTGTTTTTCTCAGATACCTATTTTTTATTTATTTATTTCAATTCTAAACATTCTCTATCTCTATACTCATATAACAAATTGAGCAGGAAAATTTTTCACCTACGACGTCGACGCGACTTATTGTCTTCTTAGAGTAATCAAAAAAAATAGAATAATATTTTTGATAATTAATTTATTTTGATTATATTTAAAATTATTTAGGAAGTATTTTTAATATCTAAGGATAATAAATCCATATCCCTATAAATTTGCTTTAATTGAAATTTAAATAAAAAATATAAGAAAATTATGAAAAACAAAAATAAAAAAGAAATATTATTTAAATTGCCGAAAAAAGTATTATATCAGAATATTTTACATTATTATTTTTACACAAGTAGTTAATATCATAATAATGTTGATTCAACTTATTTTTTTTTAGTACATAAGTATTAAAAATTTAAATTATGGAAATTTACTGATAAAGATTCTCTACTTTAATGACGGAATACAATCATTATCAATTTGTTGTAGGAATTTTTTTTTTTTTATTTTAAATTATTATTTGAAACGATGAAAACATTGAAAACAAATATGTTTTGTATTGTAAATGTAAATTAAAAAAAAAAAAAAAACAAAAAAACATTATGATTGCAACATTTTTATTTACTATCATTTATAATATACGTTTTTATTTACTTTTATTTTTTAAAGGAAAAATTTATAATTATTTATACCTATTTAAAAAATAATAATAAATAATAATTCACGGCATCTAAAAAGATTAATATTTACTAGGATTAGTATGTAAAGAAAAAAAAACTTATACGTAAACATTAATAATACTATTAAAAAGAATACATTTTTTTATTTGAGGACACTTAAAATTCCATCAAAAAAATATTACACTTATCGCTTATCGTTATTTTATAATGTACATCATAATATAATTATTATAAATTATTGTAAATATTTACAATTCTTACACAAACTATATATGTAAACAAAAAGTTAATCCACTACACTATTATATACCTACTATTATTATAAAGATTTATCTATCTACAATATTCAATATTTTGTTGACAATATTGATATCTTTTTTACTTTAGATTTTAATTTTTGTGTGGAAAAAAATTTGCAACTTGGAAATTCACAAATTTGAAATGACTTCACTGGTAGTTTACCTAAAAAAAAATTCAGGAAAACAACCATAATCAATTTATATTCAGAACTGATGATGGTAGTGGTGATAGTGGTAGTGCATTTTGTCCAACAACAAAAAAATAATACTACATAAAAAATATTCACTGAGACTGAACAAAAATAAAATTTATTACGAGAATAAAGTTCTCATATAAAAAATGTTCTCATTTTGTTTTTCACTATTTTATAATATACATTCGATTCCATTTAATTTCATTATTCTCAAAATTTATTCTTTCAATATTCAAATGAAATTTTCTGAACAATATTCTTATTCGAATAATTTTTATATTGTGGAATAGATTTATTACTATTTTTTTTTATTCTTTTTTTTTTCTATAGTATACATACTATTTTTTATTAATTTTACTGAGAAAAATATACACATATTATATTTTTATTTTTTATTAAAAATTTCGTAAACGTTCGCTTTGAAAATTCATTGTGGCTTTTTATTAATAATAATAATAATAATAAAAAATACACGTTGTTGTTTACTCTCTGACTCTGCTATTATTATTAATATAAAATAAACATCATATGAAATTAAAACAAAAAAAAAAAAAAACAAAATACGTTAGCGCTCAGTTTATTCAGCGACCAACAACAATATTAAAAAAAAAAATACAAAATACGTAACTCGTCGTCATTTTATATAAATAAGACCACTTTGAATAGAAGTCTCTCAGAAAGCTAATAACGGTCGTGTTAAAAACATTAAAATATTATTATTTAAAAAAAAAATTACTTAAATAATAAATTAAATTAAAAAAGAAAATCGCTCAAAATAAAACAAAAAAATAACCATAGGAAAATAATTTTTCAAAATTATTTATATAGAAAAATAAAATAAAGATCCTTGTGATTTTTTTTCTTTTAAATTTTTTAAAGAAAGTCTAAAATAAAATTAATTATCATTATAGAGAACCATAAATCTGTTTTCTAATTTTTCGGACAAAAAATACAAATCCGTCAAAATTCAAACAAATGAGAAATTCATTATTTTAAAAATTTCAAAAAACAATTTTAGAAGTTGAAACAAAAAATTCAAAATTACACGAATGAAAAAAGAATAAAATGAAACATTTATATTACAAAAAAGAATATAGTTAAAAATAAAAAAACAAAATTATCGCAATTTAAAAGTTACAAAAGGGAGAAAAACAACACAAATCTCTTTAACATTATTATCAAGACGAAATTTATACCAAAAATAAAAAAATAAAAAAAAGAAAATTTCCAAACTCTAGTCAAAATTTCACAACATCTGCTTAAGAAGTTTTGAAGTTTATTAAAAATCAAAATTTATAAATTTTCTTTGTGATAAAAAATTTTAAGTTAAAGTTCGTTTTTTTGCAATCCAAAAAACGTTCTGAACTTTTTCATTGAAAAACTGTGATAGGTTTTATTATCTGAATCAATATCAATTTTTATTTATTTCAATAAATTAAATTAAATTTAAATTTAAAAAAAAAATAATAATAATCATGGTTGGAACTTCTGGTACCATATTAACAATGCGTATCGTTCGCAGCAAATTACGTAAACGTCATGGTGAAGAATCAGTTAGTCCATCAAGACATCATGTTGAAGCACAATTAAATCATAATCAAATAGCAACTATAACTGCTGTCACACAAATTAATGCAGGACAAGATCAAATATATAATAGTAGACAACAACAAACAGTTCAACAACAACAGCAACAGCCAAGTAATGTTTGGGTATTTCCTCCATTGCCGCCACAGCCTAATATTTATGGCATGAATAATAATGTAAGTTTTATATAATTATTTTCATAATAATAATAATTTCTATTACTTATAGGCAAAATAAAATTTATCACAACTACTGTTCTTAAATGTCTTTTCGGTTTATTATATAAACACATCCACTTCAGCTTAGCCCTTAAGTTTTGTCAAAGTATAATATAGGATTTATGGAACCTACATATTTGTCTTCTCAAAGTTTTCACAATTTTTTTTTTATATTATTTGAACAGCTGATTTAATATTTCACATTATATAGATATTCTGTATTTATTCAAACCAAACAAAGAAATTATACTTATTTTAATTATGTTATTAATTAATAATGCCATAAATGATAAACTATATAATTTTTAATTTTTAAATTCAATCTAGAATGAAATTATAAAAATTAATTAGGGTTTTACTCGAGGTTTTGTTTTAAATTAAATTTTTTCAATTCCCTTAATTCAAATTGGTTAAAAATTATTTTCTTGCATGTACAGAACAAAAGCATATATATATCGAGCTGCAATAAAATTTAATATTTTACCATATTTCTTTCTTTTTTTAATTCTAAAAAAAAATATTATAATTGAAGTAAAAATTATATAGTCGTCGTGACTATATAAAACTACAAGCATAATAAATTGTTTTCTGTATATATTTTTTTTATTTAACTGACCTCGGGGATATAATATACTTACAATAGTATATATTTACATATTATACAATATATACATAAATTTGTAATAAATTTTAATTATTTGACTTAAATATATTAATCATAGAATAAAATAATTCTACATGCAATTTCCATGGCAAATAAATATAATATTATTTAAAAACTATATCTATATAGTTTCTATTTTTAATTAACTTGTTCTTTTTAATGTTCATTATTATTATTATATTATAAAAAAATTTTATACAGCTAGTTTCTAACATTCTTGACAACAAAAAATAGTTTTTGTTATTTATTTTCATAAATTATACTTATACTTACACCAAATAGATACATTAAAACTAAGTTATTTATACATAATATCATTGGAATTATTATTATGATTGATAAATTTTGACCAAATTAAATAATAAAATTGACACTGAAAATAACACGTTTGAATTTAAACATTTTATTTTGAATTATTAAAAAAAATTGCATACATACTTGATACTATCTAGTTACCATTCTAAATAGTATTTGCTTAAAAAATTTTATTTAAAAAACTCGATCTAATTATCTTGTCAAATCAAATAGATCAATTTTTTTATTTGTATATTTACCTGAAATATTAAATATCCACATTTAAAGTACTACTCTAATGACGTCAATTTAGATTTAAAATTATCTACTTCGATAAAAAATTTTAAATAATTTTAATACCATATTTGAAAAAATAGAAAACTAATCTTTTTTAAATCACATAAGTAAATTTATCTGATTTTTTTTAATTTTTTTTAATTATAAAATTTTATCAGAAATACCATTTATTTTATAAATATTGATAAGTTGTAATTTAAAATTCTTTATAATAAAATATTATCAACCACTTGTTCGATAGCACTTAAGAAAAATATTATGTATATTTAGGACTGTTGTAGGAACTTTAATTAGGAATTTCTTTAGTAAAGTCTTGCTATTGAACTTTTTCATCCTTAAAAAAATGGTGATTTAACCGTATAGAAGCCATGAATTACATATAGTTTTAGCTAAAAAATCGTACACAGAGAATTTCAACAATCTTATGTATTTCTAATCTCAAAAGGTGTGAAATTTAAGTTGGAAAATGTAAAAATTTATCGGAAATGCAAACTCTTATTGTAGAGATCTATAAATTGAACAATAAAAAAAATATAGGTTCAACGATCCAAAAAATGTCGCTCTCTGGACTGTTTAACGTTCATGAACCTTTTTTTTTATTCTTCTTTGTAATAAAGATTCAAAAGGGAGAAAAATATACAAGGGTCCATGCCCTTTTTCTTAACCATATAAGCATATTTCGTTACAACATATTTATATATCTAAGAAACATTAAATACAGGCAGACATAAATTTTATTTGTTGTTTAGTTAAATATATATGTATGTTTACGAATATATATAAAAAAAGGGATAATAAATGATCAGAAAATTTTTTTAAACCATATTTTTTTTTTTTCATTAATTTATATGAAAAAAAAGAATAACAGTTTCAAATTTAACACATATGCAATGCATGAAAATAAAACGACAGCTCAGCGGCACAACGTTTGATTTTAAAAACCAAGAAAAGACTTTAACTGTGGTATAACTACTAGGTTCAATCCAACTTCAATCAGATGTTTCTTAAGGCTGTCATTTTTTTTGAAGATCAAATTTTAATTTCAATCATGCAAAAAAAAAATTAAAAAAAAAAAAGTTTTGTTTTCAAGTTTTTCTAGTTTCTTTGTGAACAAAAAATCATAAGAAAAAAAAAACTTAAAAGATTTTGTGTTTGCAATAAAAAAAAATAATCTAAAAATATAACAAATTAAAAATAAAAGTCCCCCATTATATAAATATTATTCAAAAATAAATTTTGTATATTATTCAAAATAAAAAATTGTACATTATCTGTTTTTTTTTTTTGTGTCTTGATGGTTTTAAGGAAACCTTCAAATCCCACGTTAGCATAATAATTTTTTTTTTCTTGTCACTCTTTTCATAAAAAAAAATATCTTAGATTAGTAAAATTTTTA